>VYXD01009094.1:492100-564265 GCA_013397195.1 Hylia prasina | reverse complement strand
AACTCAAAAATATATCCTTCTTCATCCACAGAAAAAGGCAGGGGAGGCATAAACATCGGCATCCTGAGTGTCAAAAGCTAAAGAAATGAAGACAACTGGCTGGTGGCCTGACATCAGCTGCAGGTGAGCAACAAAGGAAAATGCTGGAATGATTGGCCTGACTGAGAAATGCAGAGGAAAAGTGTCAGTGCTTATAAGGACCTCCAAATTCCACTGTCAAATGGAACTTTTGGTGAGTTTTAAAATGGATTGTGCTTCTGAAATTATGAGTTTTGTGACTTTGTCAATTTCTAAAATCTTTTTTGATGGAGCAGTCTCTCAATAATTAAGGTAGTAGCTGGCTTCTCTTTATGAAGTATTTTTCCTTTTTCTCCCCTTGATATACTGTGCTCAGAAATGGTTCTGCCAGTTTCAGCTGTAAATCTCAGGTCCATGACAATGGAAGTGATTTTGTGAAACAAATGGTAGTGTGAAAGATGATGTTGACCATAAAAATGCCCACATTGTGGTTAGAGTTCAGATGTCACAAATCTTAATGAATGTTGAAAGAGGGAGTGAACAAAGTCATCTGATCTCATATGGAGTTTTTTTTGGTCTCACTGGAATGTGCAAAAATAGTAGTAGATTTGTTGCAAATATGAGCAGCTGTTGTATCTTTCAGATAAAAAGCTTGTCAATACCAAAAGACCTGAATATTTGAAATTTTGTTGTTTTCTCTGGTAGCTGAGCTTAATTATATCTTTGGCTGGGTAGATGTTGGAATCCTAAGGTGCTTCATGAAGAAGCTTCAGTCACAAGGGAAGGTTTTCATCATAAACAATAGGAGGTTTGTTATGGTCATAATGCCAGCAATGGCTAATGACTTTTTCTAGTCTGTTTGTCTTCTCTGTCATCCTCATTTGCCATTAAATTCTAATAGAAATGTTTCTCTTTACTCTCATTGCTGTCATGCTGTGATCTCATTCCTTGAACTTTCCCAGAAGAGAACCGTAGTTCAATTCCTATTTGGTAATGAGGGGTGGAGAGAAATGTTTATCTCTGGAACAGAGTTTACTCTGACTGTGTTAAAGATCTCTGGCCTAAGCAGAAGGAAAGAAATTGGAAGAGGTTCCTGCACTCTGTAGGAGGTTACAGTGAAGTCCCTTGTGCCACTGACTGTTTTGGGGAGCTGCAATATTTGAGAGGCTGCAAGGAGATTGGGCAGCATCCGAGTGATAAGTGGGATCAAGCTAATATACAAGGGGCTCTTGAAACTTGGAATTTTGCTTCCCTGGAAGAACCAGGGGTTGCAGATAGTGAATGTCCCCATACAGCCTCAGAGGTGAGATAATGTCCCCAGACTACAAATTTGTAAGAAATGGTGTATTCTTCAGTGGCAAGAGCACAGACCTTTCTAAAATATTGGCTGTCTCCCAGTCTAAACAATATTGAAGCGCAGGGGAGACTTGCTGTTTGCCTCAACAGCTCTGAGAAGTGCAATGAATTCTCAGCTGTGGACAAATAATTTTAGAGATGGCTTGCCTGCTTCAGTTGAAATATTGTTTTATGTTGTCCCATTTCCTTGTCTTCTTCCTTATAAGCTTCCCATTGAACTTTTGCTTTGTTTACATTCATCTGTTGGATTCTTTGCCAGTAAGTAGATAAATATTACTGAGAAGCCTTTCCCTGTATGCAGGTTTGCCAGCGTTCCAGACCAGAGAAAGCTTGAGACCATGCTTGTCAATTGAAATATCTAGAAAATGCATTTTTGTCATGAAAATGCATATCACTTACTGATCGTGTTTCTTTGCAGTCTTTGCTGGAAGACAGGATAAGGTAGATGGTAAAAAATAAAAAGCTGTGCAGAATCCTAAAAGAGCATTCCTGTATTTTCCAGAATTTCCCTGTACTTGCAAGGGCTTTCTATAAGATCACTTTTCCTTTTGAGTGGTGTATTTGACTTTTTTTTGAAACAGTAATTAAAAAGTTGTTTTTCTTTCTAGTAGTGATATTTGGTTTCACTGTAACTGTTCCTTATGGCTCCATTTTAGTCTGGAGATAGATGAGTACTGACAAATTTTTGCTGAATCATTGAAGTTGCCTAGGTATTCAGAGCTGATAATAAGATTGGTTTTCTCATAACTACAGCCACAGGGAAAATCAATGAGTGACCATGGCACATTTTCCTCAGGTATGAAAAATCAATGAAATATGCAAATAAATATTTCACTAACATGACCTGAAACCATGTGTATGGGAATGTGGGCCTAGAGGACATGCTGAGGAAGTGAAGGGCAAATTGTGGGGCCATATATATTGGCAGCTGACGATGTTGGGCAGATACAATACCAAGGGCATCATCAATATTATAATTAAAAAAATAAATCAATGAGCAGAGAAATGCAGTTTGAGCAAAGGTTAAATTTTAAGTATGACTGTAGTCCATCCAGTTTTTGAGCAGAAATAATGAGATATTACATTAAAAATATAGTCATTAACCAATGTCTGTGGCAATACGTGAAGTAGTGAAGTAGGCAGAAAGAAAAGGTTCTCTTAGAAGGATACATTTTTTGTCCTTTTTTAATGCCAGGGATTCTGTCTGTGCCTGTGAAATAACAGGTAATGGTGATTATGTATCACTAGCATAAAAATTGGTTTTATGGGAGGAAGGAAGGACAAACATAAAACAAAACCATGGTAGCACATCATTAGAGGAAAGAAGCCTGAAAAATTTTAGGAACTCTAGAGGGGTCTTAAGGTATCACTGGAAGGAACTTTTACCAGTCTTTCTGTGTGTCTTGGGCCTAATGAATTGTGTGCACTCCTGAGAAAATATTGGTGAACACAATTAAATTCAAGTGAGCCTCTTGAATTCATGTACTTTAGAAACTCCATAAAATATTTGAGTTAATAGCAAGATTCTCTTGGTAAGCTCCTATCACTTTACCTCTTTGGTCTGAACAGATCTGTTTCCATATCACAGACTAAGCTGAGTTGGACGGGACCCACAAAGATCATTGAGTCCAATTCAGCCTTGCACAGCACCCTTGGAACTTTTACCACCATGTGCCCAAGAACATTGTTCTAACACTTCTTGAACTCTGTCAGGTTTGGTGCTGTGACCACTTCCCAGGGGAGCCTGTCCCAGTGCCCAAGCACCCTCTCTGGCTGAACAACCTTTTTTTCTAGTATCCAGCCTAAGCGTCCCCTGACACAATTTCATTCTGTTTTCCCAGGTTTTTTTCTTGATGTTGACAGATTTTTGCTCTGTCTTAGCTGTGACTGTATGCTTAATTAGCAATGCTGTATTACAGAACATTGTTTGGGATGTGTACATACTGGTACTTTTTTTTCCTTTCTCTGCTGCTCTTTATCAAAAATTTTTCTAGATGATTATGAAGATTCCCACCAGTTACAAAGAGCTCTGCCTAAGTTGCTCCAGAATCTTTTTTGCTAGGTATATAGCCTATATAGCCAGTCTCAAAGCTATGAATTAAAAACAGTCAAGGCTATGAATTTAAATATAGTTGTTCAGTGAGCAGTAGTTTATTTGATTTGAGGTTTTGTGGCTGTGTATTTCATTCTGTGAGGTGCTTTCCTATCACTTGAGGGAGACATGTCACCCTTCTGTCTCCTGTTGCAAGGCAAATCAGATTGTGCTCTTGTTTAGAAATTGAGATTTTTTGAAGGCAGTTTATTCATATATGGATTTTGGATTATTATTTGATTTAGTTCTGTATTTCTAAAAATGGCTTCATTTAGTACAGTTATATTTTCCCTCTTGTCAATGCCTGCACAGTGGTTAGGAAGCACTGGAGTTATTTTCTTAGCCAAGAAAAAAGACCCAAGTCCTGCTATAGTCTCTTCTTTTTTAGGCATTGCTGTAGACTTATATCTCTTGCAGTGGTGAGCCTAGGTCAGGGACAGGCTTACCCTGACACCAGCACATGGAAAGGACACCTTTTAACTGCAGTGAAACTGCAGTGACTTCATGTTGGAAGCTGTGAGAAGCATGTGTCTTGCAGATTTTCTAGCACAGTCAAACCCCTCCTGAAATGTTTTAAGGGTTGTTTATGCAAACCTGCTTTCTGCAGGACTAGTTAATCTTTCCTACATCTAAGGTGGTACCTGTTCCTAGACACAGTGATGTGGAGGTCAGTTTCTGAGGCAGCATAGCATTGCTGACAGTGGAAATCAGATTTTCTGGGCATGTACTTCTTGTATCTATGGATCATCATAATGTTTTTTTCACAGACAGGCCTTCACTCATCAGCCATCTCTTGCAAAGCAAGCAGAATCACTGTCATCTATCACAGGGAAAATCTGCTTGGGAATATTATTTTTATGAATAGTTTTGAAAATATGACTGGGTTTAAAATGAGCAGTACAAAAACCTGGACACTTAAAAGTCATTTGAAAGCTGAACTTTTAAGGAAAGCTGGGATGAAGTTTTTATTTGTAATCTCTGTAGCTGTGACTCCCATTCACCATAGAGGGCTTGAAACTCTCCTTTGGTGTGGCAAAAATGAATCCAGTAGGGAAGCATCGAAACAGGAAGGCAAAGGATTGGAGCAGCTGCTTTTAGGAAAAGCTTTACCCAAGAGGCAAGGCTGGCAGGTAGCAAGACTAACTTTAGTGGGGGACTTTTTGAGGTAAGAAGTCTTTTGGAATATCTGTGAATGAAGGTGAGTCAGTGCAAAGACAGCTACAAGAGAATAATGTAGGAGGAATTGTGGAAAGTTTTTTCACAGAAACATCATTAGGCTGCAGCATTTGATAAGAACACTTAAATTTTGTATAAAAGAGGACCATTCCCTGAATCATTAAACAGAGAAGTATAGCACTATATAGTCAGTATATAGTGTAATAAGTATAAATCCCTATTTGTGAAAGTACTTAAGTAAAGCATAAACAGCAATGCTCTGACCTGTTGAAATATACAAATGGCTCCTTAGGGTTAAGGTGATCTGACATAAGTCTGAGGTGGTGACTTCTAATATTTTCTCTATTCTCATATCCAGTGGAAAGAATGCTTCTGTAGGGGTTTGTGTTGCAGTTTCAGCTTGCTTTCTCATGTAAGATATTCACACTAATGAATTCACTGTTTTCATCCTTAATTGATTTTTCAGTGATTTGATGCTTTTAATGAAGAGCAGTGTTGTCTGAACAATCCT
The DNA here is from genome assembly GCA_013397195.1 of Hylia prasina. Classification (NCBI taxonomy): domain Eukaryota; kingdom Metazoa; phylum Chordata; class Aves; order Passeriformes; family Sylviidae; genus Hylia; species Hylia prasina. The sequence goes on along the minus strand of VYXD01009094.1, from coordinate 559,112 downwards.
GGGTGCAGCTGTGAAAGCACTCGGAGAATCAATGTATTTTTGTTTTCCTTGTTTGACATTTCTTTTGGTATGGCTATCTTGACTCCTAATTGCTTCACATCTAAAATTTTAGTTTGATTATTCTACTTGGCAAACTCTATTCACAAGAGGAACTTTACCTCTAAAAGCTGTGTTCAGCAAATAGCATTCTCAGAGAAAACACGCAAAATATCTTTTCATTATGACAGGCTTGTGAAATTAAAAATGTATGTGGTTTTTAACTTTCTGTAAGGGTGAGGCAGGGACAGAGGTTACCACACTGTAGGTTTTTTTCCTAGACTGCAGAAAGCACAGCTGGAATGGGTGCCAGAACAGGTTCTTTGATATCGTTCTCTTACATGGTACAAAGTGAAGAATGAGGATTTTATGTTCTTTTATTCATAGCAAGCATTTCCTTCAGTCATGCAGGGCTGTCTCTATCCATTAAAAGGATAAGTCTTTATGTGAGTAAATGGGTTCATGCAGAAGAGACCGGCTATGAGTTGATCCCATCTAAACCTCAAATTATCTTGGTGATGGAAGTGTGCAGTGGTTAAAATGGAAGCAACAGAATTCTTTCCTGCATGGAGGACTTTTATACAAATGAAGAAACTTGTACATACTGTGAACAATAACGAGTCTAAGTGTTCATCATTTCTTGATGATTGTCAAGATTGCTCTGGTTTTAACTCTAAGGGCTCTTAATAGCTGAGTAACAGGTCTGATTTTGGGATTCTGCTGTTATTCTGGACTGCCTGTTGGGAACTACCAAAGAGCCATATTAAATACTTGTCTGAACATGAGGTTTAATTTCAATCATAGAATTTTAGCATACCATGCTGGTAGGGAAATCAAGCAGCATTTGAGACAAACTTTCTTGGCAAAAGCATAGTCTGGAAAAGGTGTCCCTTTACCATGTCGATCTTCATCTTAGAAGTGTCTAATGCTGGGGAATTCATCACTTCCCTGGGGAGACTGTTCCAACAGAAAATGTTCTTGTTATGAAAAAATTTCCTCTTGCATCCAATTGGAATCTCATTAGTAACTTGCCTCTATTACCCCTAATTTTTCCCTTATAATGCCTTGTAAAAAGGGACCCTCCGTCTTCTTTGCTGACATTCTTTGAGGAGGTGTCCCAAAAACCTTCTTTTCTCAAGTCTGAACAAGCCCAATTCCCTCAGACTTTCCTTGTATGACAGTCTTCTCACCCCTCTGATCAGCTCTGTGGCCCTTTTCGGGACTCTCTTCAGCCTGTCCAGATTTCTTTTGAGAATCTAATACTTAGGGATAACCAGACCAGAGTTTCCTTGAGAAGAGGAGGTTTAAACCAAAACAACAAACATGATGCCATATCAGGAAGTTCCAGAACGGAGGGTGGTCTTTGTGCTACTGCTTGTGTGATGTGCCCATGGAGCAGAGGATGGACATCCATGAGGCAGGTGAGATGGGAGGAAGGCTTGTAAATGAAAACTCATGCAAAACCTGTAACTGGTTTTGCATAAAAGGATGGGGCAGTTGCAGACTGTCAGCAACATCTGCCAAGAGGCGAATTTGAAATGGAATAATGGGTAACACTGGGTAGAAAAGCAGGTTGGGAGAGGAAATTGAGGATATTGTCTCTCAAGTATCTCATTTTAAAAGCCAACAACATCTTACATTTCAGTTAGAATAAAGGTATAATGCTATAGCAGTTCAGTTTTCTCAGTATGATGTATATCAGTAGATTACTTGTACAGCCCTCATTTCTGGAGCACTTGGGATTGTAATTCCATAATATGTTGTTTTGGATGGCAGACTGGCATAAATATTGCCTTTGCTCAAGCAAATAATCTTACCCTTCTGTCTTAAATACTTTGTTTAGAGTATGGCTGTGTTGTGAGCCTGCTCTGGAAACTGGTGACTCTCAAAGGTGACATGTCAAAAGTACAGAGATGTTTTAAAGCCAGATCAGCTCACAACAACACTACACAAATGTCATCCAAACACAGCTATCTTATCTAGAGAGGTAGATTGGAGGAGTGATTCTGACAATACCTGAAGACAGGATTTTTAGGAGAAGCTTTGTAATGCAATATTGCAATTCTTGTTATAGGCATAAAAGGCAGTATTTTACAGATGGGAACTGAAATNATTTTTTAATTTGTTGTTGTTGTTAATAGAACTGTGTTAACACAGTTTTGTGTCAACCGAACTCAAAGCCAATCTTCATTCCAGAGCAGATGTAAGCTGTACCACAACCATAAGCTCTAGTATAACTGTATCCATGTTTGCATGCTCCTGGAGGTAACTGGGAAGCCTCCCTGGCCTCTCACACCCCTAGCAGCACTGCTTCAGGAATGTCACCCTCACGGGAAGGCCAAAGCCATAGGCTGAAGATAGGGAGGAGGAAGCAAGTTCTGACTCACACTCGTTGGATGTACAAGCAAGTGCTAACCATTGAACTATTTTCCTTAGCTGTCAAGTGATTTCCAAAAATGGTAACAGACAGATTTTTAAAAGCAAACCCATTATTCAGGAGCCCAAGTCCATTCAAAGGCCGGCAGAGTTAGGGTACAGGCCAAATTCAAAATGCAGTGCCAGATTTCAAATAACTCCTTATGCAGGAGAGTCTTCTCTGGGTTTTGTGCCTTTGAAAAACTCTCCTTCAAAACTCAGTGTTTAAGAACGTAAACAAGCAAGAAATAGCATATAATTTCTGTCATTAACATAAATACAGTTAACTTCACTATAATCATAACTTTGTGATTCAAAATATCTAATCTAGCTAAGTTACAGCTATAAAAATTATGAAGCAGCACAAGATTTAGTTAGAAATTTGGTTAAATTAGGCCCACGTGAAAAACATTCCCCTTGACAAGGTGTAGTCACAGTAATCTGTAACTTCTGCACAGTCTCTGACTGTAAGAAACTGCCAGTTTTGAAGAAACATCTGTTTATTATTAAAGCATATAAAATATAAACAAGAAAGAACTTTACTCACTGAGTAGTTATATAAACAGAATTAATTAGTGCAGGCATTCCCTATGTGACAGACTCAGTCTGTTAATGGTAAAGTGATATCACTGGATCAACAAGACAGTTGCCAGAAAACCTGAGAACAGGGGAGTATTTTAGCACCTTTGGTCCACAGCAGGCCTGAGGGCAGATTGTGAGATGCCAAAATGCAGGGTGCCTATCCCTGGGCATCCTGCTGGAGGGCTGTGCTGGTCAGTGCTTAATCTCTCCACAGCCTCACCATCCCCAGGAATCCTTACCTGCTCAGATACAGATCATGCTCTTCTCTGGAGAATTGCTGTGCTGAGGTCTCTTGCCCAGGCTAAAAATAGCATTTTAAAGATAGCAGTGACTCTCAGCTTCCTGTAAAATGGCGCATCTTTACTTTGAGATGGATACTTTTAGCATTTGAACTACATGGAGCAGGAGGCAAAGTAAAATGAGATGCTTACCAAACTTTCAGCTTCTGTCTCTTTCATGTTCTATGTGAAAGGCTGAGAACGCGGGATCTGATTCATGAAGAGCTTTTTAGTTCATGTTTTTAAGGTAAGATTGTCTGAGGCTAGTCAACACATGGTTTAAAGGTTTCAATAATGCTTTTTCATACTTTACTGGTATTAAAACAGATCTAGTGCAGAAATGAGGGACATACAATTGCAACCTTACTTTGTTCTATGAATTCATGTAAAATGAACACGCAGTAGAGGGAAAATATTTTGAATTGTTTGAGACAGATTTCCTGTCTAAACAGGAAATAACTTCTGTGTTGGTCTCAACAAAAATTTTAAAGGCCCTTTCCTTTAATGGTGGAGCTCATGTACCATGGTCTCAGTTGGCAATGGCTGAATGAAGGTCAGGAAGACATCATAAGGAGAGTCAAGTCCTTCACCATTAAGAGATCAAACCAGGTTGTAGGAAAGCATAAGAGCAGACAATGTAATCAGTCATTGGCTGTTCCAGCCACTGAGCAGGAATGCTGCTGTACGCTGCACTGACAGCAATGGCAGAGAGGTCTGCTGAGCCTTCTGGCCAAACAAAGTAACATGAAATGAAAATATAAGCTACTGGGATCCACTTCAAAAGCAACTTATTCTATAATGCCTCTATCATAAGAGTATTTAAAAACCTTTAGATGTATCAAAGCACTATGAAAGTTCCAAAATTGTTTGGATGCTCTTGATGGTCAATAATCTACATTTAAAATAATCTATTTTTCTTTTTAAGCTAGCATAGGAAATAGAGACAGAACTTTTTGTTGAAAATGGACTTTGAGCTAATGGTAGATTACTGTATGTATACCTGTAACAAGAAGGTGTGATTTAAATAGTGCCAGAGGAGATAGTTTAGCTTGGTTTGATTTCACCTCTCTAAAAGTCCTGCATATTCTGTAGGAAGCTTACCTTGAGTGCAATGACCATGGTATCTGTAACATCCCACAGGAGCTCAGCAGCAGTCTGGAAAATGTGTGGCATCATCAGAAAAAACATTAAATGGAGGATTGTACTGGTACACAGATAAAGCTAATATGTAAAAGGGCAGTTTCTCTGCTCTTTGCGCTGAAGAGAAGTGCCATTTTCCTTATGCTTCTCTCAATTAGCTGTCTCCACTACCTGAAAGAAGTCTAAGTCCATTGTGAATCATATTGGGTCAGCATGGCAGCATGTAGCTACATCCCTTTCACTTGTTTTGCATCTAGAAGATTTTCTTCTAAATGAGAGCTAGAAGGGTGCTATATAATTTTAATTGTATCAGATTTTGTGGTCTGGCTATGCAAAAGAAGAGTAGCTGTTTGAACTTCATGGACAACTCACAACATGTGCCCTTAAAATGATACAACAAAGGCAGAACTCACATTTCATACTGGTGATCAGAATTTTGCTCAGAATATGAACCCAAGTTCAGACTTTCCCTAAGTTTCTGGCAATTCATCCAGATTCTAAAATTTTTAAAAGGAACAAAAATATTTTTTTCTGTAGGGCCATATTTCAAAACTTTTTCCTTTTGTAAAGTTGTTTTGAGAAAGAGCAATAATTTGCAAGATGCCATGTGATGTTTTTCTCCACTGCCAAGTGCTTAGGGAAAAAAAAAGTTATTATTAGCTAGGTTAGGATATTGAGCTGCTCCTATAATGCTCCTTCAATGGCATTTGGTTTTTGTTCCAGGATAAAATTAACCCTGCTGCTTTTTCATGAGAGGGGAGGAATAATTATCATGCTTTGCTCTTTCTCATCAGCATGTTGGCCTGCTGCCCTGGCTTTTTAGTACCTGGTATTACAGGCAACAGTAACTTTGTTTTGTTTCCTGCTACCTTGTCCTTCAGCCCCCAGTGTTTGCATGGTCATTTCACCTTGTGTTAATGGCCCTGTTTTCTAAACCCCAGATATCTTACTTCCACTGTGCTGTTGTGTGCTGATACTATATCGTTAATCATTTTCACTTGTTCCACTGCTTGAGTATTCATCAGATGTCCTGAAGTTTGCTTTATGTTTTTCTTTTCTCCAGTTTTTTTCCTTCTGATTCCTAAGGACTTTTATACAAGTATTAACAGATTGCTATCAAACAAGTTGCAATTAAATGGTGAGCTTATGCTTTGACCAAGGAGAGTAAAAATGTATTATTTTCCCTTGTAGGACAACTTAAAACTCTTTTATTTGGTTGTTTCCATTTGTTTTTTATCAAGTGAAATGTTCTCACCTCTGTGCAGCATTTAATGTGGTTAAGGTGCAGTGGTAGTTACTTTCTGTAGGTAGCTATCATTCCTAAATGCAGAGGCATAAGATTTGACTGATGCAGTGAAATACTGTGGTGAGATATATTTCACTAAACAGAATAATTCATACATTTGACCTCACAAGAAATAGCTGGGTAGTCTACATTTAGTCTAGACCTGGCAGGTTCATACTGGTGAAATCACTATAAAGTTTTTTTCAAAACGGATTTGGGGGCTCAGTGTGTTGTTCGTATTCAGCCTGGGCTGAAAGATGCTAGATTTTTAAAAATTGCTTTATGAGAAATGAGTTGACAGCCTTTCTTATACATCTGTCATCTGTCTGGAAAATAGGCATCAGGATCTTTTCAACGGTCTGCCAGCCAGAGACCCCCTTTCCCTGCATAGGAGAGATAGGAAACAGACGTTGGCACGTCTTCCTAGGATTTCAGCATCCGTGTTTGAAGGAGAGCTCTGTGGGTGTGAAGTTGATCTCTACTATTCTGGCAAGGCTGTACTGCCCTGGCACAGATGATGAGAAAAGTTTCTTTTTAGTACATAATGAGGACTGAAAACACTTCTGCTTGGGGAAACTGCTGCTTGTGGTGACCCTGCTCAGAGTGAGTTACCTCTGGTTGTAAAAGGGTGATTTATTGTTTGAGTTTTGGTGCTTTTGGGGAAAGGTTCGAAGTTGCAGTAAGATGTGGAGTGTAAAACCACAGTGGAACCCACAGCAAAACAGTGGGGACAACACCTCAACACTAACTTCCAGGACACACAGTTCCCTTTCATCTCAATTAAAGTAGCCTGAACAAGTCTTGCTGATCTGATGCAAGGATTCTGGCAGGCCATGATGTCTGGTGCCAGCCAAGAGCTCCTCATCATGTCATCATGCTTCAGGCTGAAACATATTCCTTAATTCTTCTTGGTCTCTCCAGCCTTCCCAAAACATCTAGAATACCAATGCATTTAAAGTATTGCAAGCACATAAATATTTTAACAGATTACTAGGAGGTACAGGTCTGGTATGCTACACTGTAAGAATGCCAAAGCAAATGTTGAGAGAGACTTTTTTTTTTTTTTTAACAAGGTCTGAGAATGCTGTCTGTCTTCAGTTTGGGTCTTTTGGTTGGGTTTTGTTGGTGGGGGTATTTTTGTGCTTTTTGGGGGTTTTTTTTGCACATTTTTAGTAAGCTTTCACCACAAGAATTTTGATGGAGTTCTTCTGACTTATGGTGTGCTGCAAAAGTATATCAAATGGCTCTGTTCCAGGGAAAAAATATACCCAACCCAAATCATAACAGATAGACTTGTTTTATGTCTGTAGGCTCTTGATGAAGCACAGGACTGATTCAGACCTCTGTTCAGCACTGTCTCACAGTGTCCCTTTCATGAGATTTAGCCAAACCACATTCACTCACACAAGATGCTGTTACTAGTCAGGTGGTAATCATGATCTATCACACAGCTGACTGTGGGGCCCAAAATAGAAATTTTGTGGTGATCTATCACCTGAAGATGTCATATTTCTTCTTAATGGGTTGTCCTCTGCTGTTCTGCTGAGGTGCTAGTCCACAGTCTGGCTCTTAAAATTCATGACCAGCACCATCAACCTGTACTGTACTGTCCATACTCTCACAGTGATTAATTCTGCCTGTGATATCTTTATCCTACACAGAAAAAGGGGAGGAGTTGTGTATTTTGGCTCACCAAGTCAATGGAGAACCATGGCAATCACCAGCATCACAAAATTTTATTAATATTAGTCACGGATGTTTCCTGAGCTGAACCAGCAGTTCCCTTGTCTGCATCTGTTCCTTTCTGCTTTGGAGCCTTTGGCCTCGTTTGTTCAAGGAAGTAACTAATTAAAAAGCAGAAGCTTTATTATTATTATTATTTTGTACTTTCTTTCGTGTATTTTGCTTCAGAATGTGATTTGTAGCCTGAAGTTCAACAGGTGGGAGCTTGCTGCTTGCATTTGTTGCTGAGCAGAGAGGGGAAGGACTCAGAGCAACTTTGTGGCTCCAGTGAGCAAAGGAGATGGAGTAAAGCTAGTACAGGCTGGCTGCTCTGAATGTGTGCAAGGGACAGAAACTGTCTGACTGGTGCACCTGGTTCAGACAGGGTCACACTGTCAAGGCTGTAGGTGTGTGTTCCTCCTTGTTGAGGAAGCAGTACCGTCCTGTGTGTCCACAGAGTAAGCCACTTAAAAACAGAACACAACACATTCATAACACCAGAGCCAAGAGCTTTTGGGTTTCAGTTCTGTGACTATAAACACTAGCCAGCATGGATAAGAGCTCCTTCCTCTGTGGGTTTTTTGGTATCTTAAACAGTACAAGTTTTCATTGCACTGATTCCTTTACTTATGGGGCTGACAGGATATTTCTTCACTATTAGGGTGATTTCTTTTTTTTTATGAAGGAACCTCAGAGACCTCTACAGTGCTGACATCATTGTTTTAGGTTCTAAAGTTAGTGGTGGTAGAGAAAAGAGTAAAAAAAGGAGTAAGAAGCTTAGGAGAAAAGGTGCACATAGACAAATATTACCTCAGCCTCATTTCCATAGCAAGACAGGTTAAGTGAAGGAAAAAATAGCAGCTATTGCTTTTTTCCCCCCACTGGGTCTGTATAACTGTTTGAAAGGGCTGTTTAAGTGTCCATGCACCTGTTTTTTACACAATGGAGATTCAATACTGAGCCTCTGTGGCTTTGAGGAGGTTGGCAGGCAATACATCCATTGCTTGTGCTGAAGCCCTGGAAGGCTGTGATTGAATTAAGAGGCGGCCTCCAGTGAGGGACTCCTTTTCTACTTATCAGCAAATAAAAGCATGTGCACTGCAGCTGAGAGAGCTTTAAGTAGTGCCTTCAGAGCCATTCATCTCTTCATGCCCAGAGCTGAACCTGAGCAGCAAACTGCCTCTGTGACAGCAGAGAATGAGGGACACAGCTCTTGCCAGCTCTGAAACATTGGTTCAATAGTCACTCACAGCTGTGAGGAAAAAGCTGAACTTAGATGCATTGCCAAGAAATCCTGGGGATGGGAATGCCTTACCTAGAAGATATAGTTGATTTATTATTTTCCCAAGTTTATTTTGTTTCCCTACTGGGTCCTTTCTCCTCCACCCAAAATAGGTTTTTGCTTTATTTCCTTGTAATTGAAGGACTATTGTGAGTAAAGACTCTTAATTAAAGTAATTAAGTCTCTCCAGATGTCTGCATGGGACTCAAACCATGACTGCTCAAATAATAAGAGGAACCCCTAGATATCTGAAATTGGCCCCTCATGCTGCTGACAGAACTTGGCTTAAAGATTTTTTTTAAGTTGTTCTTTGTAAGTTCAGCATACCAAGGAATTTGGGAATAAGTATTTTAGATGTCAGTGTCTTACTGAGAACTAAAGAGATCCTACACAGCTTTTTCTTTTAGAACTTTCTTTTTAAAGAAGCTTCTAAGTTAGAATCCCAGATTTGTTTCTGCATGGTGAAATTCTATGGTGGATGTCTTGCTGCAACTCAGTAGCAGATGCTCTCTAGTCTTTTCCATGGCATGCTCTCTTAATGCTTAGAAGAAATTTTAGAAAACGAGAAATGGCTTTTAAAGACGCTCTGGGAAGGGGGGGGAGCGTGTGTGGTTAACTTATCTTCAACAAAACATGATAGCAGTGAGAGAAATTGTTATACCGCCTCCTTTTGAAGGAACAGAGGAACACTGGCCTGTTGCATCCTCTATGGCTCTGGTGTGCCTGGGTTAAATGCTGGAGCAAACCAGGAGAGCAGAACATGGTGATTCCAAACGGGAAAGTGCCTGGTTGGTTTGCGAGATACAGAGGGGAATCTGTTGCCCGGAATAGTTTTCAGTGACTTCAGTAGACGTACTTGGAGCTCAGGCTTGCTGCCCATCCTCTTCTAAGTGATACATTAGTAGTTTATTTGCAGTTTATTCTAAGCCTGTCTGCTGGTGGCACTGCTTTTGTTTGCATAATGTTTTGTCTTGCAGCATTTCTCTGTTGAGTGCAGCATTCAAGCAGCACTAGCATTTCCCTGACAAATGTCATACTAAAATCTTTGGAGACAACCCAAATTATATGGAGTATTCATCATCTTTTACTTGTATTGTTCTGTGGCACACAGAGTACCAACAGGTGCCATTTGAGATGCTGCTCTGACAATGCTTTTTTAATAGTTGCAGAATGATCCCTGCTGCCCCCACAATGCCAAGCCAGCTGTCTGTGTGTATCTCAGGGCTATGACTTCACCAGCAGCTTTTAATTTAAAATCCAAATATGGCAGTCCCTGCGCTCATTGCTTTACCCTTCTGTGTAAGTTCACCAAAGGGTAAAGCAATGAGTGTAGGGACTGCCGTAAAGGAGCAAGGTTTTTCCAGAGAGATCCTGAAGCCCTGTTTTTCCTTGGTCAACTGAAGACCTGTTGTTCCTTGATGAATTTGTTGTAACAGCCTGAGGACGGGCATCCTGCTATTCTCACAGAGGGACGGAAGAGCAGACTGGAGAGAGATTAGCATTGTGTGTCAAATATTTCTGCTCAGGGACTGCAACCTGAGATTTTTAAGTAGTTGTATGCCATTATGTTATAGATGAACATGTTATAAAAAGTGGAGACAAATGTTTACTCTAATGTGTATTTAATAAATTCTGACAGACTGACAAGCTGCAGGAAGGTCTGAAACTGCATACCAAAAGACTTGTGATTACTGAATTACTTCAGAAAATTTTTTCAATATGAATCCCTCCTCAACGCACCTTCTTCAGTGTCCCCACAGGGATAAACTCAAAGGCAAGCACACTTAGGTTTTTTAATTGAGAATTGCATTTGTGAGACACATTTTTATGCGAAGGACCTATAGCATTTCAATGAAGTAAAATGTCAAGTTAATAAAAGTGTGAAGAAAAGAAATCTGTTGTGGTTAAAAAAGCTGGGCTCCATTTTCTTTAAATGCACTACAATCCAGAAAATCAGTTCTGCTTTGGAATACATCTTCCTGGCCATAATGAAATTTGGGATGGACTTTTAAGATGTTCGGTTTCTTTTACCTTGGCTTTTCAGATGTCTATTCTTGTGCAAAATCTCCCACAACTTATGTCTTGGAAGAGCTACACAGTTTCCTTCTGCCAAAATTGCTGCAACCACAGCCTGTTATGGGAGTGGGTTACAGGTCCCTCCAACAGATTGATTGTTTCTTGTGGTATAAAAAGTCTTTGGAGAGGGAGGGGTGACCTATTTTGTTTACATCATAGGTCATTCTTCTGTATTTGTATCCAGCTGTGAATGGCACCCTAACTGTTGGGATGATGCTGTGTTTTTCTGGCAGAACTTGAGCCAGCTGAGAACAACCAGACTTCTGGTTGTAACTTGCACCCCGCAACTGACACTGTTTTTTTGCTTAGGTTGTGAAAAGGCAAAGATTTTGTCTCCCTGGGAGTTATTTGTCCTATCTGGGCACTAACTCTGATTGCTAATTTTTCTTTGAAATGCTTATTTACGTGCACTCTCTGGCAGGTTTGGAGGCCTTGGAGTTTTGACACAGTGTAAAAGCACTGGACTTTTTTTGGTTTTGTTGTTTTGATGAGATTGGTTTTCCTACTGTCACTGCACTTACCTCTCTCTAGTAGTAATTAAATATTTGTATGGCTGGAACATGGGATGTTGTTCCTATGCTGTGGAACCTTGTTCAGGCTGACCTGAATAACTGGCACTGGAGTCGATAGCAAGAGTTTGTGGGACAATGCCTAAGCAGTTGATGCTCCACCTTGGGGAGTTTCATGTGGACATATCTTTTGACCCTTGAAATTCTTCTAAAAGCTTCACAAGAGGCAACAGCAAGATATAGGATACCCTATGTCTTGTACATGTGATGAAATGAGCAAACTTAAATTAATTAAAATAACTATTTGGGGACCTCAAAGGTCAGCACTCTGAACAACTCATCCTGAATGTTGGGAATTGGCTTAATCCTCATTACCATTGCTTCCCTGGTGGCTGTGCTATAGTGTCTTTTAGGTTATGGGTTGCTTCTGTTTCACATGTGACAGTGAGAAATGTTTACTGCTTCCCAGCATGAGATACACTCTATGCTCCACATTGCCCAGATGCTTATTGGAAAAGTCTCTGTAATTAAGAGTTTCTACTGGCTGTCAGATCTGTAAGTGTGAAATCCTCAAGGAAGGTTCTCTGTGCCACAGCTGTTGGCAGTCATGGTGTTCCTAGCCTGCAGGTGGGGATGCTCACCCTGGTGCTCTTCGTGTTTTAGTGCTGTGGGTTTGCTGTGAGTCCTGGAAGAGTAGCCCTGACCCATTTGTGCTGTGGGTATAGGGCTGAAACTCAGCTCTTGCTGAGGTGTGTTTCCCACTGATTCCTGAGATTCGTGCCTGGGTTTATCACCTGGATCTCACTGATATATAGTTGTAAAAAAACCCTGAAAACTTTGAACTGCTTTCTATTCCTTCACTATTGCCTCTTAAAATACTGCCTTTATAACAAAGTAGTTTAATGACATTTTAAGGAAATTACAAGTTCAGAAATTGAACTGCTAGAGGTGAATTTTTTACTTTACTATTAAATACATTTACTGGGGTTATATCCTAGCCTCTACTGAATAGCTTTGCTGTTCACCCGTTTCCCAGAGGAAAATGCTCCAGCTGAACATTCCCAGGGGTGCAGGGGCCAGGCAGGCCCTGGTGGGCGTCAGCACACCAGATGAGGATGTTTGTTGCTTTAGGCCTGGATAAACCCTACCATTCTCTTTTCCCAGGTTTCCTGGCTTGCTGCTTAACCACAGTCCCCTCTGTTCACTGTCTGTATGTGCCAATTGATTCATGATACAGCTGCCTTGGTGCCTCCCCAGCCCAATGCAGACAGCAGTGCATCCCACAGCTCCAGAATTCCATACAACATGGAAAAGGAGACAAAAATAAGTTTTATGAAAATTGCAAACCATGTAGCTTTCCCAATATACTGCAAGAACTGTGCAATTGTGCATGAAGCAATAAAAAATACTGCTCTGGCCTGTCTTTTGCTGGGGAAGAGTAATTGACATTAGGCACAAATTTTGCAGGATTCAGATTCCCTTTTGTGTGGCTTCTTGTCTGAATTGAATGTTTGAATGTCTGCTGACAGCTTTCTTCTTACCTGATGGTGCAAGCAAACAATCACCTCTCCATTTTTTCCTGGGGTGCTCAACTTTGCATCGTTTGTTCAAGTATTGGCCTCTCCCCATGTCCCCTCCCTCCAACCCCAACTCTTTTCAGTTCTGTGGTCTCCAAGCTTGACACCTGAGCCTTTGTTCTGCTTCTGTGGAAATATGATTCTTTCAGCTTCCTTCAGATAAGTTAGGGAAAAACAGCTTTATCAAGGATATTGCTCCTCTTTGTTCTCCCCAGGCAGCATTGGTTCAGGTAGTGATAATCTTTAATAATCAGCCTGTTTTAAGTCAGATCTTCCTACACACTTCCTCCTTTCTCCAAAATATGTTGAGTAGCACAGAGAATACATTGAAAGGTTTAAGAAATAGACTGTAAATAAAATCAATTTGAAATTCACCTGTCATACAGAGAGAGCTTCCCCAAACTTTTGCCCACACTAATTATTGAAAAAAGACAGGCATATTTATACACCCAGTATCTTTCCATAAGTAAAAAGTTTCCATTATAATGAGCTGTTTATTAAAGTCGGTTAAACTACCAGGTATTACTATTCTGATAAAGTTAATATTAAAAAAAAATAAATTGTCATTTACATTTGACTGATCTTGAGACAGATTTAAGTAGATACTTTTAATTTCATGTAATTGTTACCCTGAAGTATTTCCTAGAGCTATAAAATTATGTCTGTGAAAAAATATATAGTCTTATTGTCAGTGGTTAGCAAAAATGAAAATCCTGTGTGCTTATTATGTCTTTTAGCTCAATACTAAATCTTACAAAAATAAAACCTCAGGAGAGCTGAATTCATAATTTGGGATGTTATGCAAATGGAGCAATCACAGTTAGAAGTGCAAGAAAGACTTCATGCTAAAACAATAAAAACACTTTATAAATATGACCAATTGTATTTTAAATAGAAGTTGTAGAAAAAGAAGTAGGCACAATGAATCAAAACAATGCTAAGAGTAATTAATGCACTGACTAGGAAGATATTTTGGTAAGAAGTGTTTTCAAAGGCTCAGGGTTCTGAGAAAGGCTCGAGCAGTCTTTCAGGTGGCTCAGACATGGTTTATGACTGCAATATGCAAATAGCTTTGTGCTGTTAACAGAAGTTAAACTACTGATAGAATAAGGGGTATATTTCATGCACATCCTCCAGGTGAGTTCTCACAGAGCAGAAAGGGCAGCTGGCTGAAGAGATGTGCCCTCCAATGTCTGTGTTAGATTCAATTCATTATGTTCTGCATGTAATCCAAAATGTAGTTGTGAGGGAGATTAATATCCTGAACCAGGTATTTTTCTATGCAAGAAAGACTTCATTTCCTTAGGGGAGAAAGAGAGCAGAATGGGAAAGCTGCCTCTTGGAGTTGTTCAAGATGTGCAGGTACTCATGTGAGATGTATATGCAATCCACAGGACTGCAGTCAAAAGTGCAGGGCATTGTTAGCAAGGGGGATCTGCTGAATGAATAAAAGAAATGGTAGAAAATTGTCCCTGAATGCATTCTAGAGCTAGATTCAGACTAAAAACTGGTGGCAATAATACAGAGAGCAGTCATGACTATGGAGGGAAGATTGAGGGAGAAAACTGGACCACAAGTACCCTTCGTTTTTTCTAGAATCTGTAGTTTTTTTGAGAAATAAGTGAAAAAATGGGAACAGAGATCTAGGGAACAATGGAAAATTAATTCCTGAGGGAGTAGAAAAAATCAGTAATATAGGCTTTTGTGCTTGAAGTACTGATTTTAAGAGCAACCTATCAGATTAGTATGTTGCCATCGTATGTTTCTGGTAGTAATCCAAAACAAGCATGTGTTTTGTGTTATCAAGGGTTTGCTGACTAAGGCTGAAATTGGAACCACCTGGGGCAAGTATATTATTAAGGAATGCAATGGAAATTGGAAGAGTATATCTGAAAATTGTGCACATCACTGTGTCACTCACTGAATAAAAACATTGCTCTTCCTCTTCTCCAATTTTTCTCTCTGCCTCTTCTCAGTACCCTTAGGCTCACCCTCCAGGTCAAGTTCTTCAGCTCTTTCAGCACTCTGCACCTGGGGAGCTTATGACTGCCCTGGGGGAACCCATGGGCATCATTTTTCTCCTTTGTGTTGCCTTTAAATCCCCTATAGTACTTCTGGCCCCTTAAGCTTGGGAAATATTAGGATGGTAAGGATGAAGGTTGTGGGTTTTTTTGGTTGTGGGGTTTTCTTTGGTTGGTTTCTTGTTGCCTTTTTTTTAATACAGCTCTGCAAAGTGCTAATAGCAGGTCATATTCTTCATGGCAATGTAGTCTTTAAAAATGTTTAAATTCTAAAGCGCTGTTGACTGTGGGGGCATAGTGAAGAAGTAAATTCCTAGTCAGTTTGGTATGTGCAACTATGGGGTTAGACCTTGCAGATGGAGTAGATTATTCTTCCATCGCTTTTTGGTTACTTTAAAAGAAGCAGTGTGAAAAAACTCTGAGCTGGTGTTTGTCTAGCTTCTGACAACCTTCTGAAGAGGTTTACTCTTGCTTTGTGTTGGGGTTTGGCTGGCACTTTGCATACAAACTGAGGTGAATTAGCACAGCAGACTTCAGTCATCGTGGCACATCATAATTGAGAAGCTATGTAATTTTTTTTAAGGTATATTACAGGTTGCCTATAGGTTATAAAAAATAATTTTAGTCTTCTTTTGAACTTGTTTGCTTGAGGTTTATCACAAGTACCTACATAGACATCAGTGTATCTACATCATGCCTAAATTAACATAAGGTGGAAAATATACAGATTTTACAGAAAGCTATAGTGAATGCTGGCCTTTTCTTTGACAGAGCTTCATGGGACATGTTGTGCTCATTTTGTACTATTTTAAGAAGGCAATGAGTACTAAAATTTTGTTTTTGTAAATAGCCTTGACACTCAAAGCTGGGAGCTTCAGTGGCTTCTGAGGCAGCTGGGCTGGCTGCCTCTCAGCATGGGTTTCCTGACCAGTTCAAAATGGTCAGGCTCTTATCTTTTTGCTCATTCATTTGTGTTTTGTTCCATGACTTTGAAATTCCTTATCAGAAGGGAATTGGCATTACTGAAGTGGTTCAGTTAGTGTAGGGGGAGCTCTTTGCCTATGGCAACAAAATAGGTGAAATATCATTTCTCCCTTCCCTCTTTCCTTGCTAGTTACTCCGTCCTTTAAGGACAAATCTAGGACTTGCTGGCATATATGCATATCCCACTCTTTTGAGTAAAGCTATGGCAGTGAGTTAGAGAATAAAATAAAGTTTGAGGAAAAAAAACAAAAGTAGGGGGAAACAGTCTCTCTGAGAATGGCAGCTCATGCTTATCCTATCAAAATTAACCAGTGAGGTTAAACCAGCTTCAGCCATCATGTTTTCTTTCCAAATTCTTTGTTTCACAGGAGGCTGTTTGTGCAGCAGAGAAGTGATGAAAAATCAGGGTTTAGAGTGGAAGAACCTTCCCAACCTTAACTTGGTGCCAGTGCAGCACAGTGAGGTGTCTCCTTTCTTCAGACCCCAGTGTTTGCCTTCTTTGAAATGAGGGATTGTCATGGTTTCACCCCAGGCAGCAGCCAAGCCCCACACAGCTGCTCACTCAGTGCCCAGCTAGGAGGATTGTGGGAAGAATTGGAAGAGTAAAAGCAATAGAACTCCTGGGTTGAGATAATGACAGTTTAACAGAGAGAGAAAAAGCTGCATGTTACAAGTAATGTGAAACAAGGAATTAATTCACTGCTCCCCATGGGCAGGCAGGTGTTCAGCTACCTCCAGGAGAGCAGGGACCCATCACACATAATTGTGACTTGGGAAGACAAACACCATCACTCCAGATGTCTCCTTCCCACTGTATGTACTGGACATGATTTCCTATGGTCTGGAATATCCCTTTGGTTGTTTGGGGTCCCCTGTCCTGTGTCTCCTCCCAACCTCCCAGGCATCCACAGTCCCCTTTGCTGGCTTGGCAGTATGAAAAGCAGCAGAGGCCTTGGCTCTGTGTAAGCCTTGCTCAGCAATAACAAAAACATCTCTGCATTATCAACTCCGTGCTCAGCACAAATCCAAAACACAGCCCCATACCAGCCACTCTGACAAAAATTAACCCTGTCCCAGCCAAAACCACTATGTGGAAGTGGTTACCTTCAGGAGCCATGCTGAGCTTAGTCTCAGTCTGTTTGCCTCTGAAGTAGTATTTTGTATCAGCAATGTGATCAAATGTATTTGTAGGTCATATCTTTTTTATTTGACAAGGTTTCTGATTGAAAGGGACTCTGATCTCATTAGTATGTGATTCCAAAGGAAAAAAAGGATAAGAAAGTGGTTCTGTCTTGAAGGAACTCAGGTAAACTGGTGCTGGCCTAAGACTTAGCAGAGGACTGTCTAGTGTTCACTTGTAAATATTATTTTTATATAATAGTTGATTTAAAGAAAACTACGCTAGCCACTTTTGAGTAGCACTGACTGTATGCAACTTCCAAAGCCAAAAATAGGCAGTCAAACCTACTTCGCTACTTTTCCTTTTGTCACCTCCAGCAGACATCTGCTCTTCAAAACTCCCTTCACCAGTGTTTACAGACCCCCATCTCAAAGCAGCTACACAAATGGTCCTGTGTGGTACCTGACTGTGTGTATACATGCATGTGCACACCCACACTCCGTTTGTGCTCAGAGTTTTATGCACATGGATACACAGGACAGGGCACTTGTGAGTCTAGGGTCACAGATCCTGCTTTGCACGCTGCTCAGATGGATATCTGCTTCTGAAATCTAAGCTCTTAAGCTTTGGAAATTTACAGGAAAGTGAAGTAATGATTAATGGTAGTCCTGATTTCAAGTGTCCCAGTTTATTTCTTAAATTACTTTAAAGTGTGGCTTTTTCAAAATGCAATCTTTATTTTTTTCACCGTTTAATAAGTTTTGTTTTCTCTATTTTTGGTGGCAAAAAGAGTACCTGCAATTTTCCAATTTTTCTATAGTTATCTTTTGTTATATTTTTTCTTCTGTGGCTGGCTTACTGTTTTTTTCCTGGTAGGAATGCAAAATTATTTAGTCTTTGTTGCCTCAGCAATTAAAAAGCATTAGGTCATGCTCCAGTCTTAGTCCCCTTGGGTCTCCTCTTCAGTGCTACTGAGTTGTTTCCAAATATAATGGATAATCCTGTGTTAAGAGAGATGGATTCATTGTGACAGCTCTGTGCTTACTTCTTCATAATGAGTGGATTTTAAATAATTTATGGGCAAAAATCTGCTCCCTTGAAATTTCTGGCTGTACCTGTCTCCTTGACGTCTTAATGAAGTTTTGATTCGTTGAGAACGTGCTAAATGTGAGCCAGGAAACATCAGAACCAAAATCAGGAGGGAGAAAGAGAACAATATTGTATCACTGGCTAAGACATTTAACTGCTTTAGTTCTCCCCAGGTTTACAGAAGCCAAGCTAGTGTCCACTCTGAACAGACCCTTGTTTGGGATGTGCATGTTTTTTCCTGCATGTTTTGCACTAAATCCCTATCCCCTGCACCTACCTGTGGTGGCAGAAGCAATAGAATCAAGTTTTGTGGGTAGCTTTGCTGCATTTGACAGTCATGGATCTAAATCCTGCTGTTATTGCCTGAAAATTTTATACATATACAGATTTTTATTTTTTTTTTTAACTTCTAAAAATCTCTCTGGGATGAGTTTTCCCTGGTATATAGAACTCCTCAAGCAGTAAATTAAATTAAAATTCACTTTACAATCTCCCTGTTGTGAAAAAATCCCAGGACTGCCTTTATCAGCTCTGTATGATTATACAAGACCAAAAATATCATTACTTTAAGACATCCACCATGCTTTTGTTGATTGCCTGACAACCTCTGAGGTTTTCTTTGAGTAGATTACTCATTGCCTTTTGTGTCGATAATTTTGCTTTCTTACTGCACCTTCTTGGGAAAGAGAATCTGATCATGGAGAATGTCCTAATGGAAGCTGCTGGTGAAATTATGAAATGGAGAAAGATATTTTTTTTCCTAGAGATGACATCATCAAGCAATGAAAGTTATATACAGTGTAAATAACTTGTCTTGACAGTGTGCAAAGAAAATGGCCACAAACTTATATGCAAATGTCCAGCTGTGTCCAAAAATGAGACATCAGCCATAAATTCAAGAGAAATACCCCTCTCAGTAAATTTGTCGTTTCTTTTCAGACACCATCAAGTAGAGCTATGATGAACTAGCCTGTTCCTGCCAAGTTTCAAGGCTACTGCGTGTTGTTAAAGAAATGGAATTTTGACAGTTCACAACTTGTGGAGTTTTTTGCTCTGAGTCAATCCAAATTGATTACTTCCCAGAAATTGATGTTTCAAAACTTTTATTTTGGAAAAATCAGCAAATCAGCGCTTGTCTGATGGTATTGGTCTGCCTGAGAAGCCAGTTTTCAGTATGTAAGGCAAGAAGCTGCTCCCTGTATCAGTTCTTTGTGAGAAAAGTGACCCGAGGGCTCTGTGGCCATCGCAGGATCTCTGAACTGTGCAGGAGGTAGGCTGAGAGCACTGACTGGTTTGCACCATGACCTCAGGGATTTCTTGATTCTGACTTTGGTGTCAGGACTCACAGAGATGAAAACTGGACTGAATAGTGAAGGTACTGAAACTTTATTAGATCCATGAAGATTTGTAAGCTCCCAAGCATAACCTGAACAAAGGAAAATGAGTTGTCAATGTAATCAAAAGTATTTTGGAATGCTGGTTTCCCTTCAGGGCCTCTTATCATCCATTGGATTTTTTTTATGACTTGTCCTTATGACTAAAATTATACTTTTATGGAAAAATCCCAACTTCATCAACTAAGATGTGTTCCTTCTGTGTGAAACTTGTAATTACTCAAAACATTACAGAAATTTTAACTTCACTGACTAAATTTGGTCAGTTGAATATTCTTGCACTGTGCAAGTACCTTGCAGGGAGACAGAGTAGTTGTGAGATGCAAGTTTTATAGTTTGCTCTAGATCTTCTCAAATTCCTCATGGAGACCCAAGTAGTTTCAAGCAGTCCCCATAGCTGACCAAGTCATTTGAAGGTTTTACTCTGTTTTTCTAATGCTATTGCTGAACCATGCTAACGAATCATGCTATAGGCCCTGCTGTCCTGCACACTCCATGCAGGACTCTGATTTCTCCTCCCTGCCACATTACTCCAGTGGCAGCCAAGTGTGCTTGTGCTTTCATAAATGTTTGCTGTCGCTCGTGACCTGCACAAGCTGGTTTCCTAAGTGAGAGACTTGGTATTCTTAGAGAAGAGAGGAATTAGCTGGCTTTTCTTTTGTTCACCTTTGTGTGAAATATTTGTAGTGAAAAGCCCAGATCTTACTCATTCAAATAAAGAGATACTAACTTAATGTGTATTAAGCAAATAAGCTGACAGTAAGAACCAGTATGAGTATTTTTTTCTTGTTTAAATGTTAGCTTAAAGTTCACTTCTTCCATCCATTTTTGCTTAACAAGTTGTTAGAGATACAGTTTCTTAAAATGGAAAGTAACAACTCTTTCCTCATTATGCAGTTCTAATCTATACTGCCCTCAGACCTCAGTTTTGCTTTGTCTTGATTTCTAGCTATGAACTGCAGTATAGCAGTAGAAAGGTGTATGGAGAAGCTTCTCACACTTAAGTAAGGAGTCTTTGGGCATTAAGCCTGTGGAGCTTTTAGGAGAAGCTGAAACGCTGGGCACCCTTCCCTCAGGATGTCTTTTGGTAGTGTTATAATTACCTCAGAATGCATTGCACCTTAAAGCCATGCTGCACACCAGAGAAGTCAGGCTTTGGTTAGGAGGATGACAGAGATCAATGTCTTCCTTCGCACTTCTCTCTGATACTCTTCTGCTAACTTCCCACGTTCAGGCTGCTGTCTCCAGGGATTATGTTTGTCAGAGTCTGCCACAACCTACAGCCAGCTGTAGATGTTCCCTTTACATATCCAGATCCAAAAGTTTGTGCCAGAAGTGGGAGAGCTTATTTTTCTACTTTGGAATAGCTTTGCCGCTTGGTATCGGAACGCAACAGTTCTCAAAAATACCTTGCTTAGGTTTCTTTCCAGAAACGTTGTGATTTCAAATAGTCTGTATTGTTTTACAGCTGATTAAGGTTCTCTTGACCTCAAATGCAAGGTAAAGCAGCCTATGGACTACACATAGGCTGAGGCTGACTCAAGACATTAGGTGAATGTGTGTCTTGCCATCTTTTAAATGTAATATGGATCAGTCCCAGTCAAATCCAGCTAAACCGGATTCCAATGAATATATCTGGTCAATTAAACAGAACAGGGAGACTCAAGGTATTTCTGTAAGGCAAGGTACTGTATGTCTGATTGTGTCAGCTATTTCTTTTGCTGAGCTGCAGTAGATTTCTCTGACAAAGCCAAGCCACTGTTCTTTTTGCAGTTTTCTACCTAGCCATTGTTTTTGAGAAAAAGGGTTGCACTGCATCTTTTACCCAGGACAGTTGGATACAGGTGCAGTCTTTTTTCCCAGGACAGGCAATGTTGAATCCTTATCACAAGAATATAAAAACCTAGGGGATGCAGTCTTTAATTACAATAGTGCACTTTCTGATTCACTTCCTAGGAGCAAGGGAGTGGGGTGGGTGGTAGAGCATCCCAAACTATTATGAACTTAGAGCTTTGATAAGAAAGGTATGTCTTTGTACTTTGTAAATATCTGTCATGTAGACTTTCACAGCAAGTAACTGTTTTACTAATGGAGAAACCAAAAATAACCAATTGTTTTCTCTTTCAAACAGCATCCTTGGTCTAACTTTTTTTACTTCAAAGGCAACAGTATAACATGGGGAGGCAAGTAGATCCATTTGACATTTTGTGAATGTTAGAGGACTGCAGTAGTAAGGTGAGGTTTGCAACGTTTCAAAGCCTTATTTGTTCTTCAGTATCTATTTGTCTCAGGTCTTTATGCAAAGAGGCAGGGGAAAAGTAAGCCTTTAAGTATTTTAAAGTGCACTTTTAAGAATAATTTCTGAGACAACAGAATCCTAAATGTCAGATGGTGTATGATTGTTTTCTGTAAAATCATCATTAAGAATTAGCCTCATTTGATATTTTAAGCACTTAGACCTATCCAAAGAAAGTCAAGAGAAAAATTACCTATATTTAATTTTTTAAAAGTTTATCTGTAAAAAATGTCATTATGCTTTTTTTTAACGCTCTAATGCAAGCTGCATTGAGTATTAGTATATCAAAAGAATATACAGACTTCACTTTGACTTCTCCTTTTATAAATGTTTTAGGAAACCACCTAAAATATTATAAGACATCATTAAAACTCTGCTACTGGTTTCATTAGTAACCAACCAGCCTAAACAAGTTTCTGATGTCTTAAACTGCGCTGTCTAGCTGTGTTTGGAACCACAGTCAGACTACATCTACATCATGCTATGAGGCATAGAGCAGAGAACCACTTAGATAAATTTTCTGCCTCACATGGGTTCATGCTCATAGCTGGCTTTTATGACTTGGAGCAGTTTGGAAGTATGGTTTGGAAAGTTGTCTCCAGCTGTGCCTGAGTGTACAGCAGTGAGACTCAGTTCTTCCTCGCAGCACTGTCCTTGCAGGTGTCTGTAGCCAGACACAGAGAATTTAAACAGGAACTTCCAGAGATTAAAACAGAACAACTGCTGAAACTTCCTCCAAAACCTTAATCCAACCACCCCTGCCAACTTTCTGCAGCTCAAATAAAAGGTCTACATATAGTCTGTGACATTTCCTGGGAACTGTGTGAAAGAGTGCATTAGTACTACTCTCCTATGGAGGAGTTGGGCTGTGTTTACAAGCTCTGTAGACAATGGACATAGCACAAAAAATTAGCAAAGGCAGAGGCTTTGTCCAATTATATGCTCAAGAAACTGCGAAAAATAGAAGATAATAAAAAGTTTTTTTATCTCTACTTTTTTTTCCCCCTCATTTTTAAAACACTGTAATTGTTTTAAAACACTGTATGTTTTATTATATTATAGGAATGATTTTTTTATATTAATTATATTCTGCACAGAAGAATCGTAGAAGAACTTAATTTGGTACAAGGATTCAGTTCCAGAATGTTTTATTTCTTTGTGTTATGGCAGGTATGAGTACATGCTGATGCAAGATAACCACTTAGCAGTATTATTGTTTGGTGTAACTTTTTCTATGAGAGGTCACAGAGTTTTGGTTTGACATGTTTTTTTGTTTCAGTTTGGGTTTTTTGGTTGGAGTTTTCTTTTGGTTTATTGTTGGTTAGAAGCATTTTTTAGTTGTAAAATGGCTTCAAGATATCTCAAGATTCTTATTTCCTCCTGAAGTGATTAAGAGAATTTAAAAGATTTTGAAACCTGTCATTGTCTTCTTCTCTGACAGTAGATTTGTTACTTGAAGGAAGTGATTTGCAAATAATATCAAGTGTAAATTGAGCAGAGAGGGTCCCTTGATTGCAGCTCAGTCTGATTTTTCTAACTCTTCCACACGAAAAGCTTGTGCTGCTCTGACTGACAGGGCAATTTCAGCAAGTAATGAGTAAAGATGGATGTCCCTGAGCAGTTAATCAAATTTCTCTTTGGCAACACTCTCTGTCAATATTTGAGGCTGTCATTTTAATTGTTTCAGATTCTAGGTGAAGGAGGATCACAGCCATGGACTCCCCTTGTGCTAGATGATATAAAACTTGGTGGTAGTAATAGATGCCCAAAGAAGAAGTGGGCTTCTGAAGTACATTCCCTTAATGGGAATCAGTGTGCTTCCAGCTTCATCAGAAAGGTGTTCGCAGATGGCTTCTGCTCCTGCAGAGTTGGGTGTAGACCAGGTACAATTGCTTGCTGCTACTGGAAAAAATGCAAGCTAAAGGTAACTATAAGGTAAAATTCTTACTTGTTGATTTCTTCTTTTCAGAACATCTTTGTTCTGAGATGTCTTCTCAGATCTTCTGTCTTTCTACTTTGTATTCCTCATTATATATGCAATAGTCCTACTGTCCCATTGGCATGAGTGAAGGAGAGCTCGCTCAAACCTCTGCCTGACTCTGAATTTGTTTGGATCTTTTCATTCTTCCAAAGTGGACAGCTGACTTTGGAAGGAGTAACAGAGATCTGAAGCAGCAGTGCAGTAATTCAGCCAGTTCTGTCAGCAGTTTCCTACATTGCAAAACCTGACAAATCTTATTGCCAGCATTCAGAATTAGTCTCTGGAAGATCCTATCTGGCACCAGTGCACGAGATGCACAGCCTTTGCCTTGCATCAAGGCAGAAGTGCAAGCAGATAGTTCGTGCTCCTACACAGACACGAGTTTTCCTACGTGCTGCAAATACCTTGACATTTAATTCTATATACACAGGAATATGTGTGCATATGCTCAGAAAAGAATCACAGAATGAAGACATCTCCAGGAGATGAAGAGCATGACACAGTGAGAATTCCAAATATAATCTTTTTAATGTGCTCATTTAAAACACAGTTTATCCTGTACAGCTTTATATACTTGTGTTTATGCATGCTTGTGCGTGGGCATGCATATATATCTTTTATCTATATACGTGGCTTCACTTACTACAACTTGATGTGTGACGCTGCAAAATTTATGGCTGAAAATGGCAGAGGAAACGGAAGCATCAAGAGGGAGAAGATAACCAATACAAAAGCTCCAGGAAACTCTTATGAGACACGGGAAGGTAGAAACAGCATTCTGTCACTACTCAGCACCTGATCAGGTCTAGCAGACCAATTCCTATCTCTTTGTTAACAGTAATCTATAAATCTGTCTGAAACACTGAGGGTTCACGCATTTTTGCTCAGCTATACCCCATAGTCCTGTTAAAATCAATTTGAAGACAGAAGTTAGCCATAAGAAAGAGGTGGCAAGAGTCAAATCTGGCTTGGTGGTTTGGTGTGGGATAAAGCATGGTTATACATTTAAACTTTTATTGCTGGCATTCACAACCACTTAGGCAGGCATAGAATTTCGTGAATGTAGTCATGATCCTTCAATCCTCTTATGGGTTTCACCCCACATATTCTGAGTGTCTGTGATGTGTTATGTTAATTATATTGTGTTGGGACTGCACCTGAAGGGAGAATGGGATATGTCTAAGGTCAGTATATTTTATGTTTAGTTTTTGCCTCCATATGAATAAATGCTCTCACAAACCACACAAGAGTTCATTTTTAAGGCTTGCATCTTCTCAAGAATGAGAATTTCAGTGTGTGAGCAGAAAAGCAAAACCCAATATCCACTCTTTTCCAAGATATAAACCTTAACATCCTTTTTTTCTTGCAGACAGAATGTTTTTCTGCTGTCACACTTCTTTGGTTTTTTCTTGCTCTTTACATCTAGCAGCTGAGGCCTCAGCTTAAGGCTGCAATATCAC
The DNA here is from genome assembly GCA_013397195.1 of Hylia prasina. NCBI lineage: Eukaryota > Metazoa > Chordata > Aves > Passeriformes > Sylviidae > Hylia > Hylia prasina. The sequence continues at coordinate 533,865 of VYXD01009094.1, read as the reverse complement.
AGTAAAAATATTTAACTTCATACACTAAAAGCTTTTTTGCATTTTATGGCCAACCAAAGCCAATGGAATTAGTCCAAGTATCAAGTGAGCAGCTCCTAGCAGGGTCAGAGAGCACACCAAATCTTTTATCAGAAATTTAATCACCTAAATTGGATTTCACTTATGAAGGACTCCAGATGAAAAGCTCATTTCTTTTACTGAACCCTTCTGTCCTGACACCAGTGTGGCAGTCCCTGCACTTTGGTGTGGGATGACCACTTTACTAATGTCCATGCATGAAGGGTCGGTGAGAGAGGAAACTTTAAGATAACTTACTTGCAGCTTGGAAATGAGTGTTTTATCTGGCCTGCTTTGAACTTGATGCTATGCTAGGAGACATGTTTCTTCTTCAGTTTGGTATGGTAGCATCTCACTGGCCCTGGACCAAGTGTTGACAGAACTATAAATAAGCTGCAATACTGAGCAGGGAACAAAAGCCACTATGGCACAAGTGTGTGTGTGGTGAGAGAAGTGAGTCTCTAGCTGGTGCTCACAGGTGCACACGAGTGGTCAGCATTTTGTCTAACTTCTCAAGACTTGACGGATGGTGAAGTGCTTGTGCAATGAAGACTCATCCCTGGAACATTTGTTCAGAGAAGGAGAATAAATATTTTTCAGCTGAACATCCCTTTGAAATGCAAACCATTATCTTTGCAGGCTTCAGTTATCTCCTTTATGAGCCTGTCTCTGCAACAATTCTTCTCAAGGAATAAAACAAGCCCAGTGGTTGAGCTCTAGGTATAAAAGGCATTCCACAATCCTTTAAAATAAATACTCCAGGCAACCTAAGGGAAAAAAACAACAAAGAACAACGAGTGAAATTAATAAAATATCAAGAAATGGAAGCAATCTCCTGAAAGATGAGAGCTGAATAGATGAGCTATAAATGAGATGTATACATTGCTAAAGACTGAAAATATTTCAAAGTTAGGTTCTACAGACAAAATATTTTTCAAAGTTAATGGCTCTAAAGGCAAGGGAGAACTTCTCCAAAGTTTGAGAAAAAAATATTTCCTCCAATTTGGAATGTAGTTGAAAAGGAATGAACCTTATCACTGAAGGATACAGAGCAAGTTGAAAAACACCTTCAATCCTTGCCTGCTGCAGATGACCCTGATTGACTTTGAGACACTAACAAAAGCTTTATCTTGTTTGCAGTGTATTGAGAGATGGCTGGGACAGGTTGACTGTGAAAGGGTAGTCTCTGAGCTGAGCTCAGAATGAAGCATGAAAGGTAAATTGTTTTAAAAGTTCCAAAAACCATTACATTTTCCCTTGTAACTTTGCTTAAATCTTTTAAATTCTTGTCTGCCCCACAAAGGCACAAAGCAAACACAATCACTTTTGCTCCCCAAGGAAAATTTCAGGAGTTCTATTGGGTAGATGGATGTAGATGGGGAAGGATGGAAGAATTCAGCCAGTGAGAACAAGATTTCCATCACTGACACAATGAAAAACTAGAAATACCTGCAGACAAAGGTATTTACTGTCATTTACAAGTCAGATCTTAATTGCTAACCAGTCCAGCACCCAGGCTCATTACTAGAAGCCACATTCCAAGGGAAAACAAAAAGATTTCAACAAATTTTGTCAGCCCCAGGGGAGCAGAGAATGAACTTTCCTCACAAAACTTCTTGGAAGCTGCTGTCAGCTTTCCTTCTATGATGGAAAGAGAAAAGTTAGATTTGGTGGTTTAGCAGTGTTACTGGTCATGGTAAGCTTTGTGTTCTCCTAAGTAACTAAAATGCATGCTTAATGAAAAAATTAAGAAGTGATTCGTCTTTGTTTATTGGCATGGAATTGCAGCCTTGTAGCTGGGAAGAAACACCATGGAGTTAAACAAGCCTGCCCCAAATCTGACTTGTGCTGGTGTTTACCACTGCCTCTGGTAAAATACTGCTCTTAGCCAACCTTTGTATCTGTTTTTATGGCTGTGTTGTGGAGTTTGAGGTCTTGACCAGCTAAGTGAAGACAGACTTTAATGTGTGGAGAGGTGAGTGGGGAAGGAGTCAGGGCAGTGGATGCCCAGTAGAGTCATTGCTCTGTCTGATCTGGGACATTGAGTATATGGCAGATTTACAGGTAGTTTAACAACCTTCACACTGTGCTGTACAGTGCAGGGAAATTTCCTTTGCTACTTTAGGATGTTTTCCACCTCCATTCACTCTCTTGTACCTTTATGCCTCAAATGGAACATGCCGCTTTGGAGAGGGGCAGATCTAACCTTGCCAATCAGGATCTGCTTTTAGAGGTCCTATTTAGCATACTTTGCAATAAGGAATAATTATTTCCCTTGAAACTTTTCTTGAAATTTTCCTCTTTTCTCTTCAGACGTCCTTTATTTATTCAGAGCATGAATTTTTACATCTGAGATCAGAGTACTTCATGCTTTGCTTCAACACTGATCCTTAGCAATTAGAAACTATATGAAAGGCAGGTATAATTGAATTCTTGCCCTGGCAGTGTACTGGCTTTGTGGTACTCCCTTTGATTCAGAGGTCTTGTATTTTATCTATTCCTTTCAAGGCTTTTTCATTTTTCTCTCAGAATTTATTAGTTGTCTTGAAAAAGCAATACCCCTACTTGATGTTGCTTTCCCCAAAAAACATACCTACTTTCCTTTCTTTTTCCTATGCTAGTATCAGTTTAAGACAGGAGTGCTTGAAGTCTTTCCAGCCAAATTGCCGAAATTCAGTATTGTCTAACAACAGAATAGTTTTTCCAAGCACTTTCACTCAGCACTTCAAGCCCTAAGTCCAAGGCAGTTCTCTCATTCCTGTAGCAGGCAATGCTGTTCCCACTATCTGTTTGTGCAACCCAGCTCTGTGCTCCCCTCTGCCCTTGCCCCCCAGCACCTCTGGGTGCTGGGATATCACAACTAAGTAGAAGGTGAGGAATGGCATGACCTCATTTCCTTTCCTTTGCCTCAGGGAGAAAGAGGAAAGATAAGGCTAAAGCTGGAGGCCAAGATGTGGTTGAACCAGTTGGGGTCACCAAGTCTGAGCCCCTTGGGAGCTCCTGTGGGATTTAGAAAGTGTGTGAGTTTGCACACACCCATATCTCTCCTTTTCACATACACATGTAGAAATGTATGCAGATAATCACTGTCCATCTTGCTGTAATTTTTCTGTCACAACTCCAGCCTGAAGCCCACTGAATTCACAGAAAGGAGTGATCTCCACCAACACAAATTAGATACTTCACCACTGTAGCTCACACAAGTACCCTATTCTGTTTTTACTTTGGATTGAAGAACAACCATGCTGTCACTCTGGGTCACCCATTACATCCATCCTCTGGATAGTATTTCAGCATGATTTGTGCTTTCATAACATTGCAGCTTCTACTTCTTTTAAAAGCAGAGAGAGAAGCGAATTAATACCATCAGTCTACAGTAAACCCCAGAGAAACTCTGTCAGTGTTTTATACTGCTTTCTATTTTAAAGTGGTATTTTTAAGTGAATGCAGGAGTATTTTTTGGAGTTGATTTAAACACAGTAAGCAATGTATCTGCTGTTTCTTCCATTTAGTGCTTGCTACAGAATAAGTTTCTTTCTATATATTTCTTATCTGATCTAATTTCCTGCTATGGTCATCTAAGATTTTCACTTCTCCAGAAACAGTGACACCCTTCAGGAATCACATGTTCTGATTTTGGAGAGTGGAGCATAAGTATGGCTAGACTTAAAACACTCAAGAAAGCCAGTCAGGGCTTCTAGAGAGCTGACTATATATCAGGTATTTTTTCCTCTCTTTGAAGAGTTTTCCTTCCTTTGATTTTTAGGACTAAAATCATGATTGTGTACTAGAGCCCATGGGAAGTTGAAGCATAGAAATTGCATAACCTGTGAGTATGATCAGGAGAACATTTTATTTCAGATAAGGAATTTCTTTCTTTCTTTTCCACTCTGTTTATAATTGTTATACATAAAATATATTTTATCTATATCTATAAAATATATATAATTCACCTTTTTTAATTTTACTGGGTTTGTTTCCTGTTGTGTGATGATCCTGTTTTCTCCAGCCTCCTGTAGGCACTATGTACTGCCACAGTGGCTTCCATGTCTTCCAATAAGGACTGGCACCCTTGCACACCTGGGATAATTTTGCTTCGACAAATTCTTCCTTCATATCCAAACACATGCATGCACATACTTCATGTTTTGGGCATGCTGCCACCACCATGTATGCACACAGCTCTCACTTTGGGGAGTGCTACTTGCCTGAGAAGTACTGGAGTAGCATGAGATGGAGTGCAGAGTGATACAGGTTTACTGAGGATGGAAAAGGTGTCCTAGGCTGAGAGTGGCCTCAGCTCACTATTTCTTTATTCAGAATGTGAAATTTGTGGATTGTTAAGGCATTCTATTAGATTGGCTAAGTTTAAATCCTTGACATTATGGTGTTTTTAAAAGCTGCACTTCTCAAAGACATATTCTCTCTCTGACTCTTCAGTCTGGAGCCCAAACTCCAATCTTAAATATGTGTTTGTCTGAGTAGTGTAAAATTTTGTGGAGTCTTTCTGTACAATAACACCTCTTTGTTGTAGGAACACATGATATAGAGATGTCTTATATTCTAACTTCTTTTTTTCCTTTTTTTTTTTTTTTTTTTTTTGGTTACAATACCATGTACAAATTTAGATTACCAAAGGGGAAAGACAAATTTAAATTACTGAAGGAGAAAAGAAATTGCTAGACCATCATGCTAGTGGAATCTATAATTTTTATTCCTTTTTTTAGCCAGAAGGCTTAAATTTTTTAGGTGTTTGCTAATGCAAGATGGTCCGTCAAAGGACCAGCATCTCAGTAATAAACTGTTAAACCTAAATTGAATGGCATGTACTTTCCATTTCATATTCAGTAAAGTTTGAGATCATCAGAAACTTTTCTAGAAAACCCTCCAGGCAGCTGACTAAATTAAAGAGGGGAATTACTCACAGGCTTAGAAGACAAGTAGGGACATCAGCAATGAAGGATAAGTGTAAAGCTGTCTCTCTCTGCATAATAATTTTATTGCCTGGCTTGATGTTTCATAATGTTTGAGATATATTACCCAAAGTAAGTAATACAGTGCATCATTAAACACATTATGCTGTAAATAATTAAGATGTGCAACATTAAAACTTTTGGGTAGAATGTAATTACTGTATTCCATGAAAAATCAATAGCTACTTCAGCAATGTAAGTAAACATTAGAAACAGTGTTTTGTGGACACAAAGTTGGCAATTGCTTTATGAATATATTTTAGAGGCCATTTTTTTGCTTTTGTCAGATGAGATAGAGTAGTTCACATGAAGAAATTAATTGTCAAAAATTTTCTACCTTGAAGATTTGCTCTTTGTTTGAGTAATAAATGATGCTTCCTATGTCAGCCAGCAGCAGTAGAATGCAGAGATCTATGCCTGAGTCAAATGTACAGTGCTCAACAGGATTGAGTGCTTTTGGGTGCTGGACAGGACTGAGCATCCCTCACAGCTTGCACCCCACTGCATCCCACAGCTCTCTTGCTAGTTTAAAACATAAGGCAGGCTTACTCCTGCACTTAAAAGGTAAACATATCATGCACTTACTCTGGTGGTAAGGTGAGAGCACAGGTGAGGAATGAATCCCTTACGATTTTTATTCTGCTCTGAAGAGCTCTGGGAGCTCAAGAAATTAAATCTGCAGAAAGCTGTCAAGATCATTCAGTTGAACCAAACAAGGTGATAGGATTGAAATATGAATTTAACATCTAGTTCTACCCAAATCTTCAGGCAGAATTATGCTAGAAATCTGTATGACTGCATTACATATTAGGCCCTGTCTGGAAGCATTTATAAAAGGCACCTCACCTACGTATATAAAACAGCAAATATGTCAAAGATGAAATTCTGGCTTTCCAATTACTTTTGATGAGAGATTTATTTCAATTGCAGTTTATGCAGTGAATCTGTTAGCTTTGTCTTTCAAAGACTTTTAAGACAGAAAAGGCAAGGAGAGCCAACATGATGACCTGCATATCAACTTAGCATTTTGCTTTCAAGCACTTGTTGAGTCCCAGGAAAGTATTCAGAGAAAGAAAATGATGTTGCAGGAAGCTCCTGCACAAAGACTGTGATGTTTCCTTTTTGAAAGAAGTTGTGTGGACACAGTTCACAAGCTTGTGGCTAAGGCTGAAGAATTCCTTTAGAGTACCATAGTCTTGCAATGTCCCACCAATACACTGAGAAAGTGAAGAATTCTACAGGCAATGCTCCACGGCATTCAAGAGGGTTACTCTAGATCCCGTGCAAATGTGAAATCAGAACCCAGTCCATTTATGAGTCTTGCACCAGGATAACTTCAAGGCTTCCTACTTAGAAAATTGCATTACCTGGGCAGCACATCAGTGCTTGGACAACAGAGGTCTTCAAGACACACTGGAAGCCTCTTCTTATCTGCTGGTCATCTAATTCAGTTGTTTTGCTTTGTTTTTAATTGTGGGGCTTTTTTTCCCCTGAGCATTGCTGTTTGGAGATTTACACTACTCTGTCTCTAATAAAGAGCCATGGCAATAGGTGTTGTAGAGATTAATCAGATAAAAGATACATTTACTGATCATTCTTGTGTGCAATTCCATTAAAATGAATAACTCTAATAAGCGTCTTTCAGCATTTGGGTAATATGCCAGAAGTACAGTGTTCTCATAGAGAATAATTTATTTCAGTCCAGGTGATTAATTATTTTTTTTCATTCTGTGAAGGAAATAACTGTTGCTCTGCTATTCATCATTTAGAAGTCTCTGTAAAATATTTCAAATACAGTTTTACATAAGTTCTTCTGCAGCCTTTTCCCCAATAATTTGAGTACCTTGCAGTTGTCCATTAAAAGGATGCATCTCAGCTGTCGTGGAAGATTTAACCTCTCTTGCATCCCGTTAATTTCAGGAGAAGGAAATGCACAATGAGGATTTTGTCTGGGTTTAGATAAGTGATTGGTTTCTTATTGGAAGGTATTTTCACAAAAATGTGCATCTCTGTTGCCAAGACAGTGGAAGTTTTTAAGGGCTGTGTTTTTGGTCAGGTTTTTGCATTGGCTGGATTCTCTTTGACAGTCTTGATTTGCAAACACATATGAACTTTTTTTACTTCATGAAGCTTCAGTATTAAGTCTTCTATTTTTTCATCTGTCTGTGGAATAGGTGATTAACATAGAGCTCTGAAATATTTTCTACCTATTGCCAACATCGCCATAATAAAAATAGTCTTGTTGCCTCTTACATTTTTTTATGCAAGGGTGGTTTTCCCCTTCTCTAGTTGTTACTAATTTTATTTCAAGTGGCTAAAGAAATGAGGATTGACATTAATGTTTCTTGATATAATTATTCTGTGATTACTGAGACTCTGAAGGAGGGATGGAGGCTCATGTCAATGTACTTTATAGCTTTATTTCACAGCATAAAATACTGTAACCTTGATGATCATATTCTGCTTGTGCTTTGTAGCATTCAACCGTTCAAGTTGCTCACAACAGAATTACTTTGATTTCATTAATAAAAACAAACATATCTTTCATTAACCTTTGAAGTACATGAGTTTGTGGATGGTTTTTCTTAAATAATTAGATTTTGTTACTTTCTTTTCCTTTTTTATTAATTTTTTGATTTTTTTGATACCAAATTTGAATATATTTTATTAAATAGCATTTTGTGAGCCCTGTAGTTACTCTAGAGGAAGAAAAAACAGTTTTTGTAACATTAGACATTCTGAGGTTATTTGGGAGACATTTGATTGTAAATGTGTAGGTGCATGCATGAACAATCATTTTTAACTCAGCTATTAACAGAAATCATCAATTGATCTTGAATTTAGAATTTTTCTTCATAAAGATCTTGCTGTAGTGCAGCATTTTACTTGGGCACAGAAAAGGTGTTTGTTTTATGCTAGATTCCTGGTAGTAATCTTGTATTCTGAACCTAAATTTCTTAAGGAAGAAAGAGAAAAACATGACTGGATTTGTAAAGAAAAAAGGTACCTCTGTTATATTTCTCAGGAATATGAATTTTTCATAGCAAGAACGTTTTGGTACAATTAACTAGATGTTTTATATTGGTATTTTTTGTAATGCTCTGCCTGTTGCAGAACTTGAGTCCTGCTTTCACCCTGAGCCCTGAAGTGTGGCAGGTTGGGTGAGGGTCTCCCCCTTGGCTCCCCCTAAGGGAATAATGGGCTATGTGGTCTCCGGGGAGAGAAAGGCAATGGTATGTTTATTTGTCAAAAACCCTTCCTAAATAGATATCTTCACGTCTTCCTTCTTCTTGCCTGCTTTCCCTTTTAGGATGGGGACTATGAGAATGAGTTTACTGCCTGTCGCATGCATAGGTGTCACCTTGCACAACCAGGAATTCTTCCCTCATGGCTCCCAGGCACAGTTTGGGGACCTTAATGCAGCAACAATTTTTCTATTTTTAAAGGGTTTGACAAAAATGGGGAAATATCGAAAGAGACTAATTCAGTGCTCACATCAGACCAGTCTCTAAAATCATTAAAAAAAAGAAACAAAAATATTTTCTTTTTCAAATACTCAAGTTGTTCTATGATGTGGTCAGGGAATAATTTTTTAGACAGGGATGGTAACTAAACATTGCAACAAATTGTCAAGGGAAATGAAGTTATTTAAGTCAAGACTTGATATCTGAGTAGAAGATATTTTCGTTTTCAGACATTAGTTAGGATGCTGATTCAGACAGTTGGGAAGAATATGCTGTGGACTGAAGAAATGGCAAGTCACAAGTGGGCACTCAGAGTGCCCAGAGCACAAACCGATAAAGCTGGTGGTTGTTTGTAGAAGAGGCATATTTGAGTTTTCCACAGCTTGAACTTCCCATCACACTTTGGTCATAAGTTCCAACCTGTCCAATTAGCTCAGAAATCCCAGGGGGCTTGTGACAGCCATTTAATAAAACAATAAATTTTTTAGTTCCTTTTTTGCAAGTACAATCTGTAATGCAGTATTTTGTTATGAACAACTCTCAAGGCAGTGCTCCTTTCTGTAACAGCATGTGAATTTGGGACGCAATTGCAATTGGTTTTATTTTGTTTGGTTATTACAGCTGGTCAGGGAGAAGACTGTATCTGTAGGTCTTTGAAGTCAACAGTGTTATGCAAAATAGAGTTAATCATATTCACATTTAGAGAATGTCTGTAGGAGGCCACTGAATATATAAAACTTTGATTTTCAGGCCAATTTATCAACTTCACCTTTAATACAAAGAGGCAAAGACCTACAAATCAACCCAAGTGAGAGGGGAGCTGCATGTTTCTGTTAGTTCAGATGCTTTTATTCATGAAAGCTGTGTGACTTTCAGTATGTTTCAACTGCATAATTGGAAATGTTTTCAACTAGGAATGCTGTTGGAGTGATCAACTAATGAGGCAAAACCAAATTCAGGCCAAATTTTTGTTTATTCATTTATTTTCTGCTTATAGCTTAGTGCTCTACATCTATTCCTTATGATTTATAAAATCCATCCTTTTCTTAGGCAGCTAAATGAAAAGTAAAGTGCTGTGGAGGCCCAGGCTATGAAACTGATAATATAAATTGGTAGTGGATATACCATATCAGGACATAGCTCTTATGGGATATGGGGCTTGACTTAATTCACATAAAAGTCATAAATATCCATGGTTTTGCTGAAGGTTAGGATTAGGGACTGCAGTGTGCCTTAGACCTGTAGGGATCTGAGAGCTTTTTGGGTAGTGTTAATACACTGGGTCTCTTGAGGGGGAGTGTTGAATGCAGTGGAATACTTTCCTTAACTAGTGGTGATTTTGAGCCTTACAAGATGTGAAAATCCTTGTGTCTCTTAAGTAAAATGAAAAAGTCAAAGCTTGCCTTATTGCTGAGCATAATGTATTGTGGAAATGGAAATCTGCATGTGGATTAGGCGGCTGATTGGTACAATGCAGTGAATCCATTGGAGAATTTAGAGAGGATTTCATGCTGTTTGCAGAATATGAGGGGTATTTGATGGAATTTGGCTCTGATTTCTATAGTCTGACCAATTGTCAGTATGTTAAGTGCAATACTCTTTCTCTAATGCAGTATAATCTGGTTTTTAACTGATGGCATATACTTGTATCTTTTACAAATAAATTCCTTTCCTTTCTTGCCTAGCAAAATTAATTTAATTGAACTAGGAGAAACATACTGAAGATTCTTGTTCTAGTGTGATTCATACTATGTTAAAGGGAAGCATAATTTTCCTAACACCCTTTAGAAAAATACACAAAATAAAATTTAGAAAAAGGGATAGATAGCACCTCCCAGTCAAACAAGTGACCAGCACTGATTCATTCAGCTGCAGTCAGTCTCTGAGGGTTATATGGGTGCTATTGATGCCACTTCCAAACTGTAGCAGAAGTGAGCTTTGTAACCTATCTTCCTACAATAGGTTTTGCAAAAAAAAAATTTAACCTTTCTTTCTACTAGATCATGTTTAGACTAACGTTAAGACCAGGCTTTTGACCTGGATGTTGCCATGCTCTATACTTTTGGTGACATACACTTTATAGTCGATGTTTTTTAGCACCAAATAAGATAATAGGATGCAGTGCCCTTATTTGAGTATTCCTCTGGGAAAACAGATTTCATTGAAATGTGGGAATACAGAACAAGTGTATTCCAGGAAGAAGAGAAAATTAGTTCTTGGTCTAAATTCACAGTAAGAAACAGGGATTATAGTGAAGCTTTGGTCAGAGGCATACTGCTGGCTCAAGTGAGTTTTAAAGCTCAAAAATATGCGCATGTTCAAATGACAGTTCTCTTCCCCCACAAATATTAGGGTTCTGGGAGGTAAGAAGATAAAGGAACTGATTTGCATTTATTTTTCTGTCAGAAATTGCTAGAAGTCTTCCCTCTCTTAAAGATCAGGAAAGATTTAGGAGGAGCATTGATATGAAAACTGCAAATGTTACCTTCCAGCCCTGCAGCAATTATCTATATCTTCATTATAGTTATTTTATTTGAAACTGCTTCTGCTATTTCCATAATACTTCAGTCACTGAATTTTAGATGCAGTAACTATTTAAACGCTGGAACCATGAATTTGCAGTGGCTGGGGTACTACATACTTTCAGGGATTTTGCAGTGAAACAACCTTGTAGTCACAGCTAAACTGATAAGATCAGAATGGACTTATGACCAGTAGGCTTGCAAAAAAACTTTGAGTCATCCTGTGGTCCCCTTAAAGAGAAGTGGAAAGCATGCTCTAAAGGCTAATAAAAATTGCAGTGAGAACATTCTAAGCACAGAATGAATGACTTCATAAACAGGTTTACAGTGTAACTGAAATCTCTGGGCCATATAATTAACACTTAGCAAACCTTTTTAGAACCTGTTAGGTGTGTTTCTGTGTGCAAACACCTTGGGTAGCATTCCATGGCATAAAATTATAGTTTCTTCTGAAGCTGCTCATCCTAAAAATCATGTTAGTACCAAAATGAGCAGTCTCCATCAGTCCTACTGTTCTTGGTCACAGCATAGTTTACTTTCACAGTTCACTTTTCATTTGTGCTTCTGGCATGGCTGGTGCTAATTAGAAGTACAATGAGGAAAAAAGTAGAAGTGAGTTTGTGAACATGGAATTTAAGGAAATTATACTGTGTAGGGTGGTATAAGGCAGATAATTTGACACTACGATTGCCTTGGTTGCTTGGCCTAACATGTTGAATCATCTCAGCAGCTACAATGTCAGTAGAAGAACTGACATTCTGGGGGGAGTATAAACCTTTCTGCAGAGCTTAAGTCCTGTTTCCCTATTTGATGGAATTAACTAGAGACAAGGAAAAAATGGTCAATTTATAATTCTGTTATTTTGAGCAGTTTATAATTGCTACATCAGTGAAGGTATTTGTAGTGGAGCAGAAGATGTGAAGAAGACTATAACCAGTAACATTTTGATAATCAGCTATTATTATTATCAACTATTAGAGATATGGCAAGGTATTGGTGGTCATTTGAGTGCCGGGTTACAGAAGTCAAAGAATGGGATTTATTAACATCATACATCAAGAAATGGTAAGAGCTGGAGCATGAGGGGGAAGCTGATGAAGCAGAGTCATGGAGAGCGCAGAAAAGGGTGACTTGTTGGCACCATTGGTAAATAGAGATGGTGAGAAGTTGTTCTTTGAGCCTGAGCTGATCTGAGAGATCGGGGGTTGTGTAGATAGGAAGAAAAAGATGGAATGTGAAGCTGTGGGCTGAAGGCTTTACAGGTAGATTTAGATCTAAGGGAGGTGCAAAATTCACAAGTAGAGCAAAGAAGAGAAAACAGATGGTTTGGGAGAAAGATGTGATGACTGGAAAAGGGCATGGAAGAGTAGCTGCTGAAGGAAATATGTACTGGTGTTTCTCCTGGTTTTCAGAGAATTTAGCTTTGGAATAGTAAAACTGCTGCTAAACACTTTTCAGTTCTTGCTCTCTGTAGGAAGTGCAATGCGGAAGTTACTGACAGACCTCTATAGTTGCTGTCATTATTTGAAAATTAGTAACCTTAAAATGCAAATAAACAAAACCATTAAAAACAACAAACAAAACCCCACACCAAACCCCAAGCTTTTAGGTAAAAAAGAGTGTCTTTTTAAGACAAAGAAGTAAAACCTGATAGTTGTCTTTTGGGAGAAAGTACTTCTTATAAACAAACAAAGGATTTGTCATGAAGAAGGCTGAGTTTTTGTGACTGAGGGGTTTTGTTTAGAATTTGCTGACCCATAAACGGTCAGGTCTGAACATCTAGTTCATAGAACCACGAGAACAAAATTTCATTCACTGAGTGCCCTTTTAGAAACAGATCCAACATTTTTAATCCCTTTTCTTTAACAGATATTCCTTTCTTCTTGCTTTCCACAAATATCAGTAAAACCATTCAAGGAAGGAATATCTACCATCTACTAAACAAACGTAAACTTATTCATGTTTTTAAATCTTTGGGACATTTGAAATGCTTTGATTTGGTTAGGTAGCTGTCACAGAATTTTCTCTGACTCATCTGTCTTATATGGTCTTTCAAGTTATTAATGACAATTATTTAAATATCTTCACTTGTTGCTAATGCAGTCACATCACCCTGATGAAGAAATGCTCTACTTGTGCAAGAACAGAATGTTTTATTTGCTTCTAGTTCTTTTAGAGTAACAATGCATGATCATAGATAACCACAGAACTGTCAAGGTAGGAAGAGACCTTTAAGATCATTGAAGTCCAACCATCCACCCAGAACTGTCACTGTAATNGCCTTCTTGGCCAGCTGGTCACACACTGGCTCAAGTTCAGGTGGCTGTTGACCAACACCCCCAGGGCCCTTTCTGAGGAACAACTCTCGGNTTCCAGGGATAGTGACTCCACAACATATTCCAATTCCTGACCACCTGAATGGTAAAAACATGTTTCTAATACCTAGTCTGAATTTCCCCTGTCTCAGTCTAAGGTAATATCTTGTCTTCTCACTGCAATGATGGCAGAAGAGATGGGCCCCACCTCACTACAACCTGCTTTCAGGGCATTGTAGAGAGTGATGAGGTCCCCCCTGAGCCTCCTCCTCTGAGACTAAACAAACCCAAGCCCCTCAGCTGTTCCCCATAAAACATTCTCTAGTCCCTTCATCAGCCTTGTGGAACTTTCCTGGACATGCTCCAGCTCCTCAATGTCTTTTTAAAGTGAGGGGCCCAGAGCTGAATGTGCTACTTGATGTGTGGCCTCAGCAATGCCATGCCCAGGGAGATGGTGGCTTCCCTGGTCCTGCTGGCCATGCTATTCCTGATACAGTCTAGGATACCACTGGCCTTCTTGGCCAGCTGGTCACACACTGGCTCAAGTTCAGGTGGCTGTTGACCAACACCCCCAGGGCCCTTTCTGAGGAACAACTCTCGGGCCAGTCCTCCCCCAGCCTGCAGCACTGCATGGGCTTGTTGTAATGCAAGTGCAGGACCCAGGACTTTGCCTTATTGAACCTCACGGAGTTGTCCTCAGCCCAATGATCAAATCTGTCCAGGTCTCTAGGCACAGCCTTCCTATCATGGAGCAGGTCAACACTCTCACCCAACTTAGTGTTGTCTCCAAATTTACTGAGGGTGCATTCAATCCCTATATCCAGATCGTCAACAAAGACATTAAATAAGACTGGCATAAAAACTGAAACACTGGAAAACTGTTTCCTGGGAAACCCAGCTGGAGACTGTCTGCCAACTGGATATAGGTCCATTCGTTGCAACGGTCTGGGCCTGGCCCTGGCCCATCCAGCCAGGTTNCTTCCCTGGTCCTGCTGGCCATGCTATTCCTGATACAGTCTAGGATACCACTGGCCTTCTTGGCCAGCTGGTCACACACTGGCTCAAGTTCAGGTGGCTGTTGACCAACACCCCCAGGGCCCTTTCTGAGGAACAACTCTCGGGCCAGTCCTCCCCCAGCCTGCAGCACTGCATGGGCTTGTTGTAATGCAAGTGCAGGACCCAGGACTTTGCCTTATTGAACCTCACGGAGTTGTCCTCAGCCCAATGATCAAATCTGTCCAGGTCTCTAGGCACAGCCTTCCTATCATGGAGCAGGTCAACACTCTCACCCAACTTAGTGTTGTCTCCAAATTTACGGAGGGTGCATTCAATCCCTATATCCACATCGTCAACAAAGACATTAAATAGGACTGGCATAAAAACTGGAACACTGGAAAAATGGTTTCCTGGGAAACCCAGCTGGAGACCGTCTGCCAACTGGATATAGGTCCATTTGTTGCAACGGTCTGGGCCTGGCCCATCCAGCCAGGTTTTTATACATCAAAGAGAACACCCATCCAACTTGCAAGCAGACAGTTTTTCTAGCAGGATGTTGTGGGAGACAGTATCAAATGCTTTACTGAAGTCCAGACAGACCACAGCTCTCACCTCATCTACCAAGTGGGTCACCTTATATATAAAGGAGATCAGGTCAGTCAAGCAGGACCTGCCTTTCATAAATCCTGAGCTTGATGCCCTGCTTGTCCTGCATGTGCCCTATAATGGCACTCAGGATGATGTCTTCCATAACAATGCCCAGAATCAAGGTTAGGCCAACAGGCCTGTAGTTCCCCGGATCACCCCTCAGCCTTCTTGCAAACAGGCATTATATTTGCCAATCTCCAGGCTGCTGGAACTTCACCAGTTAACCAGGACTGCTGGGAGTGGTTTGGCAAGTTCTTTCACCAGTTCCCACGATATTCTATCTTGTGATGCTGTTTTCATAACTTTCAGAGGAATTTCTTCTCAAATTCATGGTTTCATGACAATAAAAATGCTTGTCGTATGTAACAATGAATTATTAGATTTGGCTAGCCACGTTATCATTTACAGTGGATCATAGTAATGTTGCTACATATTAGGTCTATCCCATAATTGCTTCAGTAATTCCTTGTCACAGGATCAGATGCTTTAGTTACCACTAGCAGTGTCTAATCAGTTATTTGACTTCAGTTAAGAGAGATGAGTGTTTTCTAGATCTTAATGATTTGAACAGGCTTGATTGTTTGACTGAAGATTCAGTTACTATTTGGGGCTCTTCTCTTCATCTGCCGAATCTCTTTCCAAACCCCAGTTTATGGCATTAGGCATCTGATCATTTTGAAATTAAATTTTAAAGTTTTTACTAAAGTATATTTAACAAATAATGGTTCTTTAATTGTTTCTAAATCCCTAATTGTGATAAGAATATGATTAGATAAAGAAAATTCAAATATCACTGCAAATATTTGGTTAATATCTTGTTCACGAATCAGTGAAACAAGCTCATAATTGTTACATTTCCTATATCTGTTCCTGGCTTCCAAATGAGGAGCTCTAATAGCATTCCTAAGAGGTCTTGGCCAGTTATCATTCATGAAGACAGTACTCTGTAGTGCAGTGCATAGAATATTTAAGCCAAAATATTCTTGGTTTAACCTGAGATAATGCTGGTCACTGTAGTGTAAGTTGAAACAACTAAATTCTAGCAGGCTGATTAAAAATAACAGTGTTCTACCAAATTAAGCATATGTTGCTGCTAGGGTCTCTACAATATCAACTCAGCTTTCAGAAATTCTCCTTCATGTAGTGTTTGGGAAAACTGTCTAGTAGGAATGCTGTCCATTAGGATATTGCTAGGAAGATTAATTACAGCACAGCTATGTTAAGTGCAGATATTAATTATTTATACAGAAAACTATTTTGTTAACTATTTTTCTATTTAAAACTTAAAACTCCTAACTTCCTGTATTTTGAGAGTTTATTTTATTATCATGATGAATGCCCCCATCACCATGTGATAAATAAGCACTAGCTGAATAGCCTGCTTCTGCTTTTAGAGTACAGGTTTTTTGCAGACATAAAAAAGGCACTTCTGCGAAGACATGCAAAAAAAAAAAAAATCCTTGAGAGATAAAGATACACAGGTCATAATAAAACTAATAAGTTTGTATCTGCAAATCAATTATTCAATGTACAGTTCCACTGATTTTGATACTCAGCCAGAACCTGGGACTACTGAGGACTCTTTTCCTCAGAGAAAAAATATATTTTTTGTTTTCTTAATAAACGTTTGTTTTTCCTGCCAGAATACAGAAGGGAACAGTTGCAGGCAGTTTGCAAGACCTACAGAACTTACATGTCTACAGTGAGTGTCTTAATTTTGTCTGAGCATTATGATGGCTCTTCATGGCTCCGCAGTAACTTAATTTCTGACATATATTCAAGCTGTAACAAACCTTTGCATCTTGCAAATAGGTTCTTTATTTCTCACCTGGATCTACAGTGTGGTAGACTGGGGAACAAGATGCTGGATATCAACACTGTGGAAAAGGACCTGGGGCGGTCTGAAATGACAAGCTGAATCTGAGTCAGCAGTGCCCTGGCAGCCAGAAGGGCCAAGCGTGTCCAGGGTGCACAAGGCACAGCATCACAGCCAGGCAAGGGAGGGGATTGTCCTGCTATGCTCTGAGCTGAGGCAGCCTCACCTCCAGTGCTGGGGGCTGGTTTGGGTGCCACAATATAAAAAAGACATTAAACAATTAGAGAGAGAGCATCCAAAGCAGAGCCACAAGGATGGTGAAGGGCCTTGAGGGGAAGAGTGCACAAGTGGCTGAAATCTGTTGGTGTGTTTAGCCTCGAGGAGACTGAGGGGTGACCTCATTGCAGTCTACTTTGTGAGGGAAAGAGGAAGGGCAGACGCTGATCTCTGCTCTATGGTGACCAGTGGCAGGACCCAAAGGAACGGCCTGAAGTTGTGTCAGGGGAGATTTAGTTTGGATATTAGGTAAAGGTTCTTCACCTAGATGGTGGTTGGGCACTGGAACAGGCTCTGCAGGGGTCAGGTCACAGCACCAGCCTGTCTGAGTTCCAGAGGCATTTGGACAATGCTCTCAGACACATGGTGTGGTGCTTTGCAAGGCCAGGAATTGGACTTTGATGATCCTTGTGGATGTCTTCCAACACAGGATATTCTATGATTCTGTTATGGAGTGGGAATGGCAACCCTCTTTTCTTGAAGTCACGCAAATATATGAAAATTTTTTGTTCTTGTTTACTATAACTTCTAATTGGTCACTAGGACTGCCTTTTTAAAATCTGTGGAGAGAAGGGCCTGCTTCTCTCCATTGACTGCAAAGAGAGTTATGGCAGTAGCTGTCTACCATGAGGAACCTGAAAGCAGCTATTATAAACCTCATTCCTACAAAACCTTCAAAGGTCTGTGGTATCTTTGCTTAGAGTCACTAGGTGGCAGGCATTGCCACCTTCCAACATAATTGTGAGCACTAAAATCGTCCTGTTCTAGCCTTTCCTGGCTGCTTCTCAGTAGTGATAATTGTGAGATTTCAGCAGCATCCCTTTCCTCTAGATCTCTCTGCCTCCAGCAGTGGGTCAAGCTTCACACTGACCAGCTTCAGTCCTTGCTGATACTGGGTTCTAGGAGTGTCTGAATGCTTCTGTCTACTTGTCTCTCAGTCTCTGGTAACCTCATTCTTTGTCTTTCTGTAGTTTATTGTAATAGCAGAGAAGGACAGGTTGGTGTCACTCAGACCTGGTCGTGGGCAGCTGGGATGCCAGTCATGTTATCCCACCAATGTTAATCATGCTCCACTAGTTGCACTTCTTTTCCTTCTCAGGTTAGTAGCTCATGAAGGATTGAACCAAACACTGTCTCCTACTTGTCCCTTCACTGTTCTCAACATTTTGGCCACTTCTCCAATATGTGTAGATTCACATGTATTAGAGGCATTTCCCCTGACAGAGATGTCAGCTCTAAAGTAAAGACATGAAGATCTGGTTCTTGTCTCTTGTTGTCTGGTGTTCAGTGTGGGAACAAAGCCTTCCTTGTATTCATTATCTTCACCCATGACAACCACCCAGTCTCGTAGCTGTCTTCACACTGCTGCACCTCTTCTGTCTCCTAAACTTTGGGCCTTTTTTTCATATTCACCGCATCCTTTGGTTCTGTTTTATCATTTCAACACAGTACTTGTTAGAGAAGTTTTCTAGCAAATCCATCTAATATTATACAGTTTCAGTAGGTTTTCATCTTTGCATCTTGCTGACTCACTGTGATGTTTGACAGGGTTGAATACTGAAAATGTCATTCATCATGAGCCACTGGACTGGAGCTGATGCAAAGCAGGGTATCATCAAGGTCTGGGCCTTTTCTGGTGAAATACTGCCACAACAAACATTTTGACTTGTACACAATACTGATGATCTCAGAGATTTGTGTATCTTTTCAACAACATTTCTCAAAGAGATGTAAGTGTTCAATGCACGTACATTTTCTGACCCAGCATCTTCCTGTAATGTTTTACCATGCACCAGTTCTGAAAATAGCAGTAACTTCATGTTGCCAGCAGCCAAGTGCTATGATTGGGCTTTTAGTATATAAATGCAACATATACATGAAGAAATTTTTTGTTTGGCATGTAAGTGAGCAAAACTCATGAAGTTGCAGGTTGTTTATTTCAATGTGGGCAGGGATCACACATTAACCATGGAATGAAAATGCACAAATTTGCTTGTGATGTTAAACTGACAGTCTCCTTGATTGTTTATGTTAGTGTTTCCTAATCTTTGGTCCATATAAGAAAAATGCTATGCCAGCAAAAATTGCAGATGCAACACAGTGTGAAGTAACCTCAAAGCACTTTTTTAAAAGGGGTATTTTATATTTTTTGTTTTTAAAGGCCTATATATATATTTAATTACATTCAGAATTTTATTTATTCAGTATTTATATTTCTTATATATTTTATATAAGAATTTTATATTTGCATTTACTTGTACTGGCAGCCAGAAAAGGCCCTAAAGTCTTACAACATTGGCTTTTGTTGGTTTTCTTTGTTTTCTTTTAAAGGGGAAGTGTGATGGACATGACTGGAAGGGATTGGATAGGAGTATGCTGCTTAGTTTTTTAGCTCATTTTGGGTAGACATTTTGCAACGAGGAAGTTTAAGGTTATCATTATACCAATAATGACTGAATGCATCTTCTCTGGAAGACTGAAGTATTGCACTGTCTGAGGTGCTGGGTTTTTTTTATTCCTGGAGGAAAAGAAGAAGGAATTTGAGTCCTATTCTGCCTGTACTTTGCAGATACCATTGCTGCTGTTTCCTTGTGTCTTGTGAGAGAAAGGGATCCCAGTAATGCTGGTTTGTTGCCTATAGTGTGATTGATGCACCCTATACTTTTTGCCACTTCTCTAATCTGTAGCCTGGAATGACTAAGCAAAAGGTAGCTTGCTTTTTTTCCTTTTCTTTCATGAGTACTATAATTTTAGGAGGGCTAATGCATTTTTGTGACAGAAGTAGTGGAGGATCTCAGGTCTCAGGAGGAATAGTATTTCCTGGGGCATTTGGTTTGCAAAACAGATGCCAATAAGAAGTCTTATTGTTTGTGTGGGACGCACACATACAAGACTCTGTCACACAACTTATTCAGCCCAAACAGACAAAGGGCAGGAGAAGAAAGAGGCACAAAATGTATTATGTGATCAGAATGTCCCAGAGTATCTGGAAGAGACAGGACTTCTAGATTTCAGATTATTAACCCACCTGTGATATGTTCCTTCAGTTGCAGAAAAATGCCTGGGGAAAAGAAAGGAAAAAAAAGTCTATTCAAGACACAATCACAACTTACTTGGCAACTGCAGCTCTTGTTCTGCTGTGGAAAAGATATGATGGCTTGAGTTCAGGAAGAGGACTGTTGGCAATGCCCTTTGTGGATTAGCCTTAGCTAATGCCCTTTGTGGATATGCTGTTGCTGTTACAAGTGGGGGTTCTGTGCATTAAAAGGTGATGTCTGTTTTGTATATTGCTTTGTACAACCCTTTTTGACATTACAGAGGGAAAAGAGAAAAGTGATGGACATGGTAAGGTGCCACCAGTTAAATATAATGCTTCTGTTGCAAAATAAAAAAGTAAAGGAAAGGTGTTAAAATGAGGTGGAATCTCCTGAGGTTACTTCATGCTTATTTTTCACTATATCATTTCCCTAACTGCTTCTTTTGGCAGAAGACATAGCCTCTGTGTATTCTAGTTCAAGGAGATTTTTCTGTCCTCAATATGGGTCTAGGTTTTATTACTTCAGCTGAACAGATACTCCTAAAGGAAAACAAAATTTGATGTATTTTTTACTATCAGCCCTCTGTTATTGGCAAAGTGAAGGAATGGCATTCCAGCAACATTTTGTTTGGCTGAAGACTGGAAAGGTGAGTAGCATTTCTCTAGCAGAAACAAATATTCTCTGTGCCTTATGTTGTGTATTTATGCCAGCAGTAACTGCTGAGTCTGCAAGCATCAATTCTTCTTTGCCAAACAGAACATAATTACCAAAATGAACAAGAATTAAGAGGTCTGGATGTTATTTCAGCAAAGGATTTTGCAATTTATATTTTGCCTTATCTAGGAATTGCTGCCTTTCAAAAATTTAGTGCATTTAAAAATTTTCTGCATTTAAGATTCCTTCCAGAGCAGGAAGCTACTGTCATTGAGAAGACAACATTCTTAAGATCAGTAACAAATTGATTTCCAGTAACCAACCTAAAGGAAGCAATAATGTTCTCTCATGTATTTAGAAGCTGACATCAAATTTGGGAAGAGCTGAGATGATTGATTATAGGTCTACCATTCAGAAGAACCTAGGCAAATTGGAGTCGTGTGGTCCTTAAAAATTCAACAAAAAAAAAAAAATTCAAAATCCTGCTTGTGGGAAGGAAAATCTTCTGCAACAGCACGGGCTGGAAGCTCTGGTGTGAATGATCTGTAGGAGTTGCAGGTAGACAGCAAACTAAATATGGGTCAGTGGAGTGCCCTGGCAGCCAGAAGACCAACAACTTCCGGGGCTGTAGTAAGAGGGTGTTGAGGATTAGTGTTTTAAGGTCACTTAAAGAATCACCTGCAAAGGTATGGGCAAAACCAGGTTTAATATAAAAGCAAGAGAAAGTTCATTGGCAAAGTTGACTCTACTACTTACTAATTGCTTAAAGCACACCAAGAAAAAGCAAGCAAAAATTCAAAATCAATCAATCCTAACCAAAATAAATCCCAAGCTACCTATGTAGAGGCTGAAGGAAGAGGAAAGGATAGGAGAGGATAAGGATAAATAGGAATATGGGAGAACCTCCTGTTGAGTCACGAGGTTTAGAGTAGACTCTCATCCACTAAACTGAGCCCAGACTTGATCAACAGTTTACACCCAACAGCAATTAATTTAACCTAAACTTAGCTTAAGCTTAATCCATAACAAGTTCAGCAATTTAGCAAAGGATTCATATAGAATTTACTGTATCACAACAGTAACTTATAAATCTACACTACTTCAGAATCTGGGAGACCATCATTCCTAGTACATTTGCTATAGCATTTGTACACTTGCCCACACAGAGACATGAGAATCTATACAAGCTACCTGTGAAAAACTCCTCTTAAATTCAGTGAAATACTCAGTTTGGATGCCTTTGCATCTTCTCAGTGTGTGAAGGATTGAGTCTTGAAGAGTGAGGAGTATCAGCCCATCATCATCATTTGGCAATCTTTCAAATATTACAAACTTGCGTGTGTGCTGGCTCAAAGAGGTGTCCAGCTCAGAGGGAGGTTGCTGGTTGCAGCCCATGGAGGTCCAGGTGATTTCAAAGGGTCTAATTTTGGACCACTGTTTATAAGGTTACAAGAGAGTGGGCTTTAGTCATAGTAATTTTCCATCCAGCCTACAATTTGGTAACTCTCTTTGCAAAATCAATAACAAAAATATTCCACTTGGGTTGTTATTCAGGCAAGAAAAATAAGTTATTAAAGCTGTTTTTAACAAACAGGAGCTTGTTAGACAGCACTAGTTCCCTGGGAACAGACAGTGTTTCTGAGAGGCTGAAGAGGAACTCAGCCCACGTGCAGTTCATCAAGGCTGAGGTCTAATAAGCATTTCTCAGATCATAAAGCAGCCTGGAGGGGAAGGGAAAGAAATCAGGGAAGATGTCCCACCACAGAGGAGCACAGCCAGAAAACTGAAGGAATAGTTTTTTCCCTTTTTACTGAGCACTCGTCAGTCCAGGTCTACACCTCCAGTATTCAGTTTTGGGCCATTTAGCACAAGTAAAGCACAAAGTTGAGTAAGCTTAGCAGAGGATCGTCAGATAGTCAGGGCTGGAGAATATGCCCTTGAGGAAAGGCTCAAAGAACTGGGGAGTTTAGCCTGAAGAAGAGGGCTTTGGAGAAATCTAATAGTAGCCTTCCTCAATACCTTTGAGGAGATCATTGAGAAGATGAATCCAGTCTCTTCATAGCTGTGCATGATCAGAAGTTGATAGGTGAGAGAAATAAATTGAAATGTAAGAGAGTACAACTGGATAGAAGCAGTGGTTCTTTCATCGTGATGATGATTAACAGTGGACCAGAATACCCAGTGAACTTGTGTAGTCTCTACCCTTTGAATTTGTCAAGACCTGAGCAGGGAGAGCTCTAAGCAGCCTTGCCTGATCTCATAGCTGGCCCTGCTTTGACCAACAGGTTGAACTGAATGATCTCCTTAGCTCCCTTCCAACCTACATTATTTTGTAATTTCACAATATATTTCAGCTTTGACCTTATTGGAAAAAAACTTTCCATGTACTTGAAACAACCTCAACAGGAAATGGAGTCAGGGTTCCTAGCACTGATGAATGGGATGTTACTTGGAAAAAAGGAGTATACACTAACTTCTGTGGTTGGTTTTCTGACTGTGAATCAGCTTGGTGTAAGTTTTTCACCCTAACCTGATCCAAAAGGATGAAATATTGCTTGGTATTTTTCCTTTCTAGGCTGCCAGGTTTTGAAAACCTAGCTGAGAAAAAACCCAATACTAAATTATCAGATCACCATCTCTAAATTTAAGAAATGAAAAGCTTTTGAGAGAGTGAATACAAGATCTGCAGAAGTGATTGCTAAAATAATTTCCATTTGTCATAAAATGAGGTGGGTAATGATAGCAGAACTTCATCAACCCTGAGACATAATAGAGTGTAACACAGAAATTCTAAGCTGATTATGTTAGATGATAAGGCTTGATCTGGAACTGTGTGCTGACACCAGCAGACATGACTAGAGCCCATGACAAACTCACATGCAGCTGGAAAGGGAAAAAATAAAAGTAACCCATAAATTAAGTGCT
This sequence comes from Hylia prasina, assembly GCA_013397195.1. Taxonomy (NCBI): domain Eukaryota; kingdom Metazoa; phylum Chordata; class Aves; order Passeriformes; family Sylviidae; genus Hylia; species Hylia prasina. The sequence continues at coordinate 510,181 of VYXD01009094.1, read as the reverse complement.
GCTCCTACCAAATGGACCTTAAATTTCGAGATGTGCAATTGTTTCCTCCATTATGGAATTTTTTTTCCTAAGATTTACATTGCACAGATGATTTTGAGGAAAGACATCTATACTGGGAGAAACATAATTTGCATCTTTTCATTTTGAGCCTAAATCTGTTCGTAGAAGAACTGTGAGGATTTCAGAGGTGGGTCAGGAAGCAGGTTGAGTGAACAGAGGCGTGTACAACCCTGTGGAAGATGTAGTATAGTTACCTCAATCTAATATTTGTAAATTTTGTATCTTCAAAAAATAGTGTCTTAATTTAAGCAGGTATAAAGCAAGGGTCTCCTTCCAAGATAAATGAGAATATTTTGAAAAATGTTTGTATGGATTACATTTCTCTACAGCCTTAGATTTTTCTTATCAGTGGGTTCTCACTCTTGTCTGTGAGAAAAATAGGAAGATGTGCCACAGCTTTTTTGTGGAAAATCTGAAGTTTTCCTCTAAAGCCTGTTGAAGGCAACGATTGACTCTGTAATAATGTAAATGTCTGTATATCAGAGCAATATTTGTGCTTCTCAGAAGGAGGTGTTATAATCTAAGATAGCTGCATGAAATGGAAATGTTCATTGTGTTAAGAAGTTTAATCATTATTTTACTCTCTCAGCTAAGAACAGAGCTAATTGTGAAGACAGAAGTTTTCCCTGCAAGAAAATTTCAATGAAAAAGCTGATTTTTAGGCTTCCCAGGGAAAGAATTGCAATTATTCTGGATAAAAAAGAGTTTATGTCACAAAAACTGTGAATTAAAAATGAGGAGAAAAATTAAAAGAAAAAAAAAGAAACATGGAAGTGAAGTAAATGTGTCACTGTAACAGAATTATGTTTTCAGATGGGAAAAACTATTTTTGCCGAAGTATGCAGGCAGGTCTAAACTAACTGGCAAGTATCTGCAATTCTGACTTGCCATCTTTTGTTACTTGAGGACTAAGTTACTAATAAAGGAAAATATTGATGTTTTAAAATATTTTGTGGCCTATTATGGAGCTACCTGTTTGCCTGTGTATCTGAACTATGGTGCTGCTGTTCCAAATAGAGCAGCCCTTAACAGGCTGAGCTGCAGCAGAGGTGTGCCATGGGCTGAGACCCAGGGTTGTAGAGCAGAGAAAGAAAAGGAAAGATTGTCTGTGTCTGACAGGCTGTGAACACAGCATTTTGTCTGTGGTCCCATTCTGTCATTCCAATGTGACTGTTACTTGAGCCGAATGCAGAGGACAAGTATTCTGTCATCTTCAACTCCTATTCATCTGGTTTTAATTAGGGTAACTCCAGGATTTATTATTTTATAGCAGCAGTAGTTTGCAGGGAAAATTTGTTGTGTTGTGTTACTGTTGTGACGATGTCATTCAAATAGTGTTGACTTTTATTCAATTCTACTTCCTTTTCTCTCTCTAACAGTAATGAATTTAAGGATGGCAGTGATCCCTCTAGTAGCTTCATTAACATTTATAACATACAGAGGAAAATTAGGAAGGAACAAAATGAGTCTTCCATGACTGATTATCTTCCTGTGGCTTCCCTATTTATTCCTTTTATTATATTGTGAACTTTTTTTAAGGTGTTTGTTTGTTTTAACAATGAGTTGCTTAATCTGATCAAGTTAAATTCACTTCCTATTTAATTTGGAGTGATTTAAAGTTATTACCACTTATTTTCCTAAAATCTCTAAGTAATTTAGGAGTCTTCTACTGTGGTCACTGATAGAGTTTTCTAACTGCCAAGTGATTCTTTGGATGCAAGGGATTTTTCTGACCTGTTTCTGCAAGTGAGAAATCACCTTGAAAATACAAGTAGCATAAAAAACTAAAAGATGTGGTTGGAAAAAAATGTTGAAAGCCTGTTATAAATATTTATGGGTACTGAAAATTTAACCACAAATGTAACTTCTGAGGAGAACAGCAAGGGTGGATTTTGTCCAGGGTCACCATAATGAATTCCTGTTTGTTTACTTGTCCAGTGTTAGCATATATCAGAATAAATAGCTAGTAACTCCAAATGAACTGAGAGCAGAGAGAATTCCAGCTACATCAATGTAGTTTGGAACAGAATTAGGCGTTTCAGGGTATCATTTGAAGTGGTTCAGAGCTGGCTGTACTGAGAGTTTGGTTGCATAGGTCTAGACCGCCTGAAGCCCCTGTGTCACCATTTGAAGCTGTAGAGGAGAAAATTCCTGCCATACTTCTTCCTTCTAAATAATCAGCTTTGTCTTCACGTTGCCTGCATTCTGGGCTTCAGGGTTCTGTGAAGTGCAAAGTGTCATGCTCCTGAGGATGTGCCTGTGGAAATTTGATTTACGTCCCCAAAGAGTTTAAGCATTGGTGCACGTATAAGAAAGAGGCTGAGAATTCAACTAGTTAGTTACTCTGCTTCCCTGTCTGATGGTGGGCAGCTCACTTGCAGCAGTAAGTACAGATGAAATGATTTGGACTTTTTGCCTTGGATAGCAAAGGTGCTGTTGGTTATTTCTTCAGCTACAGCTTTAGGAAGAGCCAGATATTCACCTGGGTAAATACAATGAGACTCACAGCCTGGACATCAAACCACAGATGAAAATTTCTGAAAACTGTCTCAAATTCCTTTTTACTTCCCAGTTCTCAATGCGATCCCAGGAATGTAAGTTAATTGATGGAGAGAGCAGGCAGTAGGCTGTGCTGTTAGATGATTTTAGCATATAAACATTCCAGGCATAGTACAAAAAGGAAAGATGAACACTGCACAGGACTATAGTGCTCTATATGTGAATCCTTCTCCAGGGAAATCTTTCTTTCTGTGCCTATTTTCCTCCATAAACCTGGATTAGATGAATGTAGAACAGCGCAGTTGCATTCTGGTCATCTTTAACTGTACGAATTCTGGGATGGAAAAAAGGGACCACAATTTTTAAACATGCTGAATGTGCTTGGCCCCGTTTGTTTTTGTCTCAGGTGGGAGTGAAGTCCCCTCACTTTCCACTGGGGATGAGTAAATGACAGCAGTAAGTGGAGGTGGAATCCTCTGTGGAGTGAAGTGGGAGACCACCCGAGGGTGAGCAGAGCAGGGGCGGATGTGCCATCTCCCATAGAAACTCCAAAGGCTTTTACAGAATTAATTCTGAAGAGTGTGGGATGGAGAATATTTCATGTAATATTTGTCAGCTACCCAGTGTTGTGACCTAAACTCAAAAGCAGAACACATACCCTAAGAATTCAGGAGTTGCTTAATGTCTGTTTCAGAGAGAATACTGATCACCCTTGGTATGTTTAAACTAGGATCACTTCCCAAGTGTAGCTGCTAGCCCTGAACATTCATGACCTGTGCACACATTTTTTGATGTGCCTCATATTTTTGGGGGCTTTTGATGTGGACATCAAGAGGATCAAAACTGTGGCACACTTTGCAAGACCCCAGTCCTTTATGTATGGCTGCAGTAGCTGTTGTGCCTCTGCAAGAAAGGGTAGTGTCTCCCCACTTCAGAGCAGCAAGAAAATAAACACATCATAAGTTTCTAAGATTTAATACTCGTTGATCATAGGAACAGTGAATTCTCTGTCCAGTTATACACAATTGCTTGGTCTCCTGTGATGTGGATAACTAATCATCCACATTATGATGGATGAGTCACAGCAGGGTCCTTCACAAAAGGATGGAAAAGCAGTTTCCATAGAAGAATGAGATGGCAAAAGAGAAAAGTTCTGTCTCTAAGTGAAAGAGTATAGGTATGGGGAGGGATAAAAATTGTTTTTAGAGAATGAGAATAGAATCTGAGGTTCTTGTCACAGAAAGGCTGAGAATGTGTCAATCACCATGTGAGATGCAGAGAATCTCCAGCTGTGATGTGTACTTCAGTCGGATGCTCTCCGAGAGATATTTTCTTAGGTTATTTAATCAAATTTGAGAAACATTAATAAATTAGATGAGACAGCCTGCTGCTGACAGGGAGATATGGTGGCAGGTCTTAGCAACACTTTCTAAACTGAGTCATTCTGCTTAGATGCCTGAAGGAGGTGTTTTGGCCATCCCACAGGTGAAACTGGAGAGGTCTGTGTAGTTCAGTGAAGCCCCCTTCACTGATAACCCATTTTCCTGTAAGTGGATCGTGATTGACAGCACTGTCTCTGCTACAAGGTCCATTCTCCACCTTCTGGATGTTCCTCTTCATTCCTCACAAAGATCCTTTTAGGTCCTAAATGTCACTGGAGCACCCAGCAAGTTAAGCCCAAAATGCATGGGGAGCTGAAGAATAACTGAAAATGGACCAGCTGACTGGAGTGGTAAAAGCAGAGGCAGAAGAAGCAGTGCCTCTCAAGGAAGGTGGTGTAACTGGGACAGGAAGTTAGAGGTGTAATGTGGAATAAAGTAGGTGTTTAATCTTATTTCTCTGAGGATTTAAAGCTTTGCACTGCTGAAAAATTCTTCACCTGTTTTTTTCTTATTGGTTTGTCAGTTGTGATTACATGCTAAAACAACCAGGCCTATTCTGAAACTGGTTTCCTTGGCCAGGAAGCCTAGATTTATCACTGAACCACCTAAGTTAGATGTGTGAACATAAACAGCATGATTTCCCCCTGCAGACAGCAGTAACTGTATAAAGTGTATAAAGGTGTAAATAGCAACGCTTGTAAGAAGTTATATTAGTTGTCTTATCACTCCACCCCCCTCCATTTTCCCCACTTGGAGAACTTTGGCTGAACACTTTCACATGGGAGGTGAGTATTACACAAATCTGGCAAAGCTGTTTCCTGTGACCTTGTTAGTGGAAATTCTTGTCTTTAGGCCATGTCCTAGCCATGAAATCCAGCATTCCTCAGTTAGCTTTGGGAATGTCAGTGTCTCTGGTAGGCAGACACAGAAAGCTAACTGTGGGCCTCATCGCAGCCCTTGTGGCATGTATTTCTCTTAATGAAAATTGGGAATGACCTACACCAGGGTGTGCATGCGAGGGGAAGCCAAGAAAACTGCCCAGTTTCCCATGTATCTCTGCTCTTTCACAGCCTTTTACGTGCACATCGTTTGTTGCCTGCAAGGGTAGATATAGAAGTGAAACCACAAGCCTGCAACATCTGTTCTGTCATGCTAATGATTATTATTCATCACCACCCTATCACCACCTCTGATTGCTGCAAGGCCACTGGTATCACTTCCCTTTCTCTTGCTCTCAGATATGTGGCATGGTTCTGACAGCCAACAGCAACACATTCATTTTGGGCTGCTTACAATTTCTAGCAGTTAGGTCAGTTTACTTCTGCAGTGGTACTTACCTTATTGTGTCATCAGGAGATAAACTTCCAAGTTTTGTGGGAGGTTGGGTTTTGGGTGGTTTTTGTTGTTGTTGTTGGGTGGTTTTTTTGGTTTGTTTTTTTTTTTAAGCTACTGAGCAATTTCAGCATGATCCTGACAGATTATATAGCCTAAAATTTGTACTATTATCTTTCACATGTGTAGGACTGTTATCCATTTACTTGAAAAACAGGTTTGTTTCCATCAACTGGCCTTACAAAAGAATAATTAGCATATGGAAAGTATATGGCATTTTACCAGATCAGAACTGTGCAGGAGAGTTAAATCTGCTCTTGAAAAATGTCTCTTACTAGTGTTTAAAAGATAAAATCTGCTGAACTGTGTCTAGGAGAAACTCTTGATGTTTAGGTGTTGTTAATCACAAGGGTAATTTAAATGTACAGAATGTTTGCAAAGCAAGCAAGGCATCCTTTTCATAGATGAGTATGTTGAGTTTTGCCAAGGTGAAAAATTGTATGTTTTGAGCTATTGTGCAGCAACTGAATTGCTGATTACACCAGCATTCAGCAGTTTCTGATCTGAGTTCCTGGCTCTGATCACTAAATGACTTAATTAACTGATTTGTTAGCATGACAGATTCGTAGTTGCAGAGAGTAATTTATAAATACCATGTGCTGAACAAGTTTTTGTTTGCTGCACATAATATTAATTAGCTAATAATTTTGCCAGGAAATACATTCAAGATAGCATTTATTCATTCTGACATTCACATCTTCTGACAAAAAACAATGCTAGATTCAGTCATCAATGGACTGAGAATGGTAAATATTGCCCAGGATAGCTTGGCTGTCCTATCTGTAACTGAGGGAAGCTAAGACATCTTGGAGAGTTTCAAAGACGTAGCACTCTTCAGAAAATGTTACGTCGAGGGGCAGACCCTCTGAGAGAGGAGTTTGCAGTGGCTCCAAAGAATTGGAAAAAGCATGAGGAAAGCTGAGCCTAACTGACCCTCTGGGTAATAGAGATAAAAGCAGCTCTTCTGTGGATTCTAAACTTCTCCTGTTCTGCTATTCTTATTGTTATGACAATGCACTGTATGTTATGCAGAACTATTCAACTCAAGACATTGGATACCATGCTAAGAGGAGCTAGGCTGGCCTTCTAGCACTCAGTCACTAAAAGAGATAGACATGCTCTTCCCAGCTCTTGGCTGCATGGCAAAGACCTTGTCCCATGTAGGACAGGGCAGGGGGGGAGATATAACTGGGAATGGGACTGGTCCTTTCCATACTAGCAAGCCATCAGCTCCTGTCAACCACCCCATGAAACCTACTCTGATTCGCTGGTTCAAGGGCCTATTCACTGGATGAAACTGTTCAAGGCTGAGGTCAGGTATTCATTCACAGGCTGGGCACACAGGGGTTTCTGCTCACGTCAGCTTGGCCTCTTGTTGAGTAACTCGGACCATTCTGGCTGAACTGGATTCTGCAAGGCTGTGCCTGCCTGCTTGAGAAGGAAATGAAATGTACCAGGGAGGAAGAGAAAGCAGGTTGGGCTGGGTGGTGAGCAGCATCTGGGTACCATCTGGGTTTGCTGATGTTATTATCTCAGCTGCAACTGGAGGCTCACTTGAGCACACTTGAGCACAGTCAACATCAAGCTGGCTGGTTTTACTTATAGATGAGGACAAATCAGTCTTGTGAGACCTTCCGTTGGCTAAGCAGTCATGGTAGGAATCTGTTGTAGAGAACAATGGGCAGCTGAAAAGGATGGATAGAATATGTTTTCATTCATCAGAGCTCACTCTGGTTTTACTAGTGGTGCAGGCTTTTAACTTAAGCATGGTTTTTACAACATAGTGGTGAAAGAATGAAAATCACAGAATGGGTCAGGTTGGAAGGGACCACAGTGGATCATCTGCTGCAACCTCCCTGCTCAAGCAGGACCATCTTAGAACACATTACACAGAATTGCATCCCCACAGTTCTTGAGTATTTCCAGGGAGAGAGACTCCACAACCTCTCTAGGCAACCTGTTCCAGTGCATGGTCACTCACGCAGTAAAAAAATCCTTTTTTAGTATTGCATAGCTTTTCTATGGAAGAGCAACAAGAATGTAATATTGCAATATTAAACACTAAATGGGTGCTGATTGATGGAGCAATTTATTTGTGTTGTTATAATAATTATATTGGTCTTCATTGATTTTTCAGCCAAACCTTTTACACCCTGAGCATTGATGGAGTACCATTTGCTTTGTGGAGTTTGTAGCTGGCAGAGTTTTTCATCTTACACTGGAAATATATGAATGAATGGCTACTTCCAATTCAGTTGGTATTTTTTATTATGTTGGCTGCTATCTGCTGGCTCCTTGCTCACTTTCACTCTAGCATTTATATTTCTTGTACTTTCTAGTGAGAGATGTGAAAACAAATTCAGGTGGTCTTCTCACGACAAGGAAATAGGAAAGAACCTCAGCCCACATCTGTTGCTGAACATCCTACCTAAGTTCCTGAGTAGATGTTAATGTCATGGCTGCCCCTGGAACTAGAGGGGCCAGGAAAGGAGAAATGCAGAGATAAGAATTCCATGGCCCAGCTAATGTCCCTAGTACCTATCTCTTCTACTGGGGCTTGAGAAGAAGTCGCTGTGGTTTTCTTTCTTTCTGTTTAATTTCTGCTATGGAGAGAATACCCCTACATACAAGACAATTTCTGTGTGCATCATCAAGATTGATCAGCAATGTTTCCACAAGGCACTGAAGAGTACAATTGAATTTCTTTGTAATGGAGAGTGTTTTGTCTTTAGCAAGAGTTGGCAGGCAGATCTGCTCTAAGGCTTCTCAGAATCTTAGGGAAAACTGTAGGAAAGAGTCTGGATTTTCAATGGACGCACAGCTTAGGCAGACGTCTTGACTGCGCCCCATGCCACTGCTGACCCTTTGGTTGTGAATCTAGAATGGTGCTAGTCAATAATAAATTCATACTGTTTGTTTCATGTTGCCACCTACAATCTCTGTGAACAAGAAATATTAGTGTCGTTTTGGTATATAATCAAGAAATATTAAAGAGTTTGGAATTTCCCTCCTCTTCTACTAGGTATGGCCAAACTCTCCAAAAAATTAAGGTTTAAAAAAGCATTGGTTTATTTCTGAATGAAAGGCACCCTTCTGTCTTAGGTTAAAAATGTAAGATGTGCCCAAAGTATGTATTCTATCACCATCTTCATGAGGTATTGGAACCAGGNTTTTACTTTCTTTTACTTCTTTTCTTTTGCTCTTATTAAATTGTACTTCTGACTTGGAGTGTCTCACTGGTTTTGCTTTCAAACCAGCGCACCTTCTCACTTGATTCTACTCTCTAGAAGATAGGATTTAAAACAAACTTTTCGAGATCTGAGACATGTGACATTAGATAAATAATGTGGTGCTGCAGAATCTGCAGGTTTTTTGCTGAGTGAAGAAGACAGAAGGCATTTTCCTGACCTGCAACAAACACTTTTATGCTGTTAATATACAGGTGAATCTGATTTTTGGTGCATTTATGCTGGCATATGCTAGGGAAAGTTTTAGAATAGGAAATTCTATTGTATCTATGGAGAAAATGGAATAAGAGAGCAAACTTAAAGGAGTTTAAAAAAGAAAAAAAGGAAAATTACAAAACTTCATGTCCGACTTCTAAAAATCAGTAGACTTTCCAAATTCTTGATTGATACAGATACTACTCAAAGAAGGCAAGAGATACTTGGACATAGGCTTACTATGTGACTGAGTTTAGTTCAGCCATGGCCTTTCTTTAAGGATGAGACTAAAGTATTAATAATGGGATTTATTTGTTCCTTTTTATATTTTCCCCTACAGAATGATCTGAAGGTTTTGTGTGAAAATTTTGGAAGTCTCTTTAGTCTGTTTTGGTACAGAAATCTAAATGCCTTTCTAGGAGGAAAGAATTGGTACTTGGTTCTTTAAAGCTTGTAAAGATAAAAGTCTATCCAAAAAGGGGACATCATTTTATCTTCTTTCACTGGGCAGCTATTGCAGTTGCTTTGTAGTGCAGGGTTGGCTGGGGATTTAGGGAAGCTGGGTTCATCCTCTTTGTTATCTCTCCTCCCCTGCTCTTCAACTCCCTCTTTGCTGATGCTGCTCTAGTGATCTTTCCAAACAGAGCTAAAGGAGTTTGCTAGGATTGTTGAGAGAAAGAAAGAGGCAAAGAATCATTTAGGTTGGAAAAGACCCCTTTGTTCATCAAGTTCAACCATGAACTCAATGCTACCAAGTGCAGCACTAAATCATGTCCCTCAGTGCTGCACCTACACATCTTTTTAATACTCTCAGGGATGGTTACTCAACCACTTTCCCAACAGTCTGTTCCAGTGCTTGACAATCTTATCAATGAAGAAATTGATAATATCCAACCTAAAACTTCCCTGCTGCAACTTGAGGTTGTTTTCTCTCATCCTGTCACTTGTTATTCTGGAGAGGATACCAATTCCCACATGGCTACAGCCTCCTGTCAGGCAGTTGTAGAGAGTGATAAGGTCTCCCCTGAACCTCCTTTTCTGCAGGCAAAACACCCCCAGCTCCCTCAGCCACTTCTCAGATGACTTGTTCTCCAGAACCCTCATCAGTCTTATTTTTCCATGGGTAGTGATATTTATAGGAAAACTTAGGAAACAGGAAACTGAAGCAACAGCAAATGCTGATGTTGAATAATGTAAGACTTTTTCTATGGGGTGTACCTAACTATGAATTGACACGCTTTCATTTGAGACCTTGTGATAAATGGTTCTGGTCTTTCTCCATTGTAATCAATGCCACAGAAAGAGTGAATGAATATCCACACCCAACCCTATTTGTTGAAATTGCAGGGATCCATGATGTTTAATCAGAAAAGCCTTTTCCTTAAGTGTGGAAAACACCCATTTTAAAAATGTTTTGGAGGTGATGTATGTACCTCTGGATTTTATTGGCAATCTGAATGCAAAAGCTTTGGATTCCAAGTAGAAGGGTGATGTGAAATGAGAGAAACTTAAAATTTTTTACTTAGGCTGTATCAGGCTGTCTCCTCTATAGAGGTTTGTGTATGTGACATATGGAAGAACTGTGAGAGGCAAAGTGACATATGTGCTTTGCTTGGGCCAATGTCCTAGAAATAAGTCGGATATGAGTTAGTTTATGTGATACATGGAAGGCTAGGAATAGAAACTGCCAGCTTTGCTGTTAGTGTTATCTTCCAACTAACATTTTTGCAGGCTTCAATGTGAAACCAAAGTATCTAAAATGAATTGCCTTTTTTTTTTTTTCTACAGAGATTGACACTGTGGGGAGGGAGTGAAGGAATCTTAATGTTCCCATGATTAAAGACTGACATCTGAAAATTACTGAAGTAGCCTCATGTAAATGTCCAGTATATAGATTGAATGAGTTTAATTCATTATGGTCAAAGTTCATCAGGTTTTTTAGAGATAGGAAGCTATAAACACTTGAAAGGGACAAGCATTTAAGTTATACCCCACATTTAGGGGAGCTTACAGTTGTGCTGCTATAGTGAAGAAAGGATATTTTTTGTGTTCTTGGCTATTTTAAATTGTGTAGGGAGTTTCAAGTTTTCATTAGAGGTCTGAGCAGCAAAAAATATATTCATGGGTGTTGTACTGAGTTAGATGAATACCATAAAAAAGCTCTACTTTTACATACTCCAAAAACCTGAATTGGATTATATTGTTTTATAATGTCTTTCTATTGAAATTGCTAAATAGTATTCCTTCTACACTTAAATTTCAGAGAGATCAAGCTACCATTTTTAAACCTGTTGTATTATGAAAAACTATTTTTAGGCTTTGCTTGAGGAATATTTGCTTGTGGGAGAAATGAGGAAGGAGCTGAACTTCTGAATCCTATTTCCAAAGTTAGAGCTCTTTTTTTGATGGCAGTGTTTCATGCCTTTACCTCGCTTGTGAACTCACTCTCAAAAAAAGCTGTAATCTTGTGGGACATGGGTGTTATTCAGAAATGCACAGTGAGTTCTGAAGTTTATGACAAGAGCGAGCTCTCAAGGATTAAGGCAAAAGAATGTGTCATTTCTCATTTGTGTTGACACATGAACAATAGTTCAAGATACTCAATCTATTTGATTTTTTTTATACTTCTGTGGATGTGAAGAAATAAATCTCATGCATCCAAATATTGTCAAGGCTTGCAGAATTCTTACATATCTGTATTCTTGAGTGTCAGCTGAGCAAGGGATTTTAGGATCTTCCTTTACTGCCTGAGGTCTCCAAGTAGAACTGGCAGCAGTGACCAATGTTGCATTTAAGTTTCTGTGCCATTCCTTTCACATAAGAGTCTCCCTACAACACTGTGTATGTGTAAGTTATCATCCACACATGCAGGGGAAAAAAACCCTCATCAGTCCAATTTTATGTTGTTTTCTCAAAAATTTTCTCCAAGGACAGAAGAAAAAAAAGTTCTGGTTTTGGACCATACATATTCTTTAGCTGCTACTCTTTTTTAAGATAACTTCTCTAAAGCAATACTATTGTTAACTTAGTGCAAAACCTCCATAAGCTAGGTGAGTTAAATATGAAGGAGGAAACTGATTCTTTTAGCATTATTTTGAGTGTTCCTCTTTTTTTTTCTTTTGTTGGCCATTGAATATTTAAAGATAAAATAAGATCTTGGATCTAATCTGAGGTTAAATGGGGCTTTTCAGTAATGGTTTCTAAATTGTTGTTTGTTTATTTTCATTTTTCTCTTCAGAAGTAAGAGTCTTTTCCTGAAGTTTTGAGGTAGGTAAACGGGTTAGTCAGTGTTGGAAAGTGTATGTTTGGATACAGAACCTATTCTGACCTTTTAAAATCAGAGTAGAAGCTTCTAGAAAGCAAACTATAAGCTATCCAAGTTGTACCATAAGCCCAAAATAATCTTTGTGTGCCTGCTTGTTTTAGACACATAAAGATTGGTAATTTTAGGCTTTGGAGTTGTTTTTTGTGGGGGTTGGGCATTTTTGTTTGATTTTTTTGTTGTTGATTTTTTTAAACACTCTTTTCTTCTTGTTGTGTGGGAATGTGTTATTCACAGGGAAACACTGAAATATGTTCCCAAAACTCAGGTAATTGTTTAACCAACTTTAGGAGAGCAGTGCCCCTCAAAATGTTGAGGTTGTACTGTCGAACAATTGCAGAAAGGCTACTGTTGCAGTGTGTGTGAGTAGGGAATAAAAAATTTTATCACACCTGTCTTTCAGCATGGAAGACAAAAAGAGAGGCAAAGCAACTGATGTGGAATTAATTTGTGTCTTCTGAAAAAACATGGAGCTTGAAACTTTTGCAAGAAGTTGCAAGAACCTTCCAGTATCTTACTAAAGTCTGATCCAACTGAGCCCAAAAGCATATTTTTCCTTTTTTTAACCCCATCTTGATTTGTCCATATTCTGTTATTTACATGTACATAAATGTGAAGCTGAAAAAATATTGTGCACATGATGCCTATCTTTTTTCAAGGTAAGAGGAGTACAGCTAAAAAAGCAGTCTAGCTTTGAAATTTTCCTGATTATTAGTATTCAGGAAAGAGGTAGCAGAGTTCAGAATGGTTTGTAGCATACCAAAGAAATTAGAGATGCAAGGTAGAGGGAAATCAAGCTCTATTTGTTCTTGACACAATGCATTTCTTGTTTTGAACACCAAAAGTAGTAACAGTAAAGTGCCTGTGGGAGTTTTCTGCACAGTATTGGCTGAAAAAAACTGTTTCAATGTCTACAAGTTCAATATGGAAATAGTTATTTAAGACAGCAGTTCTGTAGGGTATGTCTTATTTCTGTTTGCAGTATGGTCACAAATAATGAAGGACTTTGAATTAAATTTCTATATTGTGCTTTTTGGAAAACGTATTTTTGTAATGAAAGAGACATTAGAATTTCATGAGAAACAGGTAAGACTGCTGTAGGAGTGGCTAGGGGTACTGGTGGTAAAAAATATTCTGCAAATATCCTGAAGTGGGAGAAAGTAAGATGTAACTGTTCAGATATCACGGCAGTTTTAAAGGAGTTGAAGGGAAGCAAAGAGGTACATGCTGTAACCCAGGAGATTAAATGCTTTCCCCTCCTTTGAAAGGAAATGTATTTGACCAAGTCAGAGGTGAGGCAAAATTACAGCAACATATATAAGGTGATGAACATCATCAGGAGGAAGAAACCTGACTATTTAACTGCAGAATTATGCTTTCCCTCAGTTCCCAGGGATAAAGTGTGTCCTCAAGCCTCCCAGTTGCCAAGCCTACTAGCAGTGTGTGATGTGAAGCATTGCCTACAGAAGGTACAGTTAGGGAGTGGCTGAGCCAAATGGGCATCCACAAATCCAGGTGATGAAAGGCAGCTGCATTCCAGGCTGCTGACAGCATTGGTGGAAGTAACTGTGAAGGCTGCTGGCTGTCACCCTACAGATCATGACAATGAAGAAAAGTTCATGAGCACTTGAAAAAGGCAGGCATTGGGCCCATCTTCAAGGAAGTCAAATAAGAGGATCCCAGAAGCAACCAGCTGATCATCCCTCCTTCATACTCTGGGAAGAATAGGGATAATATGTGCAAGAAGATGTCTTGCATGCATGTGAAGGACAAGGTGACACTACCAGGCAGTACAGCTTCGCTAAGGACAAGTTGTGCTTGGAAAAGCATCAGCCTTGCTTTGAGGAGGTGACTGTCCTAGTGAGACTAAGGGACAGCAGTGACTGCTACTTGCTCTGACTTCAGCAAGGCCTCCAGTAACAAGCTAGAGGAGCATGGGCAGCAGAAGAGGACAATGGTAGGACCACTGTTGTGTGCTCAGCAGGACAAATTCCAGTTCTGGGGATGCTGCTGTTAGTGGTATGACTCAGAGCAGCGATGGGGCTGCTGCTGATGGTGGTTTGAAGTCAAGGCTTGGGTAGTGGTTGGACAGGTCACCTTCTGCATGGCTATGGGTGTCCCTTCCCATCTGTAGAAGGCAGGACAGCTGATGGGAATGTCCCTTGCTACATGGGGAAGGCATCAGTTTGACAGAAGGCAGGCTTTCTTTGCCCCATTCCTTCAGGTCCCAGGAGAGATGGGACCTGAAGGAATGCTGAAGGTGCTGAGGAGATGGCACCTCTTCATGAGAAGGGGTGGGAAAGAAGGGGCCATGCAACCCTTGACAGTCAACAAAAGAGCTGTGTGTTGTTGGAAGATATTGCAGATGAGTCAGCAAGAAGTCCACAGAGTTTGCCTTCTCTCAGCTAGTGCAGGTGCTGAGGCTGAGTTGCTGGTACAGAGCCAGCCAGTGACTCCTGTGATGCCATTGATGTGACCTCAGAGATGGCACCAGGGTGCACTGGTGGAGTGCTCAGTCGTCCCTGTGGCAGGTGTAAACACTTCCACTGGCTCTTCATTGACTTGAGGTGCCAAGCCTTGCCAGTGGAAAGCCATCCACTCTTTCAGTGCTTATTATTTCCACCCATACTTGAGTTTTCTTTACAAGGTAGAGCTATGAATTTTCCCTTGCTGTCTGGTAGCAGATCACCTCTTAGTATGTCACATACTTATTGGTCTGCATGCATTTCTTCTCTAGGCAAATACTTAAGACGGGGTTGAAATCTGTCAGGGTTCTCCAGGGCAGTGCTTAAGGTGAAGGGATGCAGGTGCTTGCATGCCTCTGCCTTGGTGGCTAATTCCCACATACTTCATGGAAAAAAAGCCATTCAGAGCATAACATCAGATGAAGAGTAAAGAGAGGAGTTTCTCTTGCATCTGTGGTGATTGAATCACGATCTGTTAGGGGGAAAAAAAAAAAAAAAAGTCTTGCTGGATTCTGCTGAGACAAGGGAGACCAAGGCTGCTGAGGTGTGAGTGGTATGCCTGCATTGCCATGGTGATGGCAGATCCCCTGGCACCCCTTTATTCTGTGCAGCTCCACTCCTTGCTCCACAAATTGTGCTGAAACATAAGGTAGTACCTGTTGATTAGCTGTCTGCTGGACTAATGAGGAAATGTGTCATCTCTCAGCTATTTAAGTTTCTTTCCTCCCCTTGGCTTGTGCTTTTTTATCACTGCTGCTCTGCAGACCACATCCTGAGAGGGCTGGTTGTCATTTCTTTGGGTTATATTCTAACTAGCTTTTAGGTGACAGAGGGAGAGGTGGTACAGGTTGGGAGGACGTGCTGACAAGCCCTGTCATTTTCATGTCGTGAAAAGAATTCTGGATGATGGAAATCTCAGGAAATCTTTTCCATATTCATACTGTACCTCTTGTCATGATGCCATGCAATCAGAAATAAAACATGAACTATGTTCAGCTAGCAAGGGTCAGAGGGCAGACTGTCTCTAGAAAATTTCCTTGGCATTCTTTGACAGGCAGGTTATCTTTCTATGAAGATGTTCTCTCATGATTATGTTTGTGAGTACATACCCTGCTCCAACTGTGAGTCTTTTGAGGGATTAACTCCAAGTGTGTGGTGGGGCTGTCAGCGCACTTGTTACACGTCTTGAATGAGATTACCCACAGACAGGAGGATGTTCTGTACAAAAGTCAGAGGTGCAGTGTGGTTTGTGTCTGGTACTTTCAAAGTGAGCAGTTAGAAAGACCATACACTACTTTTTTGTTTAATAGAATGGTTGAAATTGTAGAAAAAGCAAGTTATTTGCTCAGAATTGTGTCACAGAGTTCTGAGGGGAAAAAAATAAAATATTTATTTAAGTGCTTTCCTATTGAAATAAAGGTCAAGTATGGTGTTTCTTCTTTGGCTAGCAGGGCTTTTATGACTGATATAATTCATTTTTTTGTGCTATTAGAAGTCTTGCCTGCAATCCGAAGACAAAATAAAAAAGAGAACAAAAAAGGTCCAGTGCCAGAAGGGAGAAATCTTCAGTATGAGAGAAAGTAATCAACCCTTGATTTTGTTGCCTATTACAGGAAAGTCATTTTACTGCTGGAGAGACAAAGATCTGTCATGTCTGTGCTTGCAAAAATGAGAAGAGAAAGGGACAGCCACTGGAACTGTGGGTCTGATGTGTTCAATATATCTTATGCAGATGGGTGGGTGTCTAGGATTGTTGTGCTAGATACCATGCCCTATAACCAGATAGTAGAATTACAGAGTTTGAGGATAGGAGTTTTCAAAAGTGCTTTGCTGAAAGCTTGTAGAGCTCATCAGAAGAGAGAGGTAGCCATTTGACAGCACTGTGCTAGCTTTAAAAGGGCATAGAAGGATTACAGACACAAGCTGTACAGACGCAAGCTGTGACAGCAAGTTAGTTATGGACACAGCTGTAGCTATAGAAATATGTTTCCAGGAAAATGATTTGCCAAGTGCCAGGTATATCAACAACACAGCTAGAGAGATTTGTGGCACAAAGACCAGAAAATGCAAAGTTACAGAAAGGGCTCTTTAATTTACAGCATGAGCTATCCTGTGGTTAATCAAAGCAGAACAATCCATTCCAGGGTGATCTAGCACTAGAGGAAAAAATAACACTGCAGAGGGCAGGCAGCCCTGAGTTCTGGCAGCAGCAAATGCTAGAAGATTCATTAGCCTCTGAGTTATGGCAGTATTTGGATTTGCCAGTTTTCTTGGACTAGGCAGGAACTAACAGATGCTTGGCTCAAAGGTACTGTCAAGTGTGCTAGTCCTGGGAGGGAGAACACACTGGAGGCTGAGATGCTCTTTTGCCAGTTTTTTCTTCATCTTTACAATCTCTGCTGTTCCATTCACACCCTTCCTCTCATGCCAGCAGGGCTGCTCTATGTGACAGGCTGAGCTGAGGGACAGGGTGACCCCATCGCAGGCCGTGCCCTCATGGATGGGGTGCAGTCCCCTGGGGTCTGAGGCAGGCTGGCAGATACCGTGACAATCCCGACATGGCCAGAGGCCAGCTGGGAGCAGCAGGAGAAAGGCCTGGAGCTGAACCCTCCAGCACTGAGTGCAAGGTTTGTTGAGGTGCAAGGGCCCAAGGGCAGGCTGGAAATAAGTTGCCCTCTGGGAGACTCTGCCGTGGGACAGGGCTGGGTGTGCACCATGACCTGAGCTGCAGCTGCTGCGCCCATGGCAAGGGGGGGTGGGAATCTCCATCCAGGTTGTCCAGCGCCATGAAGTCCTTGCAGGCCCTGACTAGAATGGGGAGGTTGGGGCATATTTGAGCAGGGCACTCACACAAATGCTGGGCTTCCCATACTGTAGCTGCACAGCCTGTGGAAGAGACGAAGTATTGACTCAAAATTCCTTGTCCCAAAGGAAAAGGAAACTGATGCCTCCTGCTAACAGGGAGAGTAAAGAAGAGGTAGTAAAAGATGGGAGTAACAGGAGGCATTTGCAAGATGCAGTTCTGAGGTCCCTGATCTTCACTGATGTTTGATTCTGGAGCTGCACTGCTGTGGAAATGCTCTGTGTGTGGTTAACTCATTGACAGGCATTGCAGTTACATCTGGGTATCCAGATGTAGTTCTGCATGTGCCTGCTCCTCTTTCTCTTGCAGAGCAGCAAAAAGGGAAACATGAGAGGAGAGGCCACTGGACCACTGAACATATTTTATATTTGTGCTTAAGTTGTTTCATATGTTACATGGCAAAGTTAGTTGATTGACATTTCTTGCAGGTTTAACTATTTGGAATACATTTTTAATTACTAAATTCTTATAAATCCAAGCCCAACTGTGTTACATTAATAGAGGTGCTGGAGAGCAGGAGGGAGCAAAATATTTTGACAGACTAGCTGGTTCACTTATATGGCTGAAGGTGTAGAAAGTGTATACTGGAAAGCAAATGTCAAAAGCTTGTGATTTCTGAGACAAAGTAGCACCTGGGTTACGTGATACTGAAGAA
>VYXD01009094.1:348935-490379 GCA_013397195.1 Hylia prasina | reverse complement strand
GAGCAGGCAAGGTATTCTGTGTCTCTTGACCATTTCTACTGTGTCAGAAACCCACTGTATAAAGGTTATAAAGGTGGATTTCCAGTAAACATTTTTTTCTTTTTCTTTTTTTTCCATTTTTTACATGCTTTCACTGAGCACTCAGAAAGAAAGAAAACTTCTGTTTTCTGTTTTGCTGAGAACTGCATGTGACCATTGATACATATATCACTAAATGTGTATCACTAAACCTGGAATGCTGTATTCTGGAAGTCAGCCTTGTAAGGGAAGCAACAGCAGTGCCAGTCTGATGTTTGCTATTGTATATGTTGAAATGGAGTAATGCTGAGAAAAATGTACCTGGAGCTTCTTCCCTCCCTCTGGGAATCTGATCCTTTGAGTAAATAAACTGCATGACAATGAACTGGGAAAGGCACAATCGGTCTACCACAGAGGGAGAAGAAACAATTTTTTAGGATCCTTCATTGCAAGGGAAGAGGAGATGGGAAACATAAATTTGCAGTTTAATTGTCTTTTTCAGTACAACTTTTAAGCTGTGTGTATTTTAAACAATAGATCATCAGGATATTCAAATCCTAGTCTAAACTAGAACTTGTAGAGGATCTGGGGCAAAGTCCATAGCTATGGAAACAAAGAGCGAGGGAGGAGCCTTTACCCATTCTGACCTATGTCTCTGAACTATAAATTACTGCTGTCATGCTATACGAGAGTCATCACACATATAGGCCTGTTTAGAGTAAATATAGCTGACAGTATGGCATTGTAGTGTAATAATGCAGCGTGTACTGGTGTGGTTGCCAAGCAGATAAAGTTAGAAGTGATTAGTTCCACCCTCTGAAAAGTCACATGAAAATGAGCACATAGCGTCTCTGCTCAGCAGAAACAAGATGAGACACAAATTGGCTTGTCAAATTCAGAGAAGTAACCATGCTAACAAAAAGTAACCACACCAGCACCAAACAGAGTGATAACAGGTCCACTATTTTATCACACTTTGATCTTCCTGGCTCCTGAGGAGTCAGTGAATGACAGGTACAGGTGATTGTGTGTTGGGGGATTGGAGCAGAAAGGAGAAGGGAAAAGTGTTGAAAAGCTCTACCTCTTCCTCTTTTTTTTCTTTAGCTTCATAAATAATCTACTTTATGCATATATTTTAAAAATTGCCTGGTCATTTATCTCCATGGTATATTTAGGGTACCTTATTCTGTTTGCAAGTGGCCCTGGTGCTATCACCTAGGCTATCACACGATGTTTGGAAATGGTATTATCTGATCAACATGTTTGATGCTAAGGTGTGCATACTCGCATGTGTCAGAGTTCTTTACATTGCTTTAATGCCCAACAGACACAAATGCCACCTTCTGTGTTAAAAGAGGAGACCTGAATGTATTAATTGGCAGAAAAATTAAGTCACCTAGACAATTACTTAAACTATTAATTTTAAAAAAAATTCATTTATAACCTCAATGTTGTCAACATGGCATTAGAAAGCAACCACCTAACAACTCTTGCAATACCATGCAGAAAAAAAAATTGTCATTAAGTATGATCAGCACCTGACTTTTTAGTATTTAATGCCACTGATAACATTGAAGACTTAAGCTCTTAGAGAAATTGCTGGAATTGTTCGGCCTTTCAAAGTCCATACTTTTCTGAAAACAGTGTGTTTATATTCTCTGTAGAAAGCAAGAGAAATAGATGTCCTCCCATGTGCATTCCAGCTTATTTTGGCATCATCTCAGCTGATTCCAGGTGACTAAGACAGATATCTAAAAGAAGAGGAATGAGAGAACTGAAGAAAAAGGACAAGAAAAAGGAAATTGAACTTTCACTGTAATTGGGGCCTGTGGGAAGTTCAGGTCTTCACCTTTCAAGTTGCATTCTGCTTTTCATTTGCAAGGAAACTTGCCATGGTTCTGAGTATTTTCCCAGCTGTCATCTCACTGTATGCACTGCCCTAAAGATAGTGTGTGTGGATGTGGGTGTTGCTGGAAATTGTGTGCTTTCCCCACATCCTCTGCAGCATACAGTTTGCTTGGTTGGTTTGCTTGTGTGATTAAGGTGAGTACTCCAAATGGTAGAACCATTACATGTCTGAAAGTTGCTCTTCCCTCTCTTCTCTTCTAGGCTTGTGACATATGCTAGACTTTCCCTTGCTAGAATTCTGCAATTCTTCATGGTCTTAGCTCTAAAAAACCCATTTGTTTGACATTGTTGGATGCTCTTATGCAAATTAAGACCCTGGTGAAACAGTTTAGTCACTGTCTGGTGTAACTTGCAAAGAATTTTAAAATGGTTAAGATTAAATTAGAAGGAGTTTTATGGTTCCGTGCCATATTTTATCTTCAATATGTATCTCTTAAACTACCCAAATCTTTAGTCAGTCCCACAGGACCATCATTTTTTCTCTTCTGGGGTTTTATTTTCCTATACTTTGATTTGATCTGGTCTCTCACTCTGCCACAAATTGACCAGCTAACATCACTGTGTAAGAAAACAGCCCTCTAGTTTAGCTTTCATCCATGTGGGTCTCTTCTCCTTGTGGTCCAGTTTAAACTGGAGATTTTCCAACACCATATTCTCTCAAGACACAGTGAAATTTCATTTTGATGTCATATGTTGGGGGGATTATGGAATGTGGGTGAGAGTGAAGAATAACAACAGGAATGGAAGAGATACTTTTTTTCCTCTAGTTTTCTATGTGGATTTCAAAACAGCAAGGCTAGTTCAGGGTGGCTGACAAATTTTTTGAAGATTCTGGCTAGGAATAAAGAGAGGAAGAAGGTGAGAATTCCCTCTCTCTGTTTTCTCTAACTCCACCTATGGTTTTGGTTGCAAAAAGGTACAGGTATGTGAGTGTTCAAACAAATGATTTTTGGTCATACTACCTGTCTCTGGAGAGGCATGGAATAGGAAAACAGATAGAACTTCCCCCTTTCTGTTTGTATGGTGGCCAAGATGGGTCCTGCTTGACCTCTGGAGTGCCTGAGACTGAAAGGGGCAATGCTAGATGTGTCAGGCACTTTGTACTTCTTTATTTAGTGTAGGAATTGCTGATAAAGCTCAATACGGTTTCTTGCTTACTGACATGTACATTATGAAATCCTGTTTCTGGTCCAATCTCACTTCTGTCCTCTATAAGGGTTGCCCACAGCTGTTAGGCAGGTGAACCTCTTGTGCTGGTCAGAGATTTTTTTTTTTCCTGGTCCCTAGAACAGAGGATCTGTTCAGAAAATCTGGTATTCACTTTCCTCTGCATTAATTACTTGAGTGAGCTCCTGGTGCACAATCGTTCAACAGCATGAACTGGAAAACAGATCTGGGTATCTCACTTCACCTGGTCAGCAATACAAAGGAAGCTCAGAGATCTAATGGGCAGGAAGAGACAAGAAACTAGCCAAAGACAGCAGAGAATGCTGGATATATTAACTCTTCCTAGACACAGTGACTCCTGAAGCTGTGATCCGTTATCTGTTTTACAACAGATGGTGATAGGAAGTTGATGTACTGAATTACTTTTATTGCTGTACATGGAAAGAAGAAATTAGCTGCAGTGTCTAACAGGCTTCAGAGAGAAATAAATAAAAAGCCAGAGGGCATACCAGAAATTTTGTGGGCTTTTCACTGAAAACACTAAAAAATGTGTATATGAACTCTTTAATAATTAAATGTTCTTTTGGATCTGTCATGGTTTAACCCCCACCAGGCACCAAGCCCTCTGCAGCCTCTCAGTCACTCCCCCAACAGCAGGATTGTGGAGGGAATTGGAAGGATAAAAGCTCAAAAACTCATGGGTTGAGATCACGGCAGTTTAATAAGGAAAGAAAAAGCTGCACATGGAAGCAAAGCAAAACAAGGAATTAATTCACTGTTTTGTATGGACAGGCAGGTGTTCAGCCGTCTCCAGGAGAGCAGGGACTCATCATGCATAAGGGCTTGTGGGAAGACAAGTACCACCACTCCAAATGTCCCCTCCTTCATCCTTCTTCCCTCACTTTATATACTGAGCATGATGTCTGGAATATCTCCTTGGTCAGCTGAGGTCACCTGTCCTGGCTGTGTCTCCTACCATACATCCCCAGCCCTCTCCCCAGCGTGGCCTCACAAAAGTAGCAGAGGCCTTGGCTCTGTGTAAGCCCTGCTCAGCAATAACAAAATCATCTCTGTATTATCAACCCTGTGTCCAGCACAAATTTAAAAAACAACATCATACCAGCTGCTGTGAAGAAAATTAACTGTATCTCAGCCAAAACCAGCAGAGGATCCCAGGAGCTTTTGACTAAAACAATTTCTTTGACAGTTTCAGTGCTGCTTTCTCTAAATCTCAGAGGTAACACAGGACTGATGCAGTTCTGATGGCAGCAATGAGACTCAGAATTATCCTGAGTTCAGACAGATGGATTTTTCTTTGGGAAAAAAATCCCACCACCTCCTGTATTTACAAAAGGAAATTATTGTCCTAGTGATCTGTCAGAGAATTGGTTTTGGTTTTGAGGGGTCCTTTTGTATTTACCTCTTCACATTCTTTGGTGACAATTTTATCTTTATTTTCATTTAAGACTGTTACAGGATGGGCATTTGGTTTATTGAGTGATTTATGAAAGCTTTGCTGTCCCTGAAGGAATGATGTGATCGGGCTGGTTTATGTTAGTAGTTAAGTGCAAACAACCACCTCAGGAGAGGCCTTGCAAACCATTTTGGGAACTGGAGCTGTGTCTGAGAACTCCTCTGAGGAAGCACAAGTGGAGGGAGTACTGTATTTACAAGCACAATTTGTTGTTGTGCAATGAGAAGTGTCCTCACTTGATAAATACTCGAGTGAGGACATCTGCTACCGTTTGGTTTAATTTCCAGACTGCTCTGCCTTGTGCTGGTGCAGTGGCCAGAGAATTGAGGAGTTTAAGCCTGACATTCTTGAAAAACTTTTGAGGAAGCCGACATATGTTATCTACAGCAAGGTAACAGAATAAATATTACAAGGTAGTTTTAAGAGAAAGAGCTATTTGCTAAGCTATATGGGAGACAGCTTAGCAAATGTGAATGATAATGTTAGCATATGGCCAGTGACTGAGGTAATTTTGTATTAGGGATAATTTAAAATTACTTTTAAAATATCTTGTTTCTATGATAACGCACTTGTATTTTTACAGTTGTTCCCATCTGTAGATGTCCTAAACCTTTCTTCAGTTTTAAACTAAAAGCTTAAACTAGCAGTCTGAAACTGAAGAACTTAGGATCTAAATTTAGGAAGACTTTCCCCTTAGGTACCTGCTAGTATCCTTCAAATAAATGTATTTGTTTAAAAATAGAAATCAATTTTCTTCAACTCTTTTTTCCCCTCACCTTAAAATCACAAATTTGTGCATTCAATGTTCCTATAATACATTATTCTCTGGATTTTTTTTTTTTTGTGTGTGTGGTTTTACTCTTTGTATTGTACTGTGTTGTATGTTAAAATTTTAATTAACATTCCCTTTCCTCAAAACTGAGAAGCTTTTCTCTGGGGCTGATTCCATGAACAATTTCTGCAGGTCCCTACTTGGATCTGGGGGGAAAAAGGATCCATAATTAGCCCGTGACCAGATTCATGCTCTTCTGCTCAGAGTAATTGCACAGAACTTGCTCTTTACTTGGCAATTTTCTACCTATCTTGTAACAATGTATATCTTTCCAGATGAAACTAGTGATAGTTATTATAGAGGGCTAGGAAGAGAAATGTAGGGTTTTATCATGCAGTAGGTTTCTGCTGAGCATACTTTCTTATCATAAGGGTTTATTTTTACTATCCTAGTAAAGTGTCAGGAGTTTGATGGTTAAAGCAGTTTTTTATGCAGTGACACCAGTAGTATTGTATGAGGTATATGATGTCATCTGTTACTTAACAGGATGGGAGCATCTTTCAGACCACACTTTGCTGAGCTCCTTTGTTATATGCTCAGGTGAGGAGAACTGTGTCTGCATGGCTGCTTCTTCCCTGGTTAAACTAGTGGAAATAACCAGGTCAGGGCCAGCTGGACATCCTCACTTGATGAGCCTGTGCCTGGGAACTCCTCCTCTGCTGGGTCAGGCTGTGTTGTTCCAAAGCAGACCCCTCCATGTGAAGCTTCCTGCTGTTCCATCTGCCATTTGTAGAGCCTTTTATATCTAGTTACTTAGGCAACAAGGGCTGCTGCAGTCCAGCAGGAAAGTGTTCTGTCCACTACTCACAGCAGCCACTTCTTGCATGCTACAGCACTCCAAAATACCCATGTGCTGTACTCCCTTCCTCTGCCCCGTGCACTTGCTGAGATGTTCCTGCATGGGCAGCTCTGCATATCTCTGTGTTTTGTTTGCACCTGACCCCAACAGCCCTTTCACCTTCAAGACTGCAGCTTTCTGTGGCTCTCCTGCAGTATGAGGGCCCTTCATCATGCCCCTGTAGTCATGGCCATCCTCTGTTCATACCACAGGATGATATCTAGGTCGGCATCACCCCCTTGCATGGACATATCTATTTTTGAAGCAAAAGAGTAGGAGGGTGTAGCCACAGCACACACAGCCTCTGCCTTACTGGCAGATTGTCAAAGTAGGCCTTCAAGGTGCACCCCAAAGCTTAGCTGCTTTCAGAGTGAACATGTCCCTCTGTCTGACTTCCTTTGTGCACTGTGAGAGAATGCCACCCTTGCCAGATGACGCTCCTGGCAGCTGCATGGGAAAGATGCTGCAGGACACATTGCGAAACATAGTGTGCAATGGAAGCTAATTTGGCCTTGGAGGGACCTTGAGGTGGTAGAGCTCTGCTCCTGTTCTCTACTGCTTCCATTTTCCAGTAACTCCTTTTTATTGTCTGGCTTCATTTGAAGCAACTGAGTAACTACAAGTTCCTGCTGCTGATAACCCAAAGCAGACATACCTGGGCTAGCTCAGTGTGGAGCTGGGGTGAATCCAACACAGATTAACTCTCCACCCCTGTCAGGAGGAAGGTGCTGTACGGCTTCTCACCAGAGCTGGTTCCAAGAGTAGTGTCAGGGAGTGAAGTCACATGGGAGGATTACAGGAATATTGTCAGTATATGCAGGGATGTGATGAGGAAGCCCAAAGCCCACTTGGAATTGAGGGGATATCTAGGACAACAAGAAAGGCTTCTACAAGCACATCAGCAGCAAAAGGAAGCTTAGGAAAAATGTGGGGTCACTGTTGAATCAGATGGATGTCCTGGTGGCAAAAGACGGAGAGAAGGAGGAATTACTGAATGCCTTCTTTGCATCAGTCTCAACTGCTGAGATCAGCCCTCAGGGAAAACCCTTCTTAGGCCAAGCTATCTATACAGCTGGCTCGCTGCTGAGGAATTATTTATTCTGAGCAGGCACCTTGTCCTGTTGCTGTCTGTTGGGCTGAGTTCAGCTTCTCACATTGTAGATCATATTGGTTTCAGTCAGTGAGAGACATTTTTAAAGTTACTGTACCACAAGGATGCCATCTGAGGGCCCCCAGTGAGAGGTTTGAGTGCCACAACCTGAGATAACTTGTACTTATTGCCTTCAGCTGTCTTAACTATGCTTGCACAGGATGGCTTCTATAGTTGTGTATAATCTCTGATCCTCTGTAGTTGAGGGTTCTTTGAAAATGAACTGAAACTCAAGAAAAGTTATCTAAATATGCCCAGCTGTAAATTTTTGCTTAGTGACAACACAAATAGCTTGAGGTGCTCCTTAACAAGAAATGGAAAACTAACAGAGGTGAAATAGGAAGATGAAAAGATTTCTTGCAGCCACCCAATTGTGATTCCTACTCCTAACTTCCCTCTTGCTCATCTCAATCTGTTTTGTGAGTGTGGGATATACTTTCCCTCACCACTTGTTTTTCAAGGCAGTTGCAGCCCCCAGGAAGTGATTCTGGCAATTCTGAGCTTAGCTGCAGTAGTGCCTATGTAAACTACCTTTCCTGGAATCTGTGGTAGTCAGTTGTCCCTGATGATGGAGGGGATATCCAGGGGTATACCACTCCTGAAATGTTTTTAGGCAATGAGGCCTATTTCAGATGTGAATTACAAGGGTGGTTTGCTGTATCCCCAGAAAGGCTTTGACAGCTGTGTTCAGACACTGGAAGTTTGCTGCAGCGCACTGGCAGATGTCAGTGTGAGCTGTGGACACTGATTTCTGGGATATATCTTGCCCTTATCACTTGGAGGTCTTGGTCTCTGGCCGATTTTCTGCAGACAAAAGAGCTGCTGCTTTGTCCTAGCTAAATAAAAGTCATTGCCAGCTCCAGTTGTATCAACCTAACCAAGTTCAGGGTGATGAGTGAGAAATTGCTTACACAGCAAGCATTTCTCTCTTCAGTGTTACTGACATCTGGTTTTACTGGGGCTAAGGCTGTAAGTTCTTATTACCATTGTTAAATTGTTACTTCAAAATGAAATTTGTCCCATTACACAGATAAATAATATACTTGAGCAGAGGCACACTGAGGAAAAATGTTGGTCATCTTGCCAGTTCATCCAGTTATAGTCTGTCACTTTATTTTCTCTGGCTAAAGGAGATGTGTGGTGGTGGATAATTTGTTACTTAGTTTTCAGCTTTGCAAATTCCCTGTGTAACTGATGTCAGTGTCAATCCTTATTATGGGCCCACCAAAAAAAGTTAAGTTAAACCCCTTAAGTTTCCTGGCATACTTAGCTTTTAAGAATATTTTACTTGCTTTTACATGTCTATAGATAGTGAATAAATTCCATGACTATTACAAGTAAATAGTTTCTTTCTTCACCTACACTAAACTGTGTGCTTAAATAAAGATAAGTGCAAAAAATTTTTTTCAAATGCAGTTTTGATGCTAATAGCAAATCCTGTCACCAGTGTGAGTAGAGAACAATTTGGCAGAAGTTCCTTGCTAGGAGGCATTTTTGTGTTGTATGTCCTCATATAAACTGAGTATGTCATTAGATTCATGTGGTTTTGGCACCAGGGCAGGGATCCTTTGCATCTTCAGCCAGGCTTAATGTGCATTCCCTGCAACTGCTTTCAATCTTGGCCTCATCAGTTTGTTAGCTGCTTTCCCATAGTGTACTAGAGTGGTAATTTTTAGCTCAGTACTCTGACAGTTATTGATGTGAAGTTCTTAGAGCCCATAAGCCTACATATTGGATGTCACTTTCCTCTTCCTCAGTCTCTCTCACTTGCCACCTTCCTTTTCATCAGTCTCCCTCTCAGTTTGAACTATTAATTTTATCTTTGTTTTTTAAAATAAATAAATAAATAAATGGCAAACAGAAGCAAACAAAGGAGTACCCAGAAAATATTTGGGGAAGGTTTGGGGTTGTGTTGCTCAGTTCACATTAAACTGTTTTCCAGTACAGCTGCCTTTTTTAGCTGCTGCATCTGTTCTGCTTGAATTGTTCTTATACAAGCTTGGCAATGCATGAGAAGGAAAAACACACATATCAGCTATTTTTCACCTGTGCAGTAGGATTAATTTCTATTTGCCTAGTCATAATACCTGCTATTTGTGGGAACTCATGGACCTTAAATTAGGTGTGATGGCTTCTTCTTGCTCCAAAACTGTAATAGATTTTAATGTTAAACTTTGCAAAGAATGAAACAAAGACATCAAGAACAAATAACAGTGATTTCAAGTTCATAATACCCTCCATATTGCTGCCAAATTGCTTGAAGATTAACTGTCAGCTCAACCTTCCTTTTCATTGTGAGAGTTATATATAATGGAAGTGGTTGTAAATTACTGTGCTAGTGTAACTGTGGGGAGAATTTTCATCTGGGGCCACATCTGACCTGAAGTTCCTGGAAAACACAGAGTGCATTGCAGGGTGGAAGAGAACAGTCTTACTGCTGCAGGGGAAAAAAAAAATAAAATAAAATAAAATATATATATATATATTTACAGATTTTCTTTCATTATGTTCTTCTGTTGTTTCTGATGAGAATTATCTTGATCTGTAAAAGGACCCCCAGACTGAGAAGTGACCACACTGGCCAGAAAGACACTAGAAAACTTCTGGGATTTTTTATAATGGTTTTTAAAATTTATCTCTTTTGTGCACACATAAAGCAAGTATTTTTTGGTTTGTTGTTGTTGCTGTTTGGTTTGGGTTTTTTCATTTTTGGTAGTAGTGATATTTTTAAAAAGCAGTAGGTTGTTCTGTCTTCTCAGAGCTTTTGATAGGAGTATATATGCTTCTTTGGACACACATTTTTGGGTTGGAATTTGAAGGTTTAGGGAAGATGTAGTGGTGGTATTTTTGGTAGCTTTCTTTTCTAGATAAGGCTTCCATGAAACGGCAAACAAAAGCTGGACAAACTGGTGGACTGAGATTGTGTTTTGTCTGCTTGATTTTAGTGTTTGTTCTCCCTTCTTAGTTCATTCAATTTTTATTTTTACTCTGTATAGTGTGTCCCCTGGGCTCTGTTCCTTACACCAACTGGATGGGTTTAGGAATTCTTACACTGTATTTCCCAGTGGTAACCAGTGTTTTCTGGAAGTCAGGACTTACCTCAGTGCTTTGGGCACTATCTATTTCTCCTGAGAAAATGGAGGCAGTCCTGGCCTACCTAAATCCCATAAGTTTACTACTGATCCAATTTTGAGATGGTGGAATTACACCCTTTTCTTAACTGTCTTTAAACACCAAATTTTCTAATTATTGGGAAGAAAATGTTGGGATGGGACCCAAGTAGCAGATTCACATAGCAGCTTAAACTTCTGTGGTGGTACAGAACTGTTAGCTCAAGAATCAAGTCCACATAGCCCCTAAACTTGCAATGAATCACACCACACCTCTGATGATAGTGGCTAAAAGTTTTTGAAAGGGTAAAAAAAGTACTTCAGCCTGCCAAAGGGAGTAGAAACAGATAATGAGTGGCAGAAGTAGGAGTTGTTAGAGAAGGGAACTCCAGTTCAGGGTGACCAGGGAGCCCAAATAGAGCATAGCAGAGATGATTCTAGGGAAAATGTTATTTGCAACTAAAAAACTTAGCACTGGGATCTGTTAACAGTATGCGTGAGTTGTGGCCTACCATACAACTGATAGATAACACTTTTGGAGTGAATATTGCAGTTCTGGTAGATTTTTACATGGATCATAATTTTTCTCTTCTGGCCAGAGTACAGCTACAATAGGAGGAAGTCTGTGTGTCTGGAAACTTGATTCCCATTCCAGTTTCAAAAAACTACTAAATAAGAGGGGAAAGAAATGGGCAAAGGATTAAAATTTCAAGGCTGTTTATCAATACTGACTTAAGCAACAACTTCTGCATAGGAAGCTGAAATTGGGTCTTATTTTGTCATTCTTGGTTTTCTTCTTTTCTTAGGAAAAAAAAGAAAAGAAAAGGAAGACCTCCACTCCTCTACTGTTTCTGGGTAATTTCACCTAGTTATTTCAAAGTCTTAGAAGAAGTTAGAAGGAGATTGGGATTAGTTGCTTCTAGTACAGCAGGTTCTTCTGCCTCCTGAAATACATATAATATCACCTAACATTTCCCAGAAACTTCATTGGCATGATAAGCCCAGGATACTGACTATCTGGAGGGTATATGGGGAGGTAATGCCGACAATATTCTTCAGATTTTGGGTTTGGGAGGCTTCTGGCAGATACTTAGCCTCCCTGCCTTATTCTTCTGAATAGGAGATCCACCCCAGAGCATTGTATTTTGTCACCTACCTATTTAAGCTCATTCAGAAAAAAATCATCCTTGAAACTCTTTGCAACCTTTTGAGCAAGTTTCTTTCTGTTGTATTTTGCTTCTTTCCTACTTTGCTTCTTTGTTTCTTAGCTAGGACATACCACCTTTATCTTTTTGATTTTCTGCTATCCTCATACTCCTATGCAACTATTTACCCCATGCAGTCCCAGTCAGAACTCTGATTGTCTCTATTATGTTCTCCTGGGTTATTCTCCATGTTCCTGCTATTTGTGGGAAATCTTAAAACACTTTCATCAGATTGGCTGCTAGTCTCCTGCATATTTCCTTCACCTGATTGTAATTTATCTTTCTTCTCTCTAGCCTAGAATTCCAGTGTGTTATCAAGATCACATTATCCTTTTGTCTTCTCTGTAGGCTTTTGTTCCTGGCCTTCAGTAGATATTCAAGTTAATTCTTGTGCTAATCACAGAGGAAATAGATGCAACAAATCAGAATAAGAGATTCTTGAGGGCTTAACATTTCACCAGGAAAGGAATGGGGTGAGAGTTATACAAACACATTTCTGGCATAAGTTTCCTAAAACAGAAGGGGACTTGCCAGGGGAAGCTGTATACATGTTAATGTATAATCAATCAATGGATGCAATAAGGATTTTTTGGTTTTAATTTCACTTGCCTGAAAAGTGACCAGCAGATTTCAGCTGGCTAAAACAGATTGCTTTGAGAAATCTTTGGGAATTTTTTTGTATTTTTTGTCTCAGTTGCATTCTCTGGCAAGCACACAAAAGGATGTCCCCTTTAACACCCAGCTCCCAGCTTGCCTTTTGTACGTGGATATGATTCTCTTTTCTGAATCTGCAAAACCTCTAAAATCTCCATTAAAATGCACTGTAAACCTCTTCTCCTTGGGAGAAGATCCATGGATCTATGAAAGGCTACTATAAAAGCGAAGCCAGGATAAATAAACCTTATTCCAAATGAGTGTGGATTGGCAAGCTTAAGACTCATTAATTTTGCCTTAGTGAAAAAAGAGGAAGATGGAAATCCACGGGAGAGAATTAAGTTGGTTCAAGCAATACACCAGTGCTGTAACCCTACTCTAGACCTGTGTGCAATACACCCATAGGGAAATAAGGCTTTCCAGCGTGAAGATTTTATCAGCTCTGTTTCTGTGACAGCCAGAGTGCTTGTGAGTGAATGAAGCCAGAAAGAATTACTTGTGGTGTTCCAAATAAGTGTCACTAAGGCCTTTGTGCCCTACCTATCTGGCCTCTATTTGCCACATATAACAAATGTATACCTATGAAAGAGGCATTTGTATTTTGGTTTGAAAACTTCTGCTAGCAAAGAGAGGCTCCAGGGCATTGTGGCTCCTGTCGTGAGAACAAAAATTAAAAGCTAGGTTTGACCCTTTTTGCCCCAGCCATAAAAAGAAAGTGAAGATCTGCTGTCTTAATGCCCTTCTCCTACTCTCAGTGCTTCTTGGTTCTGATGCAGGAAGGTGAGGTGTGGGTCTGATATTTCTGAGTCTAAAATTTTAGCCTGTTAGTAGCTGCTGAATTTTCCCACGGGAGAATTTCTCGAGAAGGTTTTCTTCTCAAAACAATCTTGGTAAACAATTATCCTTTCTCAAATGGTGTAGTGGCTAGCACTGCTGACTTCCAAGCTGTTGACCCAGGTTTGATTCCTTCTCTAATTCCATTGGTTAAACTAGAGAGAAAGGAAAAGCACCACATGAGAAGGATTGTTTTGAAAAGGACAGTTGTTTACCAAGATTGTTTTGAGAAGAAAACCTTCCCGAGAAATTCTCCCTTGGGATAATTCAGCAGCTACTAACAGGCTAAAATTTTAGACTCAGAAATATCAGGCCCACAGTGAGGTGAGGAGGAGCCTCTCAGAACTCCAGGGATCTTTATTGACTTGGTTAGTTTACTTAGCACTTGACTGAAATATCTGTTCAGTGAACTGGAACAGTGTTAGATGGGGACATGAATTGTTCAGTTTGGAAAGAACAGAGAATTTTTTGGTAAATCAGTGTTACCCAAAAAGAGTCCCAAGGACATGCCTATTGATAGGCAAGAGATGACTGCGTAAAGATTTGCACTCCATAGCCTTTCACAAAGGACACTGTTCTCCTCCAAACCTGCAACAGCTGAGGGCTGGGCAGGACAGGTTGTGTTCCTGCAAGACAGAAAAACATATTGGCATTCCCTGCTTTTCATGTGAGTATTGTCATTTTTGGTTATGTCTAGCTCGTAAACAGGTTCATAAATTGCTTCTACAACAACAAAGAGACCTTGAACTAGAGACTCTTAGGACTCACCTTAGTCAAAAGCATGTTTTGCTTATCTCAGAGAAAGCTGAAATTTTCTGTTTACCATTGCATAAAGCTTCCACTTTCACCCTTGAATTAAGCTGAAATTCAGGACTGTGGGTTGTTGCAAGTCCAGGAAACACTCTTTCCTGGTCTTGGCTTCTGGCTAGTGCAGCAGTTTATTTGCTTGTTTAATCACATTGGGAGTGGATTTACAGGAAAGATTTGTATTTACTCCTATTTTTTTGATTAATGCATCTTTTAATGTGTTCCTGGAGGAAAGCAATTTACTTTCAGCTGCATGAGGGTCACACATTTTCTGCTTTAGCCTCCTCTGTCTCAGGTTCACTTTGCTGTGATGTGCTTGGCTCAGTTGGATTCTCATTGTTTGTGAGAATCACTTTTTGTCAGATCTTTATTTACCAGCTTCTAAAAACCATATCCAGTCCACAGATCACTCTGGGATCTCATCTTGCATACAACTCAACAAATTACTCTAAGCAATACTTGTGTGTGTAAAACAGGGGTTAAAGGAAGAGCAAAATTAGAAAAGTGCTTGAGGCTCTGGGGGAAGCAGGAGAATCCTAGCATCTCTTTCCTAATTATGTTTCTTTGTTTGACTCTCATTGACTTTAATGAAATATTACTTCTAATCTTTCAGTCTGCAGTCTCTCACCTATCTTAGAAATACTGGTGATATAGTAATTCTATTCTCATGTGACTTTAAGTGCATTATCTAAAAATTTTAAAAGAACCTTTTTTCTTAATCCAGTGCAGTTGAGAAAATAAAATCCGTAAGCATTTAACTTTCCATATTTTTCTTACAATTTTATTTTTTTTACATACCAGCTCTGAGGACCAGGAAAAAAAAAGATTTTTTTTTTCTCAGTTTGAAAACTCTTAATTCTGTTTGGTTTCTTAAAAGATATTCTTTAAAATCTAATAGTTTGCTTTTCTGTCATGGTGTAATCAAGTTCTTGAAGTCAGACATTAACGAAAAATAATGGGTTTTTTCCTGAATTTGTGTTCAATATTTAATATTGCATCACTTGTACTACTAGTAGTA
This sequence comes from Hylia prasina, assembly GCA_013397195.1. NCBI lineage: Eukaryota > Metazoa > Chordata > Aves > Passeriformes > Sylviidae > Hylia > Hylia prasina. Next base: position 475,364 of record VYXD01009094.1, on the reverse strand, counting down.
ATAATAATTTTAGAGTGTTTAGTCTGGTTTTAGCAGTTATGAATTACATTAGTTGTATTTTATCACTTGTGAAAAAAACTGAGCTGTATTGGTGTCCCACACAAATAGATGAGAGGGTGAAACATGCATTCAGTTTTCTTTCCTACTTGAAAGGCATTCTCCCAAATATTAGATGTGTAGTACCCTGTATTGTTATGGAAGCACATAATTTCTCACATCTCTGCTGGCTGCTGGAAGGGGAACTTTGTAGCTGCTGATACAGGTGCAGGCTGATCTGCACCTTACCAGGATGATCAGGGAAGCTGCCTTGGAACACCCAAGCTACCAGGAGTACAGGGAGTATCATGCAAGTGTGGACATGGGCTTTCACAGCAGGACATTAGTCACAGAACCACAGAATAAGCTATATGAGAAGGCACCCATCAGGATCATCAAGTCCAGTTCCTGGCCCTGCATGGCACCATCCCCCAGAGTCACACCATGTGCCTGAGAGCAGTGTCCAAATGCTTCCTAAACTCTGTCAGGCTTGGTGCTGTGACCACTTCCCTGTGGAGCCCGTTCCAGTGCCCTGCCTGTCTCTGGGTGAAGAACCTTTACCTAATACTCATTCTAAACCACCCCAGACAGAACTTCAGGCCACTTCAGGNGATCAGGGAAGCTGCCTTGGAACACCCAAGCTACCAGGAGTACAGGGAGTATCATGCAAGTGTGGACATGGGCTTTCACAGCAGGACATTAGTCACAGAACCACAGAATAAGCTGTATGAGAAGGCACCCATCAGGGGCATCAAGTCCAGTTCCTGGCCCTGCATGGCACCATCCCCCAGAGTCACACCATGTGCCTGAGAGCAGTGTCCAAATGCTTCCTTCCTAAACTCTGTCAGGCTTGGTGCTGTGACCACTTCCCTGTGGAGCCCGTTCCAGTGCCCTGCCTGTCTCTGGGTGAAGAACCTTTACCTAATACTCATTCTAAACCACCCCAGACAGAACTTCAGGCCACTTCAGGTCCTGTCACTGATCACCACAGAGAAGAGATCAGTGCCTGCCCCTCCTCTTCCCCTCACAAGGAAGTTGCAGGCTGCAATGAGGTCTCCCCTCAGTGCCCTCCAGGCTGAATAGAACAAGTGACCTCAGCTGCTCCTCACACGGCTTCCCTTCCAGACCCTTCACCATCTTTGCTGCCTTCCTTTGGACACTCTCTAGTATTTTAAGGTCTTTTTTATATTGTGGCACCCAAACCAGCCCCCAACACTCGAGGTGAGGCTGCCCCAGCTCAGAGCAGAGCAGGACAATCCCCTCTCTTGCCCGGCTCTTGATGCTGTGCAGGATGCCCCCCAGGACAGGGTTGATGGGCTAACCAGAAGCATGAATGGTGGTTGGCCCACTGTAACAGCAGGCTGTAATGCCAAAAACTGTTCATGGCCAGCACTGAGGAGCACCAAGACAGCAATTCACAGTGATAACACTCAAATATATGCATAGGGGAAGCTGATGAGCTAAGGCACAGACTGATGACCTTTCCTGAAGTCTTTTATGAGGTCAGCAATTTCCAGATGTGTATTTTGTTTGAGGCCTACACCATTTGGCAGTATTTATTTCTGCTTAATTAGCTTCATGATTTCAAACTATTTGTAGCCCCCTAATGAACTGGGAAAAACCCAGCAGTTGTTAGCAGCTGGCTGGGATTTTAACAGCAGCCATGTGCGTTTAGCAGAACAGCAATAAAGCAGTGAGAAGAAAAGTCTGGCAGTGCTGCCAGGGGTCAGGATATGTGAGGGCTATCCTCAGCTGTGTTAATGATCACCATGAGCACAGAACAAAATTTCAGCTAAACAGCCTTGTTAAGTGACAGTGACAACAAAGGCTTTGACAGAAGGCCCTGCACCCTGTGAGAGGATTTGAACTAAGATGCTGGATGTGGACCGGAGCAGCTGAGGGTGTGTTCCCATCATATTTTCAACAACTGCCTAGCCATGACAAAATTTTTGAGGGAAAATCTGTCAAACCCCTTAGGCTTTAAGTTGCCCAGCAATATTATACAGCCCTGTGGAGTTTCACTGAGAGGTGGACATGGCTACTACTGGGTGGTAGTAAATCTACTTGCTCTGGTTGTGCCCATGCCTTACAGCTCAGCCCTCTGAACATGTTTTGCTCATCACCACCTCAATGCTTTCCCAGACAAAGAGACTGAGCCTGTATCCTGATTTTGCAGTGATATGGAGAAGGTGTCTGCCAGTCTTTAATAGTATGTGGCCATACAGGTGATGATCTCCCACAGCTTCAGTCTGTTTCCTTGGATATTCCTCCTTCATACAGTGGTTCTCAGTTATTTCTGTGATGCAGATTTTTACAGAATTGTTTTGTCCCCTCCTGAAACCCAAGATCACAAGTCTGCTCCATCTCTCATGACAATTTTTGGCACTAGTCTGTCGGAAGATATAATATATCCTTATAATTAAGACAGGCATATTGAAATGTAGTCTATAACACTTAATGCTCCATTTTAGCAATTCAACAAAACTAAATACAGACCACAGTCTCAGCATGCCTACTTTTTGTAGCCAACTTTCCTGTTTGGATTATATATTCCTAAATTTAGAGGTAATGGAAAACAGTTACAATATTGCTGAACTTGTGCTTCAGTGATGACTACTTCAGGAGAAAAAGCACTATGTATGAAAGAAACTATATGTAGTCTAGGGAAAATGCTGTTCAGATGCATCAAAGACTTGGCTAGCTGAGGCATCTGTAGGGAGACTGACAGCAGGGGCTAAGAGCATTCTCTTAGATCATTCCAGCTCTTTGGGAAGCCCGCCCCATCTCTGCTCTGGAGAGATATTTTTTTTTTTCCCATATCGCAGACATGAATTCTTTTGTAAGAGTCAGATTACACTTTGAATATATGTGATAAAAGGTAAAGAGTTGTCTGTCAGTGCACCTCTGATGCCAATATGAAGTACACCTGACTAGATTTAGGTTTTTCAATACATAAATGATCTTCACATGTCCTTTTAACCCATATTTGTGGGATATTTTGGTGCCTTTGAACAAAATTGTCTCTAGAGATCTGTCCAAACTTCCTTTTTCTATCTCAGGTGCTAATTATATTATGAGGAGCTTCCTCCCAGGATGCTTTCTTTTTAGGGGTAGATGGATTTCTTATGTTTTGTTTTAATCAGGTCTATATGCACATAATACAGTGACATTTACTTTACTGTGTTTTTTTTCAAATGCTCTGAAAACTCTCTCTGTAGCCACTATATAATACCCTGGTGTGGTTTTGTTATGAAAATGGTACTTAAAGGAAACAAGAATAGCAAAGAATAACTGCATCACTGTGGAAATTTAAATGTGTCTCTTCTGGGTAGGCTTTCATAGTTCAAGCCAGGGTTTCTTAGGTCTCTTTCCTTGAATAAATTTCTGGGATTTGACATCAGCAGAGCCCCTTGCTAAGCCAAGGAAAGTATCATAAGAAATCAAAGCAATGTGTAGGGTTTTTAACATGCAAGCTACTTAAAGAAAAGACACGTAAAAATTGAGAAATTATAAGTCTCTTTGATTTCCTGGCTATGTGATTGGGGAGTTACCTCTCACCCACTGGAAGGTCTCTCAGGTAGGGGAGATGTAGTGTTCTCTGCAAAACTGAGATGGCTTCTTCTGAGCACCTTCTCTTTCCAACCGTAGTTTGCTGTTCCTGGAGGATGACTGCCCCCGTGATCTCCAGGTATGACAGTGGCTGCTGCTGTTTTGGTGTGGGAATAACAGAGAATTTGCATTCTAATATCAAAACTAAGACACTACTAATCTGCTTTTTTCCTCACTGCAAACAGAAATACCCTTCCCTGACCTTGTCTGTCTTCCAGGAAAATGCTCTGTCTTCCAGGTTCTGTGAGTCTTGAGGAAAGGAAAGCTGATATGAAACTGATAAGGTCTTTCAGTTGCCCACTTTGTATTGTAAATAAGCCTGCTAAAAGGATTGACAAATTTTTCATGCATTTGAGGATTTTTCTCCTTTTCTGCTGCCACAGGTTGTATTTTTCCCTATTTATTTATCTGACTGGTTTGGAAACAGACTTCTTTAATGAGTGAGAATCTTCACCACCAGAGGATCTGTTTTACTTCTCCACTTTTAATTGACTGTTGTTTTGGTTTTCCATTTCCTGCCTTCTCCCATGTTTAGTATAAAATGTCCTGACAGTTCTTGACATAGATATCTACATTTTGAAAGTAAGTTGGACTTTATGAATTGTCTTTAGGCTTTCAGTGAGGATAGTCTAATCAACCTTGACTGCAGTTTTAGCCACTGTCCCTTCAAGTCAGTTGTGCTGTCTTTATCTTTCCATTCATGATGTGTACTTCTGGTTTTTTGCAATGTGTTGATCCTCTTCAGAATAGTGGCAACTGCCGACCAGTTTGACCAAGCTTCTTCTGGGAGAGACAGCAGCAATGGAAAGGATATCTTGTAGAAGCAGCTTTTCACAACTATTTCTGTTGAAGTGGGATAAACCACCTACAGCAAAAACGTTGCTTTCTGTGGTCTAAGTATTTTCCCCAGCTCCTTCTGGAGCTCTTTCCTTGGGAAATGATTCTGTGGCCAAACATGTACCCCAGTTCTTTCCCCTATTTTTTTTCCTATTTTCCTTCTAGAGAGAATTCTTGTATGAAAAAGGAATCTGTGACAGTATATGAAATGCAAGGCTCCTCAGCTTTCCATAATGCAACTACTTAGTCTTTGAGGAAACTGAAAGAGTCTTAAAAGTCCTTGTACAAGCTGTCAAAAATTATCTTACCTTGAAAAAACATTTTGTGTGTGTTTGTATCATCAAATCCAACGCATCTCTTTTTAAATCCCTGTTTCCCCACTCTGAGCATATTTCAGCTCTGTTGGAGCTTTGAACCACTCTGGGTTTTCTAGTTCACTTTAGTCTAACTAATTTGTGGCAGTCTGTAATCTCTCATAGTCTAAAAAAGACCAGTTTCATTTCTGCACAGTGGAGCAGCTCACTCCAACTGAAATTTATGTCAGCCATCAAAAATACACACCCTCACAAATGTTGCTTTTTGATCTTATTTTTACTTGCCTGACAGGGAAGTCACGGTAACAACTCTTATTTTTTGAGAATTAGAGACAGAAATGGGATTTTAAAACATAGTTAATATCTGTCCTGAAAGTATCTTTCATCTATTGTTGACCCTTCATGTATTGCTGATGCACATTCATAGCTGTTCATAGCTGGGGGACTGTTATGGTTCTGGAATGTGACTTAATAATTCCTATATTAGTCTCAGTAATTTATGGAAGAATGCAGAAATATTATTTTAAAAAGGCTTAAGGTCAGCTTATGCCTTTTTGTAACCAGTAGGTGAACTGATGTCTTTTTGTGATACTCAAAATTATAATGAATTGTGAGTCTTTTCCTCACTGAACAAAACTGTTGAAATTGCATCAGCTTTGATAGAAACCTCAAGCATATATATCATTGCTTGTAAAAATGTATATGTGTATATAGACTGGGCAATGAGGTGCTGGAGAGAAGTGCTATGGAAGGGGACCTGGGGGTCCTGGTCAATGCCAAGCTGAACATGAGTCAGCAGTGCCCTGGCAGCCAGGAGGGCTGAGCCTGTCCTGCAGGGCATCAGGCACAGCATCACCAGTGAGGACAAGGGAGGGGATTGTCCTGCTCTGCTCTGAGCTGGGGTGGCCTCAGCTCCAATGCTGGGGGCTGGTTTGGGTGACACAATATAAAAAATACATTCAGCTATTGGAGAGCATCCAGAGAAGGGCCAGGAGGATGGTGAAGACTCTGGAGGGGAAGACATGTGAGGAGCAGCTGAGGTCACTTGGTCTGTTCAGCCTGGAGGAGACTGAGGCAAGACCTCATCACAGTTACAAATTCCTCATGGGTGGAAAAGAAGGGGCAGGCACTGATCTCTTCTCTGTGGTGATCAGTGGCAGGACCAAGGGGATGGCCTGAAATTGTGTCAGGGGAGGTTTAAGTTGGATATTAGGAAATGGCTTTTCACCCAGAGGGTGGTTGGGCAGTGGAACAGGCTCCCCAGGGGAGTGGTTGCAGCACCAACCCTGACAGAGTTTAGGAAGTGTTTGTACACTGCTCTCAGGCACATGGTGTGATTCTTGGAGTGTCCTGTGCAGGGCCAGGAATTGGACTCAATGATCCTGATGGATCCCTTCCAACTCAGCAGATTCTGTTATTCTATGATTATACTTTTTGTCTCACCATGAAAAAAAGCAATTATAACCGCAGACCAGTGGACAGAAGAGAAGCAAGAAGTCAAGCAAAGCAAGCATTAAGTGAAAATCCTGAGAGATGAAAAGCAGCTTACAAAGAGAGGGGGTTCAGTTCATTGTCAGCTAGATGGAAGCTGAGCACAGTGAGAAAATAAGCTATCTCCTACTGCGTTCAGGGAAATAGATTTTCTAGTACACTCGTTGTAAATAACGAGACCATGTAAGAGATGTGCATCCTCTATATCAACTTCTTTTTTAGAATAAAATGACATTTTGACCCTGAATTTCTGCTAACTCCTTGGGTGAGAAGGGAGTAACAATATTTATGCCTAAACAATCTGGTCCTGATTTTAAATGTATTTACTGCTGGAAAATCTGACACCTTGTGATAAACTGTTCAAATCATTACATATTCCTACTGTTTAAAAATACATACTGTAGTTATAGAATTTCAAAGGAGATTGGGAATGGCCTGAGGCAAGAACTGATGAGAAATCTGTAGTTATCTGCATTTAGAAACAAATGAGTCTTTGGAAGCCTTTTTTGGCTACTGTTTGCCTTTTACGCTTGTATCTTTTTTTTTGTTTTTCAGGCTGCAACTTTTTTTCTTGGAAAACATAATCTCCTTATTTGACAGGCTGCCACTCACACACCTTCTCCCAAAAAGTCAACCATTGACACTTTATTCTTCATTCTTATTTGCAGCCAAAAATGTTTGGATTAAGCTTTTGACAGTAGTCAAGAAATTCTGAAGATGGTAGACACTTCCCGTGAAAGCAGTTATTTCTGTATGCCTGTTTATTTCTGTCTGAACCTTGCTGAATAGCATCAGAATTCATTTTCATCACTGCCAAAATCTGAATTCTGGAGGTGTCACTAAGCAGATCTCTGATTGGAGTTTTATTTCCATGCTATTTGATTTCTGAAGTCATTCCAAACACATTAAGATGAGGAAAGAACAAGTTGAAATATATAAACAGAGTAAGGGGAGCAAAATTGACAGAGGAAGGAAAAATAGGAAAGAATGCTTTCTGTAAAATAGTAGAAACAGAGTGGATCTATTTATCTGCAGAAAATAGATGGGCTTTGGTTAGTGGTTGGTAAAAAACTACTCCCATCTCTCTCTCTTTTTTTTTTTTTTTTTAAATAATCTGGGGGTTTTTTTTGTATCCTTAAATTCTTTTAATCCTCTTCAATGCCTTATTTGCTAACTTTTCAGTCGCTGCCCCTCCTTTTTTGGGCAGGTAATTTTAGACACAACTCTTCACTGCTGACTTGCCAGACTCTAAGCCTTTTGACAAGTTTTTCAAAGTCAAATACAAATTTATAGTGACTAAGACAATGCTGCTGTGTGGGGTGGTTATGTTGGCTTTTTTTCCTAGCTTGTAAATTACAGGTGCAATTCATTCCTGTGGTTTCCAGACTCACATTTGTGGTTATATATGAGTATTAGTTGATTTGGGCTACTAATTTATCTATTCATGTTCCATTTTCTACAAAATTGAAGTTAGAAATAGCTGCCCCAAATTTTAACCTTGGCTAGTGGAGTCTCTCATTGTCAATGAGAAGCTGCAATCTTCCATCAGAACTTTGTTACATCTTTATGACAGGACATGCTGTAATGGTTTAACGTCAGACAGCAACTAAGCCCCATGCAGCCACTGGCTCACTCTTCTCCAGGTGGGAGAGAATTGGAAAGGTAAAAGTGAGAAAACTCTTGTGGGTGAACAATATAGGTAAGGCAAAACAAAGAATTCCTTCACCATTTCCCATGGGAAGGCAGGTGTTGAGCCATCCACTGGAAAGCAGAGCTCCCTGATTTCAGAAGACAAATGCTATTTCTCTGAACATCCCCTCCTTCCTCCCTTCTTCCCCCAGCTCTACAGGATGAGCATGATGTCACATGGGCATGGTCAGCTGGGATCAGCTGTCCTGGCTGTGTCCCCTCCCCACTTCTTCTGTGCCTTCAGCCTCTTTGCTGGTGGGATGGGGTGAGAAGCTGAAGAGCTCTTGGCTCAGAATGAACAAAACAGCAGTGTGTCATGAACATTATTCTCATCCTCAGTCCAAAACATAGCACTATACTAGCTACTGGGAAGTAAATTTCTGGGAAATATAAGATACTGGGAAGTATCCCAGTTGAAACCTGGATATGTGCTAATGCCCTTATGTGGAGTGGAAGTAGTTCACACATTTCCTAGGCCACACTCAGTACCAGGGGTTTATTTCATTCGTTGTTTCCCTCTCTCAGTTCACTGTGCATTTCTCACCCATTTTCCCTGTTCCTTGGGCTCTCTGCCATGCCCCAGTCTGTTCCAGAAGCTCAGTGTTATCATGTCATCATGGTTGCTAATCTTTTTTTCTCAGCCATCTGGAAGATAGGAGTTCTTTTGCTGAGTATCTAAACAAAACAGTCTCTTCCTTCTGCTCTCCCATCAGTGACATCTGAGGTGAAATTGGTTTATCTTGGGCCTGATACTCCAGAGTGATTTTAGTTAAGAATTTGGCCAATGCACTGAAGCTTGTGTGATGATTTTCTTTATTTAAAAAAAATAAAAATAAAAAATAAAATAAAATAAATAAATAAAAAAGCAGGTGAGAGCAAACTCTTTCCAAGGGTGGTATGATATGAGAGTACTTGCCCTTTTCCAGTGAGATCCTGGTTGCAGTACTGAGATTAACCTTTTCCCAGCAGTATGAAAAGTGTCAGGGGACCTGTTCCATCTCTGCAGTTCTATGGGGAGAAGAGTGGTTATGCTGAAGGCAGCACATCAATGGTTGCCATCAGCCAGTTCTTTCATCTGCAGGCAATTTCTCTCCTGACTGAAACTGATGGCAATACTGACAAGTTGCCTTGAGCTCAAATGGACTAATTTCCCACACCAACATTAACAAGCTGCTGATCTCTCCTGCCTGGAGTATCCCCTTACATTCTGTGCTCTTCAAGGGGTGCTGGGTTACTGGTAAGCAGACAAAAAAGTGCTGTTAGAGCAAAGAGCAGACTGGATTTTTTTCCTCCTTAAGTATTTAGAAGTCATCATCATTACCACAAGACTGGGTGTCAACATGTACCTCAGTCAATGAGGAACACTGAAATATGTTCTGGCCCAGATTCAGGTGGAAGAAATGCTACCTTGGTCCCAGAGCCAGCCATTAGGACAGAAGGACAATGGTGGCATTCAGGCTGTCTGACACTGTGTTCCTGTGTCTCTGCCAAAGACATCCTGGTACCATGATTCACTAATCTTTCTCTATTAATAANTCTCTCTCTCTTTCTTTCTTTGTCATTGGTTGAAGGATAGATGGATAGTATTGCAGAAAGATTTTCATTGGAGAAAGGGCTGAATCAAGTATGCTTTTGTGGTTGTTGTTGTTTGTGTGTGTTTTGTTTTGGTTGTGGTTTTTTTTTGTAATAAGCAGTGAGTGCTCAGGAATTCAGACCCCACCGCTGTGGTGAATATTAGCTCTCCAGTCACTGAACATCAGCCCTCTGGTCTGTAATGCTGCTTTCCTTAGGAATGGTGCTGTTTGGATTCTGTTCCTCCTTGCTTTGCTACTATTAAAACTGTGCTGCTAATGGAAGTAAGATTTTGTTATCTGCAGGCCTGAGGTGCTAATGTTTTACTACTTTGTTTTTCTCAGGAAGAGATGAATGTGCATGTTTTAGTTCCTAGCATTCATTACAAATTCTGTATCTGTACTTTTTTCTGCTTCTCTGCTACTTACTTGGGCACAAGTGCTTTCTCTCAATGGACCCCACCCTCCAGAATGGGAAAGTGTGGAGATAATCCATCATCTTACCTAAGGAACATTTCAGATCAAGAGCCAGCCTGCTGGTGACCTACTCAGTGTGTGAATTACTGTGTATGTGATGGATCATACATTCCTGGCTGGCTTACAGATGGACTGATCCATTTGCCTTGTCTGCAGGTATGAGTGAGAGCTTCCTGCCATCGACTGTCTCAAAAAATCCTCCCTGTCAGATCATTCAAAGAAGCCTTTTTCATTGGGGAAAGCAGTGAAAACACATGCCCAGCACCTGCTGCCTGCAGAGCATGACTTCCATGACTGATGGCGTGAGGAGACAGTCCCAGCTCTGCTCTCCATGCCAAAAATACAGACACCAGAGGGAGACAAAGTGAGGGAGAAAGTAGGGTCAACAGCTGGGACAAGTGAATTAGGAGAGTGGAAGTGGGAAGTGTTGTAAATGTCTGTGGGAAGGTGGAAGTGGCAGAGATGCTTGAAAGAGGAAGAGAACTAAGAGAAGAACATGGGTAAAAGCCAGTGAGATAGGCAGTAAAAAAACCCCAAGGGACTGGCTGAAGCCTAGCAGCTGGATACATGGCATGCTCCCAGCTAAATTTACATATTCATTTATTATTTAAATCCTGTATTGCTGTTTTTCCTATCCTGATATTTTCTTGGTGTTAACTAAAATTTTAGGACTCTTCTTCAGGAAAAAAATTAAAATACAAACCCAATAATTAAGAGATGTTATTAGACAGAAAAAACTATCAGTGTTTCAAAGCTTCTTTCACAGGTGAAAATGTTTAGAAGGGAGTATATTTTTCATCTGTCACTTAGATGCCTTATTCACCTTATGCTACTTCCTTGAAAGTGAATCTCTAGCCAACCATTCATCACCTGCTTTCCTAGCATTCTTTCCAGCATTTCTAAGCCTTGGCACTTCTCCATTTCTGTACTCTCATTTTAAAAAGTTACTTCTGTTATTACAAATCCAGAATAGTAATCTTTCTGATACAAAACAGCAATATATTTTCAGGAATAGCTGCTTAACTGCTTAAAAAGCAAGAGTTCATGTTTCAGCATTGCTTTAAAAAATGTTTTTTTGCAGGTCTTCATGGTTATTATTTTTGGAACATTCTAGAACACAGTGTTTTGGATGTTTGTCTTTTTCTTTGATGATTCTTTGGGTAGTTATAGAGCGAAACCCACATTAAAAACTGTAGCTAAGCTAATGGGGAAAAGCAAGACTCTGAGGGGAAAAAGCAGAGCAGGTGAGCTGAGAGGCCAAGAAACTGGGTGGTTTGGCAAAGTAGCTTGACGGCTGGAAATTTCAAGACAAATTAGGAGGAACTCTGGGATCTAGACATGCAGTCTGCACTAAATATCTTTGTCTCCTGTTCTCCCACCCTACAGATGAGTAATCTCCAGTGATGTCAGTGGGCGTTATCCTCATGTCCTGAGGGTAATAGACTGGGCCCCGTAGTGTAAGTAATGCCTCATTTTTTCTTAAGCTGGAAAATCATCTGAGTTTCCCTTAAATGTTCCACAAGGGAGCTGAGAGGGAGGAACAAAGGTTTAATATTCTTTTCTAGTTTCATCACTTGCGTGTTTCACAGTCAAGCTGCAGAGTACAAACGCAGATTTGGAATTGTTTAAATGACAGGAGTTATTGCTTAGCTTCTCAAATATTTTGGCTGTTTAGGTACTTAGTCAAGCTGCAGTTCTTCCCCCAACAAATGCACTCACGGGAGAGCAAATGGCAAAGAACATGAACAGCCTGAAGTTGAGTGACTGTGCTTTTGGCAGGGAAGTGCCAGCTGTCATTGGAAACAAGTTCAGAATTCGTTGTGAGGATCTTCCTAAGGAAAGTGGATCTTCAAAAAGGTTATAAAAGGAATGCAGCAATTCAGCAGTGTATACTAATGATGTTTATGCTACTTTATATTGGAAAAAGGTTAGTTCATAAACTGCTTCTGACGATGAAGTTCCTTGTGCTATACAAAGATATACACACAAAATTCGGGAGGAAAAAAGGTGTCCTGATTCTTTAGGCTCATGAGTCTTAAGTAAATTTAATTTTTAAAAAAGGAAAAAAAACCCAAAAAACTGAAGCATGTGCTCAGAGAACATAAAAGCCTAAACGTGAATTTTTTATGAATTATGAAAATGGGCACTGCGCTGCAGGAAACATCCAAGGAAATTCTGTAGCTTTTTAGAGGAAGTCTAGCACTGAGCTAGATGCTTTTCAGATTTAAGGGTCCATCCTTCATGTAAATGTTAAGTTTAACTTAAAAAGGAATAAAGGGGAGGCTGGGAAAAATGGGAAGAAATGACTAGAATAAATGTTAACTTTGCAGATCCCAAATGGAAGCAACAGACAGAGAGAGTAATTTCAGACCTGACTCTTCCAGGAGCTGAAGCTCTGCCCCATACTGGATAAAGGTGAACATCAGCCCTAGCACATGCAGAGTGACATGCCACGTTAAAATGAAATTAGGGAGGGCCCAGAGCAGCCCGTTGCTCCCTCTTTTCCCCTGAATGATCTTCTTAGCTGTCCTGCAAGTTTTGGCTTAAGTTTACCAGAGCTCACTCAAAGTAAGAGTATTTCTCTTTGATGTGAGCAAAGCAGATCCATAGCCCATGCACACTGAAGTTTAATAAAATATATCCTTTATTCATAACTGCCTTTCCAGCATTACTGCAGCAATTCAGATTTAATTTGTGGGTAGGAATGATTTACTTGCAAAGAACAAGTACTTCAAAGCAGGTGAAGATAAGAGACTTATGCAAAAATTAGGCAGTCTACTGTCCGCAGGATAACTGTGGTAGCTTTTGCATCCCAGTCAGAAACCTCAGAGAAGTACAAGACTGAGAACACTCCAACTGGAACAGTACAAAACAGATCTTTAATGAAAGCAATTGAAATAACACTAAATAAACTGTTTTAATGGAGCTCCAAAGAGATGTGTAAAAGCTGCTAGTAAAGTCAATTGAAGGCCTGTCACAGTGCCTCAAAAATCCCTTCACAGCCCTCCTGCTGGCAGCAGCTCAAGTCTCTTTACAGCACATTAGAGGTAAGTGCAGCAGTATTATACCAGGCCCTTTGAAAAACTAATAAAAATATTCTCCCTGTGAGAGAAACCTACTGCTGCTAGGAGAGGAACTGCGTGCCCTTTGGTCTGGGAGTCATTTGTTTCTTCAGCTGGGAAAAAGAACAGTCTTTAATAATTCGCAAAGCTACTGTTAATAGTTGTATTCCCCACGCTTGCCTCCTAATGGGAAGAGACATCCATTGAAATGTGCTGCTCAAAATCAGGCCTAAACAATACACTTCAGTGGCCCAAACATCCTTCTTAGAATTGCTGCCTGCATTGGGTAGGTTAAACTGTAGCTTATGCCGAGTAGCACTAACCTGCTGTGAGACCACTCTCAGAAGTTCTCACACAGAAAGCTTTTTTGCCCCGCCAGTGATCTGGTGGTGTGAGGATGTGAACATGAATGAAATGTATGAGGAAGTTCTGGTCTTTTTTTTTTTTTTTTTTTTTTTTTTTTGTCAGTACCTGCCCTGTGCCATAGGGAGGCTTCTGTGTGAATGCAATGCAGTGAGACGCAGGGAGCAGTGCCTTTCCCCTGTGGTGATGGCTCACCTGGGAGAGCACAGGTTCTGCAGCATCTGTAATGGGTGGCCACCTTAAAAATTAACAGTAGATTGCCTCTGCTATGGAAACTGCTGTTTTCCCTTGCCACATACCTAGACCTATAAAAAAACTTCTCTAATAGGATTTTTTTGTCCAGGCCCATAAAACCAACATGGCAGCATTAAATCTTCTGTCTCCTGGGAGTGCTGGAAACAGCTTCTGTGGCTGCTAGGAAGATGACTCCACACTGGGTATGAATGCAAAAGCTGTTGAAGGTGCATCTGTATTACTGATATTGTGTATGTATTCCTACATTGGATGCAGAATATGAGAAGATTCATGGTGTGAAATGAAAAATTTTGAACTAACAAATGTAGTTTGAACAGAGGAACAAGAGCCCAATTTGCACAATATTTTAAACAAAAGATTCTAAAAAAAGTGTGGTTTTTTAATTTAATCATCTATACTTTACCTTTCATTTAAATATTTTTATTCTGATATGTGATAGCACAAATTATTTTTACTGATTATAAAAGGAATGTTGGATAATTTCATTCTAAAACCAAAAAAGAATGCACATTTTCTGCTAAATGTTTTAATTCCTATCAGGGCAGCATTTTTTTAATATATGGAGAGATTCACATGGCAAGATTTCAGGTGGCCCTTCTAATAGTCATTTGGAACAGGCACTTTACCAAAAAGTGAAAGAGCCTTGGAAAAATCTTCTTAAATAAGGCCAAAAAAAAAATACTTTCTGCCATAATCATTGCATTCTGTACAATTCACGTATTTTCTAAAGAAGTTATTCAAGCTATGGCACAGAAACATTTTAAAGAATAATTTTTAAATCTCTCCTTGTGAACCTATGCTCTGCTTAATACGATAAGCAGTGCTGCATAGCCTTAGGAGGAAGGAAGACATTAAACAAGCTAATATTAAGCTTCTCAAAGTTGAATTGTTTTCAGCAGGAAAGAAATTTGAAGACACTAGACATTAGGCCAAGCTAAAAGCAAGGATAGTTGGATATGTTATGAGATGTGGGGCATGGGAAGAGGATGCTGGTTTGTAATTGCTCTGTCTAACATCTGACCTGTGTCTGGTGGCAGGGGATTAGTGTTTGGGATTCCAATAGAAAGGTTTATCTTTTAGTGCGGAAAAGAGAGTGTGGTAGCCAACAGTATGGCAGGCGTTGGGTTGCCCAGAGCCCTGCATAGTCACAGAATAACTTTCTCATGGCACTGGATTAGAAGGTTTGCACTGAGAACAGTAAAATAATCAGTGTTTATAGCAAATGCATTCATCTCATGGCTGCTGTGGTTTTAGTTCCAAATTTGTATGCACACATGATTCTGCTTAGATCCAGACAGATGGAGAAAACTTTTAGCTGTCATTTTTGTTACATTTTAGACAATCAAAGTATCTCCCTGTGGCCTCTTCTGCTGCACCCAGCCTAGGATATAGATCACTAGTGGCACATAAAGATACATGCCTAGGCTGTGTGATTCTGTATCTTTGTTTTTACTATCTGCCATAACCAGTAACAAAGAGATTTGTGCAGATGACTATCAACACTCGCTGAAAGACACTGAAGCCCCAAGGTCCTAGTAAACCTGGTATCTCCCCTAGCAGGCTGGCTGAATTTGAGCTGTGATCTGGTTTCCTCATCTCCAAGTGCACAACACATAAGCTGATTAATGGAGTGGATGGCATTGCCACAGCCTCCCAAGGCCTCCATGTTTTACATACACAATAGCTCCTTTTGATAGAAATGGGAGGTAAGAAAAGACCGATAGACATCTGTTGTTTGTGTTTTGTAATGCCTTGGGTGAGCAAATTGTGTTCCCTTCACCTTTGCAGTGATGTACAATTGTCCATTTGATTGTATTATGATAAACTACATCAGGGAAAAGAGGCTTAAGACATCTGCACATTTGGAAAATGGGGAATTAAATCATGGGAGTAGCTGAAAGACTTCAATGTATGTACCTGCTGATGCAGTATACTGTTTTGGGGCTGCATGTGGTGGCATCTGGATCTATAATTCACTGTGATCTTAAAAAGGGCAAGAGGATCTTAAAACTATATGTGTTGAAGAAAATATCCCATAGTAGTGATGAAACAGTTCAGAAAAGGCACCCGAAGACTTTTTTTCTGTTTATCTCCACATTTAAGATGAAAGCAGGACCATATTGAGCTAAAAATCAGCAAAGGGACCGGGAGAGAGCAGATTTGGGCAAGGCTTTGGATGTCATTCCTTGTTTTTTTGCTCCTGGGGTGTAGGATCCTGCTATTGTGCTGCCTGGCACCTGGAGGTGACACTGCCAGCGAGTGCTCGGTGCCTCTCCACTGCACCCCTGCAAAAGCCCTGTGCTCTGGCAACCATCCTTCCGTGCAAAATGCTTTTGAGCTTCTCAGAATAATTGGATGGGAGGATTACGTGTTTAAGATGAACTTGGATTTGTTCCATTTGAACTGTAAACACAGGGTTTATTTAAATGTCCTGTGCTGAAAAAAATATATTGCCTTGTAGCTATTGTACAAGCAAGTCCATGCTTGATAAAAGACATGAAAACTGAAGGAAAGCTTAGATTATTTGTAGGCTCAGGTGATAAATAAGCTGAATAATTAAAAAAATTATTTGGAAAACTCATTCTCAAATGCACTCTTTGTATGCCTGTTCCTGGCAAAGTAGGTGTAAGAGTAGTTCTCCCTGCTGTACTTCTCTCTTCCCTTTGATTTTTTTCCCAGTCTCCTTTTCCTTGCAAAGTTCTTTAAAGGATAAAGGTTGACGTCCTTCCTGCTTGAACTCTTTTGATGTTGATTTCCCTTACACCTTTGCTTTGGCCATTTCAAACTTGAATCACTGCTAAAGAAATGCCAAATGCCATGGAAACAAACTCAGTTCTCATGTAATGGGCTTGACCATTAGCCTCCTGTTTTACTGACTTCTCAGCAGAAGGAATTGAGAACTTGAGCCATGGCAAAGCTCCAGAAGCAGAAAAGGACAAACATTAAGGGCATTTTTAAATGCTATCCTAGTGACAAAAAAACACAATAAATAATAGAGCCAAAAGGTCTTCTATGACCTCAACTGAGGAGACACCGGAAATGCCAGGTTAGATGAATCCTGCTTGCTGCTTTCAAAATATTTTTTACCCTAAGGAAAAGGTTTTTGTTCCTCCAGAAATGCTCTAAACCCTTTTTTTCTTTTCTGTTTACTTTTATTTTATTCTGGGCCATCCAATATGCATGAGCAGCCACAACAGTTTTCATGGAATCCCACTGACTCCTTATTAACAGCTGAGTAAATGCTCATTTTGGCCCTACAGCAGTACTGAAGTAAATCCTGGAGAATAAAGGTTAAAAACTTATTTACTAGTGTACTATAGGCAAAAAAAATTCTGTATATAGCATATATAGTTAAGCTGTAAGTGCCTGAAAGTTGATAACAAATAATCATTGAAGAAGAGTAGGAGGAATCAAATGGAAAACTTAAGGTTTACAATCCATGATAAAGACTATAGGTGTTGAATAGGAACTTGCACCATATTGTATATTATTAGTTTCTTAACCTTCTTGGCAGAATTTTGATCAAGTTGATCAACAAAGACTAGCACCCTTTTGGATTACAAGTTAGATCATGAATCCATCTTTCAGAGACCAAAGCTCTGTTCTTTTTCTCTGCAAACTTCCCACCCCTTTTTTCAGTCTTCACCTGATATTTCTCCCCTTTTTTGTGTATTTCATTTGTGAGTATATTCCAGGTGCTCTGATTTTTAGCCCCTGTTCTGGCTCTTTGTGCAGGAGCAAGAATTTAGTTATCTTTTCAGGAGAAAAATTATTTGAAGCCAGAAATATCTTCTGGATATGCAGGAGCCAAAAAAAAAAAAATATTCTTGCAGAAGATAGATTCTGTCCATCCAATTTAGAAGTGATTTTGTGTCTAAAAACTGATTTAGGAAAAAAACGAACACGATGTACTGAATTTTCATTAGAAGTGACACACATGTCTTTGTGTAGTTCAAATCAGTAGTGCAGTGGAGTAAGTTGTTTAAATAAACATCTCAAAGGAGAAGAAAGGCAAGTGTATTGTCTGCTTTCACAACTGCTTGAAGTCTGGGGCTTGTCCAGCTAGGTGATTGCTGGATGTGTTCTCTAACTATACATATATGTGTGCTTGCTTAGTAGGTCACACAAATCTCTGTGGTGCAACGTTTTTCTCCTGTTTAAAGTGGATTGATTGGCATCATTGCATGTTTAACACTGGAAATTAGAAGGCAGAAGCCATCTTTTGGATCACATTAGCAAACTTCAGCCACTCCCAGGCTCTTATTTCATCCTGCTAATGAAACTGTGGATTTTGAGACCTCTCTTCTAATTTTTTCCCACATCCTAAAGTATCTGATCTGTTCTATAGCATGGGGCCCTTGTAGCCATCCTGCATTTTCACCAGGGCTCCATGATCACTAAACATTGACTCAACAGAGAGATTGGTAAGAAACAGTTCATCCATCTCTTGGTTGAAGATCGTATTTCAAAAAGGATATAAAAGCCTATGTATTTTATTGCCTGATATGGCTTTCCTGGAAATACTTAGATTTCTAGAGAAATGTCACTCTGGTAGAAATCTCTAATTTTGATAATTTAGCATTTTGCTCAGCTGTGAGCCATATTTTGATGAAGTGGCTATTATTTCCCACTGTTGTAACAGAAAGCTAGCTGAGGATTTCTGCCAGGTGTCATACAATTAAAATAACTGTCCTGGCTTTTTGTCAACAAGTTAAAAAGACTAAACACAGAAAAGTGTAAGTTTATACTCTTAAATAAATACAATATTAAGTATAAGATTAACATATCTTTAAATAGTTCTACTATTTTATTGAAATTTTGAAATTATTGAAATGAATGGTGGTTAAAAAAATTCATGTGATAGCAGCAAGTATATAAATGCCATGTCAGGAATTACTATTTGGACCTTACAGAGCCTTTTTCACTGGTATCTTTCTTCACACCTTTCAACAAACACTGCTTCAACATACAGGTGGGAAACAGAAAGATAGAACTAAGGCTTATAACATTTCCTTTAAAGTATGTCCTGAGAAGAGATACTTCCTTAAAAAATGCCATGTGTACTTTCAGCTTCCACTAGGAACAAAAAGAGAAGCACTCTATCCCTTTACCTTGGTGTTAGATTAGTTTGATATGAACCTTAGTGCTGACATAACTCACTCTTTCAGATTCCCATCTCACTACTGTGTGTACTGGAAAAACCCTTGGTTGTTTTCTTGTTCTAGACTTACTCTAGTTGAAATAGTGTGATGTGGGAAGATGAGACGCAGAAGCATCCTCTGCTTTCTGTACAGTATACTTGAGAGGAAAGAACAATGTGTCTGGGAAAGTACAGAATGAAGAAATGTTACAAATCTGGCAAACAGTGTAAAAACCATTTAAAAATGCATTTAAAGTAAGTTCTCTTTGAGGTTGCATATAATAAATTTATGGAGTTTTATGTCAGAAGATGTTACTTAGCCAAATAGATAACAAGATTTTTTAAAATAATTATGACATTAGGCACTTCTATAAAAAGTAGTAGCAATTGAGGCTTTATTGGGTAGACCAAAAACTTATAAGGGTTCTGTCAAGACTTTCTTTTCAGGATGTAAACTGAAAAGACAGGCTTTTCTTCCTTGTGTATTGTAGGTTTTAGATTTAGCCAGAGCCTCAGAAATCTGGCCTAGTCCAAAGACCCAGACCCTAAAGCACCAGCAGAGATCGGTCTCACAAACTAGAGCATGAACTGTTGGGGGTAGTTACTCATTTAAATGTGTTGTTCCCTGTTTTCCCCTAAGAAGTGGTTTTGGAACAGAGGGCCATGGGATGGATTGAAATTATGGATGTTGGTAGTGGATCACTGAGAATTTCTGTCATTCAGTGTTCCAAAATTCACTGCAGCTTTTTCTGGCTTACTGTTGATTGTTGGTGACCATCTGAATACCTACAGAGCCAGCAGTAGTTATGGGTGAATGTAGTTATGGTGAATTAGCTGGATGAAGATGATCTACAGCATGAACCTAAATGCCTTTTTGAATGCCACTTTCTAGATTGCAGAACCTTCCAAAGCCTGATAGGTTCTAGCCAGGCTAATTTCATTCTTCCTTTCTGATTTTTTATTTTGTCAGTTCAACCAGAGTGTGTACACAAGTAAAAGCTGTGAAGTGGATCTGCTTTTACCTTTTCTGTAAGTTAATCTCACCAAGGACCAAAAAAGAAGAGAAACAGGCTTTTGTGATAATGTCTGTTTCAAGTAGAACTTGAAACTTCTCAGAATTTTTCAAGCTCAGAGTAACTAAGTCAGTGTAGAAATTAGAAGCATGATTTCCAAAGAACCTTCTTTCCTTGCCTAATGTGATTTTGTAGCTCGTCTCAGCTCTCAGCATTTATTTTAATCAATACAGTGACTTTTTCTAGTTGCTTGAAATTATGCAGATTGTTCTCATGTGTAGGAAGGTCTTGCCATTGCTCCTAAAGCCTGTCTTCTTCTCTGCCTCTCCCAGGAGTTTCTCAACATCCTCTATAACTGCAGGGTCCCAACTTGATGCTGCAGCTTTCTCCTTCCAAGTCACCCTACAGTTTACAGCCTACTGTCCCCTTTGCACACTCAGTTACTCACCAAGGAGGGAGTAATCCTATGTCCTTTCAGCACAGTCTGTTGCTCTTAAGTGAAAAAAACACTTGAAGGGAGGGGTAAGACCCCCAACAAATTAAACAGATAACAACTTTCATTAACATGTAGCAGATTCTTTTTGTTTTTCTGGGAATCTTGCTGTAGCATTGGTGGGTTTTGAGAACACCTCTGACCTCTAGGTAGTTAGAGATAGAAAAGAGATGCTTGATCTGGGTGTTCTTGCCCAGGCCTGGGAGCAGAGACAGAAGAGGCATAAATAGCTCAGGCCTTTGTCTTGTTAAAAGGCCAAGCCAACTAGCTTAGTGCAGCACAGAAGTCATCACAAGTCATCCCAGGTAAACCAGTATGTCAGCATCACATGCAATGTTTAGTCAAATTGGTTCAGCAGATTTTAGTGAGTAAGTGGGTGTCTCTGTACCCCTGCCTTCTGTGGTCTGGATTAAAAATAAGGGTACATAAATCTTAATCCAGGTTGCATTTTCAAATATGAGAAAATAGTGTTGTGTATAGCTCATACTTATAGCATTTATGAGGAAGACATGAATTCTTTTTGGTGTAGTAAACTAGGCTAGAAGTAAAAGTAGTGGCTGGATCATGACCAACTTGAATTTTCCATGGTGTTTCCTGTATTAGCCAACATTTCATGGCAAGACACCTTTAATTTAGAGGGACCAATGTTCACTTAGTATATTGCTGTATATGTTGACTCTAAGATTTATGGGGAGCTTAAAATGGTCTTTAGAAAAAATCACACATTAACTACCTCATAGTAAAAATGAAAATTCTTCTTAGGAGCATGTTCAGGCCAGCACAGCTCACTTTGAATGCATTTATATTGGCATTCCCTTATTTGAGAAAAACAGAAACATTCAGCTGGTGAATTAATGGAGATGAACTCTTTGGAAACTTTGTGTGATCTGAGGCACACATGAACAAAGATGGCATGCTGCACCTAAACATAGTCACATGCTTTTATGGCCAAATGGTACCTTCAGCAGAGTCTTATGCCAAAGGATAGTTTGACAATGGCATGCCAAATAAATGCAAACTAAATTTCGATTCATTATGGATAGAAATGAATAGGACAATCTTTGTGTGCTTGCCTGTAGGATGGAAATTCTGATTTCACTCCCTCACCACCTCATCTTCATCACTTCTTCAAAGTTAATTTGGAGTTGCTGGATAAAAGGAGGGATGATCCATTCTTTAATTACTCATTCAGCTTGCTATAAATTTGTGCTTATGAAGAACTAGGGGATTACATCTAAATATGAACCTGGCTGGTGCACAGCTTTCCTTTGTTTCTCTTTGTAAGCAGAAGTGAGCTTGCAGGGTGCTGTGAGAAGTTCTGAGATAATGTGCTTGTCTCCTTCAGTGCTCTTCCACCTACTTCTAGAAGGATTGAATTAATGAGTATTTGAAGAATTGCTTAACTGAATACTTAAAGCTGAATGTCAGGGTCCTTAAGGTATGACAATCATGTCAACTATTCCTGGTAACAGAGAGCCATGATCCTGGTGGGCAGGGGAGAAAACCTTGGAAAGGTGTTGAGGTACAGCTAAAAGTCACCTCCTCAGACTGCAGGCATAATCTGCTGCAAATGTGTGAAAAAGCAAACATAAATCATTCCTGTTGTTCTTGTCTCAGAGAAACGTGAGTGCTGTACAAAAGACAATGCACATGCTTGTAACTGAAAGCTTTGTAGTACGTACACTCTTATCTAATATACCCACAGTATTCTCTATGTAACACTGTACAGATCTCTATATAATTGTGAGAAACCTGCATCTTTAGAGAACTTCTATGATTTTACTGTGATGTATTGCAGCAAATTCAAAAACAAAATATGATTTGTGTCATGGTAATGCTAATTTTTTGTTGTCATTCACTTGCAACAGCTATTTATTATACAGCTCTATGGACATGTACAAACTGAAACAAACCTATCTGCAAATTCACAGCAAACTTGAATCAAATTAGATGAAGGATTTATATTTTATTAAAGTTTGAAAATTACATCATTTTTTTCAGTGTTTCCCTAACTTTCTATTTGGCTCATTATAACTATGGAGTGGCTCGTCCTAGAAATTTAATTTATTTAATCTGTTGGTTTTGGCAAAGACTGATGTCTTGACTGGTTGCAGAGGCCTTGTTGGCAGAATTAATTAGCACTAATAGCATTAATAACATGGTTTCTTGCATACCTCAAGGGCATCACAGTGCTGATGAATTCCACATGGTCCTAAAAAGGAATAAAGCAGTGGAGCAAATAAAAAGGAGGTATACAACCTCATTCTTGCTTATCATTGATATATATTCTTGAAAGCCAAAATCATAAACCATGTTTTCTGGAGCATAGCTCATCGGGAAATTTATGCTGACAAAATAGCTTTAGTGCATTCAAGGTGGCTACAGTGCATGGGGGATTTAGTTGTGATGAATGGATGAACTGAGGATTAGTGTTACAGGAGCAGAGTCAAGGATGTGGAAACAACCTTAATCATGTCTCTTCTTAACTCAAAGTATTTAAGTTCATGAGTAAGTGTGCAGATGAATGTTCATTTATAAGATTGCTACATTTTTCTAAATATTTTGTCTTGAACGGTATTTAAATTGACTGACCATTTTAGTAGTTTTTTTCTCTGCATTTATTCACATACAGGTGAAACAGAAAATGAATTAGCTCTTAGGATGCAGTTCAGTTGCACTCTGTAACCCTGGGCATGCCCAGTTGCTTTTCTGTGCATCTGTTTGTTCCTTTTCTAACTTGCTTTACGATTTGATTATAAGGATTTATTCACCCACATCGAGACATCTCTTCAATACCCTGAATGCCAGGGTGCTGTAGCAGAGCAGATCAATGCAGCATTTTAAATATATTTTGTGAAGTATTTCTGTGACAGGGTTTTAAGCTAATGCAGTTCCATGAAGCCTTTAACAAGGAGAAAGTCTCGTTAGTGGTGCCAGGGAACTCAGGTAATAAGTCTGAAGTGTGACATGAGCAATTAGATGCTGCACAAACAAGTAGGGTGTCTCTGGTCTGGAGAAGGATTATTAAGGGTCTGCCCAAGGTGCCAGTAGAGTTGTATAGATTTGGAACATCTAAGACAATCTTGAAAGGAAAAAACTGGGAACTAATCCCATGGTATTGCTACAGACCAGGATGGGTGCTCAGTATGCAGGTAAAGTTTCCTCTCAATTAGCTCATAGTAGAGGATAACTCTGCACACTGTGTGGTGTAAAGAAGCAATGAAATATTTATAAAGGATAGTCAGAGATGGAAATACTGGAATTGTAGTTACAGGACCATTGGATCCTACAATATGCAGTTTGATTGTGGTCATGCATGGCTGATTCAGGGTTGACCCTAGCTGCATGTCTGGGTGAGCTGATATTGCTTCCTAAAGGCAAGAGGACTGAAAAGAGGCTCTGGAGCAGCCAGTTATGGTGTGTGGATCAGCTGTACCCTGACATGGTGTTTAAGGTTAGTGAAAAGGTCAAAGAAAGGCCCTGGAGGATGCAGTGAGTGACAAGGATTGGAAGAACATGCCTAAATGTGGGAAACATATGTTTTTGCAGTACCATCCAGGTTTGGGGATGTGTGAGAGAAAGAATAGTGTCCTGATGTGCTTCAATATGTGTTTTGTATTAAAGGAAGAAAAATTACTGCTTTCCTGCAAGTGTCAGGCCAGCTTAGATGCTAACTAGCTTGTGGGCTAGAAGAGCTCATATTTAAGTTCCAAAAAGGGACTTCCTAAGTTTAATGAGCTCCAGAGCTGCACTTGTGCAAAATCAGGTCTGAAATAGAAATTCTTAAATTTCACATGAACAAATATCTTGATTTTTCTGATGCTAATTGAGGCATTTCAGACAGAAGCTTCTAAAGAATCAAACACAGCATACAATCTGATCTGTGCTCAAGAAAGTTTTTTCAAGTGCAGGTTTGCATCTTACTTTGAGCCCAACTATAAAACCTAAAATGCCAAGTGTACAATAACTCACCTTGGCAACAAACTGTCTCTTAATTATGAGATATGATGCTGACCTGATGAAGCATGGGAAAAAAATTTTCATAGAAGGCCTCCAAAATATGATGTTGTAGCTTGTGGATCACTAAGCTACCAGCTATGCACAGCGTGAGGAAATTAATAGTCTTCTTTATGAAAAGAACTCAAGTCTGTTTATACTATTTATTGGTGCTTTGGGGGGATGCATGTTTATTATCTGGCACTGGTCCTAGCTTGTGTTCAACTCACTCTGCTAATGGTGTTTTTCCTACCTGCCCGTGCAGTGAACTCAGTGCTAGAGTCAGTCAGTAAAATTGTTTCTACCTCATGCATCATCTTGAGAAGCAAAAGAGAGGGCTTCTAGCAAAGCAAAGTGCCATCAGCTAGGATACTGATATACAAAATATCTCCACAGTACAAAGCCTATAACTGTCTAACCATCTCTACACGAGCATCACAGAAAGAGTATTGCAGGAAAGCAATCAGGCAGAGTGACCTTCTTACACCAGCTAAGAGCTGAGCCCACAGGCTTTTTTTGTCATAACATTGTCAGCCACACAGTTCAGTGCCTTTCATCATGATTGATGAATCAGGTTCTAAGAAAAATTATATTAAGCCCAGAAGTGGGTTTTTTTGTTGTTGGTTTTGGTCTTGGTGGGGATTTTTTAGTATTATTATCTTAATCTATGTCCTCTGCAGGCTTTCATTGATGAAAACAGCCTTCATACAGTGGTGAATACATAAGCATATCACACAAATATTCAAAAGTATCAAATGAACAGCACATTTCTTCTGACAGCATCCTCAGAAGCTCTTAATCCATGCTGCCTGCTGCTCTGCATATCAGCTGTTACCTGGCAGGAGAGACCAGCTCCTATTCCAAAGCACTGTGAGTGCTGTCCCCAGCCATGGCTGCTGCTGGACAGTGCCTGGGCAGCACTGGTGGCGTGTCAGGTGGGGCTGTGTCCTTCCTGTTCAAAAATCACCCCTGCTGAGGGATGTGCCAAGCCTCTGGAAGGAGTAGAGTCCCCTGGCATTATCTCTGGCTTGCTTTTATTTAGGATTTTCCCTCTTTGTATTAGCAGCTTTGAATGGAATGACTTTTGATGCATTGAATGGGCCTATAGATCTGTGGTTTATGCAAGCATACCAAGATCATGCCAGTGTTCTCAGTAGTAGTCTGGGGGAGCTGGTGAGGGAAGAGTCAACAGTGTTCTCTACTATCCTTGAAATACTCTCTGTTTTTTGGCATTTTTATAAAATGTGTTTTGCAAAGGTTAATTATCATCTTAAGTCACAGATCTGTCACTAAGGTGAGATCTTCCACTTGTGAAGAAAAGGGATGAGACTGCTGGGAA
This sequence comes from Hylia prasina, assembly GCA_013397195.1. Classification (NCBI taxonomy): domain Eukaryota; kingdom Metazoa; phylum Chordata; class Aves; order Passeriformes; family Sylviidae; genus Hylia; species Hylia prasina. The sequence continues at coordinate 449,679 of VYXD01009094.1, read as the reverse complement.
TGGAATAAAAAGGCAGAGAAAAAATTCAGACATCTAAATGCAGTAAGACCTCTTACAGCTGGGGAATGATCTTGAAAATCTTTTTTTTGAACAGGATGATAAATCCAGAGAAGACAAAGAAGTTGTTCTTTTCCTCTACACAATTCTGTTTCCTCAGTTGTTCTTTCTTTTGCCCCATGATTCCTCTCCTTGTCCCCCACTGGCATATATAGTTTACCAGGAAATCAGCAAGTCAGAAAATGAGACAGGTGGTATAGTTTTTGGAAATACCTCAGATTAGAAGTTGAGGATGAGGGTATAATGTCAGCAAGCTTTTCTGAGCATCTACAGCCTTCATGACTGATTTTGGTGGATTTTTTAATTTTCAGAATTATTTCTAAGGACAAAGGCTAGTAACACTTTATTTTTTTAAAAATAGGGGTTATCCTTTAAATTTTGCCTAAAGTAGACTGACCCATCACCTACTAGCTGTCTGTGTTTATCTGTTTCCACAAATCTGTGACCAACAGCTGTGAAGGAACCACTTTTCCTGCTTGAGGATTCTGAAGGTTTGCCTGCTGCACTTTGGCCTTCAATGTTCTTGCTAAATTATTCACACTGGTCTGAAGCCTACTGGTTTTGTTGTACTTCACATCCAAGGGTTGCAGGAAAAATCCAGTAGTAAGTTTCTAAATATTTTTGCTGCATTGCCAGTCTTTGGCATGATGAGGTTTATGAAAGGCTTCTTAGCAGAACCTGTGTGCCTCCCAGGTACTGAGTGGAGGGTACAAGTGCTAGAAATCTGCTAGAAATCCCTTGGGGCAGTTCTGTTGTGAGATCCAGTGTGGTTCTCTTGCCCCCTTCTCAGATGGATGATGTTCCCTAGTACCAGTGCACAAGCCATGTCACTCAGAATGATGTCCTCTTTTTAGGATCTCCTGCCTCAACTCTTGCACTTTAAGTTAAATAGTAGCCATTTATTACTGTATGGTATGCACTTCCAACAGCTCTAATCCATTTGGATAAGAGATCCAGAAGAGAAAGTGCTTTCAGAGATGCTATTAATGGCTGTAGCATTTATTCTTCATCAGACCCTTAATTTAGTTTGACAAAACTGCTCTTGCTTTATTGATGACTCAGTTCTGTGCCAGTTTTGTGGCTTCTTGTAGCAGCTGGTGCATCAGCCAGCTAAGCATGTGCCCCAAGGCAGGAGAGAGACACAAACTACAAGTACCAGGTCATGTGGGAGCAGGTTCTAAAGGCTTCCATCTATTTAAATGGGAGCCAGACACCTAAGTACTTAGGGGAAAAAAAACATCTGGGCCTTACTTTTTAGTGTACCTATCATGTATAGCAAACACTCATTTTCCCTAGCTCTTGAAAGAACAAGAGAAGATTTGTGGATAAAGAAATGCAAGTGATGTGTTTGGAACAAAAATAAATTATGACTGGCAATGACCATCTAATTGAAGGGACCTCATTTGTTACACAAGCCACACAGGAGCTCATTGCAACAAACTGTAAATTAATTGCTACCCTTGTGTAAAATTAGGGGAATAATTTGCGCTTTGTTTTATTTTGGACACTTGTACTTTTGTACCAAATTTGAGAGGGATTACCATGAGAAGGTGAAAAGATCAAGGGAGAAGCAGAAACTTGGATGGAGAAATCTGTACTCTAAGTTATCCATATGCAGGTGTAAGAGGATCTTGCCAAAACCTTAGATAATATAAGCAAGAATCCATGGTTGTTTGGTCATAATTTTTTTTCTTTTTGTGCTGACCACTCTCTCTGTTGCCATTAAAATGTATTGTCTTCAACAGAATGGTTGGGGATCCCTGCATAAAAGAAGGAAGCATTGGTTGGTGAGCTTTGTAGATTGCACTTATGGTTAGTTTTTATGGTTCTTGACCTAGAACTGAAATTTCCTCTCAGGAAGAAAAAGAGTCACAGACCAAAACCACAGCAAACCAGACCAGACACATTCAAACCAGACCAGAAAGAGGTACAAGGTCTCAACTCCCTCTATCTCATGACCAGCAGCTTGATGTGGGAGTTTGCCTTGATAGCATATCGCCCTGCTGAGTCTCGTATTTAAAAACTTTCTAGGCAGTTGTTTGGTCAAGGGAAGTTCTGTGCTTCATATTTGGATAAAATCTTGTAACTTTTCTTCAAGACTCCTTTTTCTGCAAGAATGTCATGTCTGGCCAAGACAGTTGTTTTACTGAGTAAATGGGAGGAAGAAGACAATAAACCTCAGAGATACCAGTCACTCTCCAGGAAAAAAGGTGATGTTGCTGTAGGCTGGGCTTTTCATTCAGATTTTCTCTGGCCCCCTCAGAGCTGGAATCAGCTCAATTAAGCAGTACTTGTGTCATTTTACTTGCTGCAGCTCAGTGCTGAGTAGCATCTGGCAAACTTGCACGTTTGCCCCCTGGAAGGTCTGCAAATGCTGACCAAGGTGATGGAAGTTTATATCAAGCCTGGGACAGACCAATTAAAATTTGAAGCCTGTTTCAAATATGTGTTTCTGTTTTTCAATGGAGTTGCTTTTGTACTGAGGAACTGAACTTCTCTTCTGAGTACTTCTTATGGGCACTGTAGTGATTAAATTATATAGCCATATCATTTGATCTGGAATCAAAGTGCTTCTCAGCCTCTTAGTGTTCTGGATAAGAGAATAGATTGAGAGAGTGTTGCTTTGGTCATTACATAACCAACAGTTGGCAAAGATGGCATTTATTTCTGGTGATTACACAGTAATTGCGTTTAGCTGGTTCCAAAAAAAAAAAAAATATTTAATAGTTCTTTGCAACACTAATGAAAAAGTGAATAGTTATACTGTGTAATTTGCTTGTGATGAGAGTGTACACCGAGGGTCAGTTAGTGCTGCTGCTCACTTGGGTTTTGGCTCATAAAAATGAAATGATATGACTATATTAAGTCTCATCTGGCTTTTAGGATTCATTGAGCTGGAATCTAGTTTCGTTTCCCTTAAAATAATTACTGTGAATTGCATAGTTTTGTGACGTTAGTCAGGATTTATGCTGATGTAGCTGAGATCACTTTCAGGCTCAAAGGTTTGCAATTACAGTGGGAAAGGATGTAGGAGTATTTGGGGTTGATTACTCACTGCACAGGTTGTCATTGGCCTCTCTCCTTAGGCTGGCAGTGACAGATTGCCTTGTCACAGCAGCTCGAGACTAAGTCAAAGAGCCTGGGCTTGCACTGTTGGATTTCCCAAGGAAAAGAATGGGTGGTAATGGCAAGGTTACTGCCCACTACTTCAATATCCATTCCTATCAGGGAGGGGACACTGAGAGACACTAACTGAGGTACAAGCCACATTGAATACATTAATCTTCTTTGACCCTGACTTTATCTAATTTTGCATATGGTGGAACATTTTGAGGACACTTTTTGTTTGCCTTACAACTAGTAAAGAGCCTTAACAAGAATTATATTCTCCTTGTGTATGCTTCTAAACAAAGATGTGGCAGAATGTCAGCATCCCAACAGGATACTATCTGAACACAACAGAAAAGCAGTGTCTGGAAGGATTCTGAGGACAAAAAGAGACGGAGCGCAATTAAATTATAATAGGATGGTGATTAAAATTCCCCTGGGTTCTGAAATGGATGTATAATGTGGTCCTAACCAAAGGCAAGTGTCCATTTTCTAAGACAATAGTTAAGACAGCTGAGTGAAAATAGGCCATTCATGTCTCTGACTAGCCTTGCAGACATGCATACCTGAGTGCTAGTGATTCTTCCATCACCTTTCCATTTTGGAAAGAAAATAAAAACAACAAACCCCAAATACTAGCCTTATTACCAGTCCAGAATTTCGGTGTTCCCTTTCTACTTGATGTAAATCCATAAAGTAGAAGTAAATGGAGATGTCAGTGTATAAAAAAAGAGAACTCTAACTCTCTGAAGAAGAATTAAACTGTAAGATATCACAGGGATTTGTAAGTCTTTCAAGACAGTAGAACTGCATTTCTTCTCCAATACATTATTTTATATTAGTTTTATTGGGAGAAAAATTAGTTAAAAATAAGACATTCTATTCCATGAAGTAAAGCTAGTGAAAAAAGGTTTCACAGTGCTACAGCAATTTCTGATTCAAAACCCATAATGCTGGATTTTATATCCAACATCTGGATACTTTTTTTCCTCTAAATAGGTTGACCCTTCTGCAGTTCTCTTGAGTGAAATTCTGGCTTCATTAAAATCAAAAGCAAAATTCTTATTGACTTCTGTGGGCCAGGATTTTGTCTTGGCACACTTTCCTTAAGAACCTTTCGTCTTTCAGACCATGGCTCTGTGGAGCACTTAAACATATGGTTACCTCTCAGAATGTCTATTTGTTAGCAGAAAAATGCTCATGAAAATATGTTCATCATCAAGATAGGTGCAGCACTAGCACCACTTAGAGACATCAGCTGGGAGAAAAATACATTTTGAGGGAAATGTTCCGATTTTATTTATTTTATCCTGTGAATATTTAGTCTACTTGTAAGAACCCAAAGGGTGCACTTTTTCTTTGGACTTGCCTAGTAACTTTTCATCCCTGGCTTCCATAGAAGCAGGAGTGCTTTGATGAATATTGCTGTGGAGATAATTAATTCCAGTATTTCATCAGCTGTGTAATACAAGTAGAAGAAAGAAGGGATGCTAAAGAATCAGAACATTTAGTGGCCAGGTTAAAAGAATGTGGCTTGTAAAAAGATTATGGTGCTGCTGTAGTTCTTCCAAGAAAGAATTTAATTAGTTGCCTGTTCACTACATGCTTTATTATGCTGTTCAGATTTATGAGACAAAAAAGGTGAAAATTTATCTATTTGCTGCTTCTTTCAACATTCTGCCAAAAAAAAGGGAACATTTAGGTCAAAAGTTACTGTTCTGCTGAAGAAAGGGAATTGCAGATTGCTGAGGGCATCTCATTAGCATCAGTATCTGCCTCTCTGCATGAATGGCAATAAGCGGATGTCACAGCTGAAGAACAAATGAGAACATACTGCACCAAATATCATCTTCCCTGATGCAGCTTTTTACCCCTGGTGAAAGCCTGGTGATTTGTGGAACTTCCTCTCTGACAAGCTTTGGGCTGTTGCTTTGCAGTCCTTGCAGTGGAGTGTTCAGGAGAGTCACAGGCCTTGCTGCAAGACACTCAGTGTGAGACAGGGCTCAGCTCTGTAAGCAGCACGAGCTGGTCATACAGCCAGGCACTGCAGGTCACCAATCGTCAGTGGCAAGTACCTGGCTCAGGAATACAGTCAGAGCTGACCTCAAGGAGCTGCCCTGAAGAAAGCCACTCAGTGCCATCAATGGTCTACCACTGGTCCCTAAATTTTTAATTGTAAAAAAACTATATGTAAATATAGCCAAACAGGCAAATTTAAAATTGTGCATCTCTTGGAAGATATATGAATATTTTATTTCAATTAACAAAAACTGTAGTTCTGATTTGGAAACATAACTCCATGTATTCCTTCTGCACATACAGGCCTTTGCATTGAGATGTCTGTGGTAGAAGGAGTGACTGCTGTAATTTGCATTCATCTCATTAGTTTGTTTATAGAATGCCCTGAAGAGAGACTTTTTGTGGGCATCGGTATAAGCAGATGGAAATAAGAGACCTAATAATAAAATGCATGCTTAAGAATGACATAAAATTTTACACGAAGGCACAGAAAATTGAACATGGATCCCAGCTACTTTTAAGTCAGGAACAGTTGTACCACAGTGAGGGGAAGAATTTGACCCAGTGGATATTGCTAATTTGATTTTATGTACAAATACAGAGATGCTGGGAGCACACAGTATTGATAATTAGGGCTTCAGGCTACTGGATATACTGCAGAACTCCTCTGAGCTATGGAGTGCATACACGCTGAAACCAAAAGTTAAAACCATACAAGCAGTGAGAGAATTTGGGCAATCTACTTTTCCCCCAATTTCGTGTGAGAACATGCCACTTAAATTCCAAGAAGACACTCCCCTGATATTTCCATTAACTGAACTCAGTCTCCCAAGAGGAGGTGAATGGGAGGAGAAGGGTGTTCACTTTTCCTGTCTACAGTGAAGCATTTTGTCATACCTATGACTAAGGAGGGAATTTTGCAGCTGAGGCTGGTTTTCCTTTCTGTCTACTGTGCTTCTTAATACAGTGGTAGGAGCAAACACTGCTTAACTTTGGTCACCTGGCCTGGGGAGAAAAGAAAGAGGGGAAGTTGTGCATGTTGGCCCAGTGTCTGGTGCAGGTGTGAAGGGTAGAGTTGTGACTCTGCAAAATTTTTCCAAGGAGATTCAACCTGTTTTTGAGTCTTTCTGTATTCACTCTGACTTTTAACTTCCTCTCAGATCAGTGATTGTGCAAGAGATTTGTTGGGTCTTCGTCTCCTGGTCATCCTTTTTTTTTTTGGTCCTGCGTTAATGCAGTCTGTGATAAGCTGCTGCTGGTTATTTCAGTGCCTCCTTGGCTGATACACTTTTCCTGGACCCTTCCTAGGCTCTTCCCATGCCTTTCTTACTGCCTGTACTCGCTGTACCTGCATGCAGATCCCTGGAAATGGGACAAGCATGGACCCTCTAAATATTCAGAAGCTTTTGAGAGGCTCTTTGCACTTGTTCAAGGCATCTCTGATCTTGATGTTCAAGGCATCTTCTGGTCTTCTCTGATGCCAAAAGTAATGGATCTCAGCTCTCTCAAATCAGTGTATTGCTCAAAAAGCCTTGTTTTATCCCACCCAAGTGGTAAAGTCACACCACTAAACTCCAGATCAGATACAAACTGTTTGAACACAAACTTGAAGGATCTATGTGTTTAAGAAGACAAAAAGAAGAAAGCATGTTCTAAAAATGTGTTAAACATCACCATATACAGGCCTCAGGCCATATTTAGATCGTGAGCTTTTGAATCTGAACTGGGGCAGGGTGCCCAGCATGGTGAAGTGTCTGCCCTTTGGCATAAGCAGATTAACTGATACACAGCCTGATATAAAAGAAGGGAACACAGTCTATTCTTAGGGGTGGCATCCCCCTTAAGAGTAAAAAAGCCAAACAAGATCTGCTTACGTGTGGCTCACAGCACAGCTCGTGTCTTAATAGACAAATTGTCTCCTGGATACCTCACAACCCATTCAAGATTATTTATATCCTCTCCCACATGAGATTACAACATTTCCCTGATGGCAATTACAGCAAAGGCCTACCTGGAATAGCAGTATCCAAGAGTCTCTGATCCTTCCTTTCACAGGCAGCAGCCAGAGACAAGGAGCAGAGCCAGCTAGCTGGTGCAGGGGATCTGTCTCCCCTTGGTCCACACCACCTGCTTTGAGAGGTTCTGTTTTTCACAGTGGTCTTCTGAACTGCACACAAGAATGAGGGAGGCAAACCTGTCTGCTGCCAGATCTTGAGAACAGGGAAATAGGAAGTCTTTTAAGAAATTGTAGCTCTAATGAATTTAAATAATATTGCATACTCCTGTTGGCTACCTTAGTTATTTATGAACCCAAAGGAGTTCAATTCCTGAAGCAGGAAGAACTCAAACCTCAAAGCTTTCTGTTCCTGAGCCCTCTGACTTGAGGTGATTGAATAATTGGCCTATCAATATTTCCTTTGGCTGCAGAATGTACACACAAAAGTCTGGAAGTCTTATCAGGGAGGACTTGTAGATATGGCATATGTGACTGGTATTAAGCACATCTTTAAATCCAGCTGGTGTTAGGCAGGTTTATATATATGAATTGTAGATTAATGTCAGCTACAAATTTTGTCTGAACAAATAGGAATGACAATCAGTTTCTGACAGTACTTTATGTAACAGTTAAACTGTAAAAGTACCCTTTAGGCCATTAAAGTTTTGTTTTGAACTTCCTCAGACATTTCAGAACTGGGAATTTTATATTGTCTGCTCCAGCTGTGGTTAGTCTTGAATAAAAAACCCCCTGTTCTAAGAGTCTGTAACTCAGAGTCAGAAATGGTGAAGTAGGCAAAATAAAAGTATTTGAAAATCTACCAAGACCCATGTCAGGCATAAAACTGAATCTCAGAATCAAGAATCTTGTTTAACCATAAGACCAGTTCTCCCATATGTTTTAAATAATTCTGAAAGCTGCTCTTTAAAAACTAACTTCAGAGTATTCTGCTTACTCTCTGGAATTCTATATATGAAATTTGTTTCAAAAATATTGCTGTTTACAGAAAGAACCATATGGAAAGAGTTTCACACTTTTTTTTCTATAACTTAGCTGGGATTGATTACTGTAATTTGTGTTTTCAAAAAAAAAAAATCCAGCAAAAAACCAGGCAAAACCTCAGGTCCTTTACAGTAGTAGCTGCTTCCAAATGAATGGATCTGATTTCCTTACTAATATTTGCAGGGCAAGAAATGACTGTTCAGTTTGTCTTTCCTTCTGTTGAAGTTTATAGACTTTAGTCATTCCAAAAGCAGTATTTCTCATTCCTTGATTTACAAATCCTTACTAGTAGGATTTACAAAAACCTTCTAGTAGGGGTAATAGAATTTTATTCTGCATTCCACACTCTGCTTTTATCAGCTCTCAGTTTGGAGCTGTGACTTCTGTTTGGCAAAGTCTTGCCCTTTTTTCAACCTTGAAGGAGGCACAAGGAGCAGGAACATGACCATCTAAACCCTCAGACCCTCAATGTCTCCCAGCATTGTAACACATGACTTTGTTATTTTTCCACAGCCTATATACAGCTGGTGTCAGAGCCTGACCTCAGGTTGACTTTCAAGTTTACAATATTTATATCTAAGGAAGCTGAATCAAAGTAAGATCACAACATAAAAGTAGACAGGCTGCTGTAACCTAGAACAGCTTCTAAATGTGCTGACTCACCAGGCACCCCATTAAGAACAACGACTGAATGGATTTTTCTTGTTCTTAATTCTGCCTTACAAAACCATTTCAGAGGTCGTTTTTCTGAAATTCTGTCTTCACAGTCAAGTACTGTACTGTACTGACTTAAAAAAGGCCCAACCTCCAAACTCAGCCAAAAGAAAAAGGTATCCTTTTTTTCCTCTCCTTAAAATATATATTTGTATACAAAGCTTTGGAATGCAACAAAGCAAATATTTTAAGCAACAAGCAATGCCACTTGTAAAGTAGAGTAGGCCTAGTAATAAAGCTGTTCTTAAAAAAAAAAAAAAAAAAATAAAAGTTTAAAAAACATAAATTCAAACACAAAATCACTTTACCGTTGTTCTGTGCTCTTTTGCCCCTATCCTGATAGTCTGAGAAGTGCTTTTGTTGTGTTGTGGGAATTTGATAGGCTGGTACCTGTGCAAGACTGATTCTCTCCAGCATCCATCTTTGCTCCAGTGCAACAACTACAAGGGGTCTGGTTCAGAATTCTAATGGTGTCTAGCACTGACTTGTTCACATGCACCAGTCAAGAGATTATTAAGTAGTTCACTGTTTTGGGTCATTTGTTTTCAGTGCATTGCTATTGTGAAGCAAAGATGTAGGAGGTGATGCTAAGCTGACTGGCAGAGAGAATGGAGATCTTAACACAGCGCCTGGGATATGGAAAAGGAAGGTGATTAATCTCCTGAACTACTGAACAAAGTGTGTCAGTGCTTTGTGCCCAGCAAGGCCCGTGTCCCTTGAGACTGTTCACAATATTCAATCTATGGCCTAGGCTGAGCTCATCTTAAGCAGCATTTGGAAAATCAGAGTATTCTAACCAAATGATCTGTTGGAAGCCATGGGGTTACCAGTCTGTATCTCATGAGGTCAGCACAGACTCAGACACCTGGTAATGGCAGCCTTAGTTTAGAAAATTTAGCTGTTTATTTTTTGCCACATTCCTGAAATGTCCTCTAAGGAAGAATATTTTTTAACAACGGGTATCAGAACTTCACTGTGGTCGGAGTATCAGTTAGGAATGGGGAAGCTTGAGTTTAATGTATCACTCAGCCTATATCTATTTCTATTAGCTGAGCAGTTCTTAACTCTCATTATTACACTGAGCATATAGACAGATTTCCTGGCTCTTGATGAGATGTCATTCTTCAATTTAGATGATGCAGGAGATGTCTGAGATGTAACTATTGAACTCATAAGAAAACAAATTTTAAAATTGAAATAATTTAAGTCAAACAGAGTTAGTGATATGAAAAATGTGATACATAGTGATATGAGAAATGAAAGGGAGTATGCTGCCAAAACCATATTGGTGACTGTTTAAAAATTATAGTCCTGGTGCTTACCAGGACTTACATTATAGAGTGTGTGTGCATAAAGTAATATATACTTAGAAGCAGGATATAAGTATTTCTATAAAGTAGAATGAAAATGTGCCATTTGAAACTGCTTCACTTGTCATCCCTGGGTTGACGTATGCCCCTGTAATAGAAAGCACATACAAAGAGGTTCAGCGTACACCTTACCCTGTAGTCCAAGCTTGGCAGCTGACAACAGATTATATTTTTCAGAAAACTAGAGGAAAAGTTGGGGCTTAAGGTACAGGAACATCAGGAAATATCTAACTCATGAGTATGACTTTAGCCAGAAGCAGAGGAGGAGAACAGTTCGGAAGGAAATTCAAAATGAATGAGCTGCCAAAATGGAGAGGGAGGCTAAGGAGGGAAGCAATTTAAATGGATCAGGAGGATTATGCCAGAAAGAGGAAGGTATCTTTTAGACAGCAAAACGGTTTTTTTTCCCCTCCATTAGTCTTCTGCATTACAGTATCTCTTGTCATCTAGTGAGGGAAGGAGGAGGACGTGGTAATGAAAATAGCTATTTTAGATTTCTTTTTTCTCTTTAGGTGTTTGATTCCTGCAGCATTGCCTGGCTCATGGAAATTGGTACTGACAGGCAACAATGAGAGAACAGGAGTTAATCTCTTGACTGACCTCTTAACTCAGGCATTGCCAATATAGAAATTAATTAGAGGTCTTTCAAGTAATTGAGATCCATTACTATTACTTAACAGACCACAGTGCACAGAAATCTTTCATTCTTTCTTGAACTAATAAGGTGTGTGTTCTTATAAATCACTTAAATGGCACCATAACTATACGCTGTGTGTGCCAAATGGCGCTGGCTGCGGTGCCAGAGCTGTGCTCCCTGGGAGGCAATGGGAGCTGCCCGTGCAGCTGGCACAGGCAGCATGGCACTGGGGCTCTGGGCAGCCTTTTCAGTGGCATGGCTTTCATTAAAGCCTGTGTGTCCATAAAAATGCATTAGGCATGGGATGTGCCCCTGCCTTTGGCTGTGTTAGGCAGCCAACATGGTTGCCCCCACGCAAATGCCCCTCCATTTTACATGCTGGAAAACAGGCACTGCAAGCTACTTCTTGTACGTGTGCTTCCTGCCTTGAGACTTTAGGAACAGTATAAATGGCAACATTTAGTAGTTAGACAGCACTTTTTACCTTCCAAGCTTCATATGAACATTAAGCAGTAAACATGTTGCCATAAATATGACAAATGGAGATGGAAATAGCAGAGCTTATGTGAAATTGATAAGTGACTCAGCTAGAAACTTTCGTGATCAGAGAGATGATCCAAGCTCAAGCTTCACTGACTGAGAGCTATGCAAAATGGGATCCATAAAAAATAGCAGACTGCTCCTCTGCAGCTGGATGGTTTCTAATTCAGTGTCAGGCTTTGCTCCCAAGTATGCTACTGGTAGCTGGGGAGGACAGGACAGGAATTTAGCTCTGCCTTCTTGCTCATTCAGTGCTAGCAGATCACTCACGTTTCTTGTTATGTCAGGGTGGGTCTTCCACCATTATGAACTGTGTCCCAGTAGGCATTCTGTGATTCTTTACCAGTTTTATGCCGGAGTAAGCTGTAGGAGATAAGAGCTGTATTTGCAATCAGGAGAACTGTAGAGTGGTACCCATAGACCTGAGCTGTGATCTGGAAGCAGTGTCACTGTGGCATCTGTAGAGCTTCAAAGGAGCTGCAAAACTGACTGGGGAAGCTCTGTAAATAATCAAATGGTCAGCTCAGGCTGTGGCTGAACTTCTGTCATCAGCTACCCTCTGGGGTTTAGAGCTGGCTTTGACGTGTTTGCTTTGCATTGCATTTCCCTCTAAGGGAAGTGATTCACAGCAGATTTGGAGAACCTGATAAAGGTTGTAAATGCACAGTTTCCATGTGCTTCAAGTGAACTTGGTGAATATTTGGAAGAGTATTCCACTGTAAACCTTCTGGTCTGTTTAAGAAGTAGACAGACCATTGGAAATCTTCTGAACTAGCAAGAACTGAAATTCGGGAAAACACCCAGGAAAAGGAATGTGTATGCCTACTTTGTTCTTTTCCTTCCCTTGGTGGTCACTCATGGCCATAAGTGTCAGAGTTAGGATGCTGATTTACACCAAACTCTTTGGTCTGAACCCTTATGGGCATTCTTTTGTTTTGGTGTCATTCCTCCTAGCAGTGAAATTACGTGTGAGATCCTGGCTAGTCCTCAGGTGACAGTGACTAAGCCATTGGGGGCTTCTCAGTAATCCTCACTTGCCAGAGGTGAGGAATGACAATTCTCTGTCTCTCCAAACCTAGCAACTTTTATTCCCCAAGAAGTCGCCTCCAAAAGATCATTAGAATTGCTGCTTGCAAACAATTTGTAATGCCTTTTCCCCTTGCTGGCTTCTGTATACGTCTGGCACTATTGCTTACATGCCTCTTGAACAATTAAAGTGTAATCCATAAGAGTGAGTTTCAGAAAGACACTGGTTTTTTTAGAAGATGCACTGGTGCCCCTGAGGGACCAGAACTGGGGTGAGTGTAAATTTTAGTTCTAACTTTCAAGAATTTGACTAAAATACTGATTGCCTCCTTAAGATTTTAGAGGGATGGAGATCCAGTAGCTGGTTTTTCTGGATATGATTTAGTGACTGTTAACAGGTGGAGTACAGCCAGACTTGGGGGTTTGTTTGGATTTTTTTTCTACAGATAGCATTCATGTGTTTCTCCAGATCATTCATAAAATGCATTAAAAGCCATGCATCCAAGAGTGAAGCTGTGCAGGATCCCTTCTGACATAGCTCTGGCTCATGGTTGTGTTTCCAGCTGGCTCTTGAGAACTTTGCTTAGTTGGGGCTTTAATCAAAGTGTCTTAATATTTCTGCTTTGTCCTTCAGTGTACTTAATTCAGCTGAGGAACTTACTGAGGAAAGACAATTAGGGTTGGATTGATCAGATTTTTGGGTTTGTCACTGAGATCCTGGAGCTCAGGAAGTTTATCTGGTGAAGATAGACATTTTTGTATCAAAGCCATATTTTGCCACTGGCAAAGTAGATTTATATTTCTCTCCTATGTCTTAATAACAAGTCCTTAATAATCAGGAAATAAGCACTTCAGGACTTCCTTCCTACAATCTCTATTGATGGAGCTGGTCTATACAGTTTTGTTTTGTATGGACTTTCTAAATAGTCATGGAAACAGAAAACAACTGAGCAGAGATTATTTTATAGGCTGGAGTTAAGATATTCCCCTGAGAAAGAAAGGATGTGAGTTGAAGCTCTTCACAGCAAAGGGGAGATATTCTCAAACTAGCTGGTATTTTAGAAAAGAGTTAAGGACAACTAATACGTTCATATCACCAGAAAAAATCTTTTCAAGACTGAAAGCATTTGGCAGTGTCAACCCAAACACACACTTCAAAACACCAGGATTTTTTCCCCTCAGCAAATTTTCTAGGTTTGTTTCTTTTTTACATAGTTCTAATGTAGAAACTGATGTAAGTGCTGAGTGAGTGGGAAATTCTTGTTACTACCCATTAGCATTTGATTTGTACATTTCTAAATAAGTCCTGTACTCTTACAAATGATTCAGACTAATTAGTACACAGGGAGTTTGAAAAGCAGATGTTATTTACAAAAAGCAATAGACAGGAACTTATGGAGAATAGTTTGGAACCAAAGAATAGAGGCAGAGACACCAGAAAACAATCTGGTGGGTTTTTTTTCTTCTTCTACTAAATTTAGAAGGCAAAGCTGCATTTTTTCCAGTGCTGTCAAAAGTGAAGTGCCTTATAAAATGGAAGAGATTTAAAGTAACTCACAAAAAAATAGCTGCTGTAGCTAGAGGGAAGGAATTGCTTAGAAATGGAAGAAAAAGAAATCCTGCAGTCTGAAAGAGACTTAGTTGAGTCTAAATATGAACTTTAAGGTCACTGAGACTTTTTCCTGAAATCAAACATCCAAACCTGTGGAAACCAGAAAAGGGAAATACACTTCAAATCCACAATGTAGTGAAGGTGGCATTCTAATTGAGTCTTGATCACCATGAGTAGCTAGCAAATCAAAATCAGTAAATCAGATTTTTGCCATACACAGAAGCATTGAGTGATAATTCTCAATCTTTCTGATTACAAATTAAAACATTGTTGAAAGACCTTTGCAGAAAAACATGTAGATTGGATTTGGGAGTTGTCATTTCTTTATCTGTCACAAGCATTTAAACAATCATTCTTTACTTAGGTATTTTTAATTTTAGTTTTTTAAATTACAGCTTTTATTTCCCACATCTTCTCAAGGTCTCAAAATTAGGAAGATGCAGGGTAGCATTATCATGGATATATTTGCCATAACAAACCCGCAACAGAACCAAAAATTTGTGAGTCTTTCTGGGCAAGGAACTGGGCAGATGCCTGATGAGACAGAGCTTGACTAGCTTAGAATTCACTAGATAGGCAAAAAAAACCATAGCTCTTGCAGTGGACCAAAACAAATTATCCCAAAATTATTAATTTCTTTACACTATGAAAAAACATTGCTCAGGTTTTACAAAGGCATGAAAATATCCTTCAACCATTAAGTTATGTTTCCTTCTGTCTTTCTCTCCACATAAGTCAAAGTTTAAACTTGTCAAGGTGGAAGACAGCCTGCATTTCCCCTCTTAATTGAAATGGAGGCATGAGTGAACCTTCACCTTGAGATTCAGACAAGTCTCCACTAATTGAAACTACAGACATGTATATTTATAGCAAAGGTCAGAAGCTGAATTGTTAATACTAACCCATAATTAAAGAACCTGAGTTAAATTTGGTAAGGAAATATCATCTCCTGCCTTGCTGCAGCAGCTAAGCTTTGTTAAAAAGCCTAATGCATTTCACTGAAAATTTTAGCTTGAAGCTTTGATTCATGTCCCAAGCTTTGCTTGTAATTAGCAGTCGTCAGATAATGTACTGCAAATCTTTCTAATAAAGCCACAGAGCTTGTTTTGTGTTGAAGGCATTGGGTTGATAGAAGGCTGTTTCCCTCACTGCTGGTGCTTTTACAAGCTGTGTATGCCGAAAACATGTTGTTAATGTGACAAAATTGTTTACTTGCTCATTAAGGAACCGCACACTAATGACCAGGAGAACCAGCGGCGTTACAGCTGAGTCAATAACAAGGGGCTCAGGATGTGAGAGCAGTAAGTTTACAGTACATTGGGCCAGAGACAGGCCACCATGCAGATCATCAGACATGCTGGACTTCTTTCATGGATTTCTGTAGTAAGTGGGTAGTTGGGATACAACAAGCATGACCAAGCACTACTGGTGCAGGCTTGGAGGTCTGTACAAAGCTACTGGAAGGAGAGGCGTCTTGTAGTTTTGTGGTTACATTACAGGGAAGTTGAAGTACAAACAAAGCTGACTGAGAACAAGCCCAAGTGGAAGATCCAAGACAATTTCTAGGACCTCAGATCTTTCCCTTTGTAAGAAGGAAAGTTTGTTTAGGCACTGGTGGCTAACAGGGTGGAGGTTGCAACAAACTTTTTTTGTCTCCTTAAGAGAATCTGTGCATCTGTCCTGCATCTCTGCCTCTCTGTGGCAGGAGAGTTTGCCCTCAGATTGCAGAAGCAGGATTGTGAAATTTGGTTTGATATCAAGGTTGTACCCTTGAGATCTCACTTCCTATCTTCAGCTGTATCACAGTCTAGTAAGGTACTAACTCGCCTTGCAAACCTTCCTTGTGAAATCCAGGTCATAGTCATTATCCTAATAAATACTGAAGGGAGAAATGCTCCAGTGAGCAAATTATCACAAAGATACAGAATCTGATTTGGCAAGTCTCCCTTGAAATTTTTGGGTTCCTTAAACTGGCCCTGGCTACAGTTTTTGAAGTAAATACTGTCCAATGGGAAAAAATAGTTACTTCTGGTTTATCATTCTATAATAATTCCAGTCAACTTCTGTGACAGAAAAATACTGAAAATACTGAAAGTGATTAACATTTCACATTCTACCAAACAAAACCATAGATTCCTCTGTCTGGAAAGAATAGTACCATTAATAAGTGGGGAAATGATTCTGTTGCATTTGTAGAATTTTAGGTGACCTGAAAACTGTGCACAGTGTCTACTAGGGTAACAACACAAAGCTACCAGAAAAAGACCATTTTGGATCAATGGGACAGAGCCAACTGTATGAGATTCAACAAGGCCAAGTGCCAGGTCCTACACTTGGGTCACAAGCTCATGCAATGCTACAGGCTAGGGGCAAGAGAGGGTGAGAAGATGTTCAGCAGAAAAGGACCTGTGGGTGCTGGTCAACAGCAGCTGAAGATGAGCCAGTGTGTGCCCAGGTGGCCAAGAAGGCCAATGGCATCTTGGCTGGTGTCAAATACAGTGTGGCCAAAAGGAATAGGAAAGTGATCATCCCCCTGTACTTGGCACTGGTGAGGCCACACCTCAAACAGTGTTCATTCTGAGCCCCCCAATTCAAAAAGAGCAAAGAGGAAAAGAGCAAAGACAGAAAAGTCAATCCCTTCTGGGCTGTGTCTAGAGAAGGACAGGGGAGCTGGTAAAGGGTTTACAGAGTTGGTCATATGAGTCATACTGAGAGATCTGGAGTTGTTTAGTCTGAAGTAAAGGAGGCAGGTTGGACATCAGGAAGTATTTCTTCGCTAAAAGGCACTTAAGCATTGGAGCTGACTTCCTAGGGAGGTGGTGGTGTCACTATCCCTGGAAGTGTTCCAGAAACTACTGGATGTTGTACTCAGTGCCATGGTCTAGTTCACAAGGTGGTGATTGGTCAAAGACTTAACTTGGTGATTTTGGAGGTCTTTTGCAACCTAAATGATTCTGTGATTTCCTGGGCCCTTGAAAACAAAAGAACCTTTTGCAGTCACTGACATTTGGTCATAGTGATTCACCATTGTTTCATACAAGTTTTACACTTTCCAAGTTCGCACTTAAGGAAACCCTTTTTTCCCAGTGATTTGCCTTACTGATTTTTCCTCAGATCCCACCAGGAAAAAAAGTGGGAAGTTGTCACATGTCCCCCTGGCACTAGGGGAGCTACTAATACAATGTCAGTCCTGTATGGATGCCTGCTCAGGCCACAGGGACATCAGCTGACCCAGCACTTGGCCAGTGACAGGTTGTAGCATAGGCTGTAATGCTACAGACAGCACAACCCAGATGTTTGGTCCCTTAATGATACCCAGCTATGCTCTCATAACAGCGGAATGTCAGAAATAGCAGTAATCCCTCTTTCTGTGATCTCTGTGAAGCTTGACCTTCTATGGATTTGTGTCCTGGGTAATATATAACGCTCTGCCCTCCGGAATAACTCCTGCTCCTTCTTGGTGCTTTTTCTACAATTTGTAACATTCCAGAGTCCTGAATGCCACTTTCCTCAATATCTGATTTTTTTTCATCTCTACCCATTAATCTTGCTTTTTTTTCCAGATGTTCTGAGCAGGTACATATGCAAACAATAGTTCTTCCCCATGTTCCCTACATGTTTTACTGTATATATGTGTGTACACTGATTAATTCTTTAAAGTGCTGGATTTTATCTGTCTTATTGGGGACACAAATACATCTGGATTCCCCACAACTTGCAGAATTTTCACATCTTCAGGAGCTCACCTGTCTTCCCAATCTGATTGAGATTGACCAGTAAAAACAGTATCAGAAGAAGTGTCTTACAAACAGTGTGATTGAAGAAACCTTTTTATTCCTCAAGAAAACAGGCTAAAACTCAGATACACAAAAGCCTTTGAGATGGTTTGTGAATAACAAAAATGCACACAGCATTCTGAGATAGATATCAAAAAAGCATAAGGACCATCTGACAGATTTTCTTAACTATCTAAAATAAACATATGAAATAAATATTTAAAAACATTCTCCTTTTCCATTTATCAGTCAGTTTTGTGAGCAGAGAGTGCTAGTAAGGCCCTACAGCCCTGACTGCACCTGTGTGATTCAAATAGTATGAGTTACAACCTGGATCTTAAAAATACAGAATTATGTGCATTTGTAGATTGATGGACCTGAGAGTAGGGAACAGTGGAATGTTGGCACTGGGGATTCTTTTTCCCCTCCCATGAGCTTATGCTTGAGTTCAAGCTTGAGAATGAAGAGGAAAAGAGCAAAGACAAAAAAGTCAATCCCTTCAAGGCACTCAAGTCTCAGCTACAATCACAGAATGAATTAATAATCTGTGCTCCTGAGAGAATTTCCCACTCCTGGGAGTGGATGTAGGGATACCACAAAAGCTAGGAAAATTTCTTGTATGAAATATAAGCATTCCCCGCCAGCAAGCTTCCAGGGTTGGTGAGGCCCATTGATTTTGATGTCCATCACCACATAAAAAATACCTCTTTCATCCTTTTTGAGGAAGAAGCATAAAACTCACAGAAAAAAAACCAGCAATAATAAGACTTTATTTTGCACTGGATGTGAAAGTTTGGCATACCAAATAAGTAGTACATTAAACAAGGTAAAAAGGAAGCCACGCTTCCAAGAAGCCCCAGGTTTTTAGGTAGTCTTTAGGCTTTTTCATATCAAAGGGAGAAATGACACTTTTTAAAAAAAAAAGCTTTGAAAGTTTCAGTTTTCATGAAGCCAAATTGACATAAATCTGGAAATTTATATAACTTTAAAAGACCAATTACTAAAATGTTCCTGTCATTCACAGTAATATGGAGTGAGTCAACTTGTTCCACACAGTGACCTTAACTTTTCCCATATTCCAGCAGATTTTGTACAATCCCAGGAGTGTAGGTACAGTGCTGTATATCATTGCCATTCTGCCCCAGCACTCTGGTTGCTGGGAAAGTACTACTTGCTGAATACTGTGTCTGTTAATTCTTTGTGTAAGAGCTGGAGGCACACACTGTCTAGTCTCTTACAAAAAACCAGTGAAGTATGGTTTTATTTGTATTTGTAGAGACAACAAAATCAAAGATAGCAACTTGGTGGCTCCGAGATAGTAATTAAGATAAAATGATGATGTTACTAGCATATCATAAGAAGCCTGAAGGAATTAGCATATCTTCCAGGAAACTGAATTGGAAGAGAGATATCCCTTAAGAGTAAACATGGAAATATTGTATTTTTACCAAGTGTGATGGAGTACTGATACATCTCTCCTGTGTTTGGGTAGATAAGTGGGGTGAGTTAAGAGGAGCTGAGAAGAGTGTTTGCCAGGCAACTGGGAAATTAATGAATTCATTTAATCCATTTCCTAACAAGCTTTTTATTAAAAAAAAAAAAAAAAAAAAAAAAGGTGTTNNAAAAAAAAAAAAGAGTGTTTCTTTTCTTGTCCAAAACTTTTAATACATCTCTTCATTCATTCATTTTAAGCCATTCTATTTTATGGATAGGAGCTAACTGCAAGAAGAAATAATTGTCCAAATTGTCCTTGGGGTCACTAACTGTACCTTTCTGTCTATTCCCTAAGAAGATGTCCTGGATTTAAAGACTATGTATTAGCACAAGTAATTGAAAAAACAGCCTATTTTCTGACACTGACACTCCTTTCCTTTGACTCGTCCAGAAGCCTGACAGCTCATCTCATTCCCATCACTGTTATCCCACCAGCTTTTCTGGGAGTTCAGCACTGCATTTGGCATATTCTGCTACTCTTTCTGAGCCCCTCATTTCTGAGCTGCAACATCTCCATCGAAAAGAATTCAGGTAGGGACTGAAGTAACTACTGAAGTTTCAAGTCGTCAGTTTTAGCCATTTGTCTTCATGTGTGTTTTGCTGGGTGCCAGTTTAACTTTTGGTTTTGCAATATGGTCTTTGTGGAGTTTATTTTAAGCTTTCAGTAGAATAAAAGAACAGGAGGGAGCAGACCTGCTGTGGAACAGGCACTTTGTGGCTAAGAAGCCATGTCCTTGTTATTTGAAAAAGTCTGCTTGGAATGGCTATTGGGAGAGTTTACAGACTAAATGATTGTGCCCACTTTCTGTGTGATAATTGCTGATGAGGAGGTCTTGGGGTCAGGGATTTCCTTTCCTCCTGTCTACATGGTTGTTTCACAGGTGGTCTGCAAGAGCTCCACAGAAACATGCCCCAGCAGCATGTTAAGCTTTTAGGTGTGCTTAGCTTCATTATACTGGAAGTGCTCTGGAGAGAACAGCCAGAGGTGTCTTGCTGCAGACTCACTAGACGGGAAGAGCAATGTCTGGTTTGAGACCAGAAAGACACAAGACACCATCAGTGGGTTGCTTCCTTTCCTTATCCCACTTCCCACCATCTCCTTCTCCTAGTTTGATATCAGTTTGACCCAGAGGAGATTTCTGTGACTATAAAAAGCTGCCAAAAAATGTTTTATTATGTGTGTTTTAAAATATGTGTTTATTATTGTTTAATATATTGTGAGACTGTAAAAGGAAAACAGTACCTCATTAACAGTACCCAAGGACATGGCATCTTTTGGTGGAATGACCCTGGCTGGATGCCAGGTGCCCACCAAAGCTGCTCTATTACTCCCCCTCAGACTGGACAGGGGAGAGAAAATATAGTGAAAGGTTCATAAGTTAAGAGCAGGGAGACATCACTCTTTGAATACCATCACAAGCAAAACTGACTGAACCTAGGAATATTGACTGAATTTATTACTATCGAAACCAAAGCAGGATAATGAGAAATAAAATAAATCTTAAAATCACCTTGCTCCCATCCCTCCCTCCTTCTTAAACTCTATTTCCTCCCCCTCAACAGCGCAGGGAGACAGGGAGTGGGGACTACAACCAGTTTGTTACAAGTTGTTTTTGCTGCTGCTTCCTTCTCAGGCAGAAAAGTCCATCCCTGCTCCTGTGTGGGGTCCCTCCCACGTGAGACAGTTCTCCATGAACTCATCACAGTGAGTCCTTCCCACAGGCCACAGCCCTTCACAAACTGCTGCAATATGGGCCACTCTTCCATGGAGTGCAGTCCTTTAAGGACAGGCTGCTTCCCCACAAGGTCACAAGTCCTACCAGGAAACCTGCACTCTCCATGGGTCTACACATCCTTGACAGGAGCTTGCTCCACCATGGGCCTCCCACGGGGCCACAGCCTCCTCTCAGGCACTCTCTTGCTCTAGTGTGGGTCTCTTCCATGGGTTGTGGGTGGATCTCTGCATCCCTCCATGGGTTGCAGGGGCCGAGCTGCTTCACCACTTTCTCCACCGTGGCCTGCAGGGGAATCTCCACTCTGGCACATGAAGCACCTCCTCCCCCTCCTTCTCCACTGACTTTGGTGTCTGCAGTGTTGTCTCTCACATGTTCTCACCCTGCTCTTTTCTGCAATTACAGCTCTGCAATAACTTTTCCCCTTTTCTTAAATCTGTTATCAGAGGTGTTACCACTATCTCTGACTGGCCCAGCCATGGCCAGTGGTGGGTCCATCTTGGAGCCACCAGGGATTTGGGTCTGAAAGACATGGAGGAAGCTTCTGGCAGCTTCTCACAGAAGTCATCCCTGTAGCCCCCTGCTACCAGAACCTGGCCACACACACCCAATACACATCCATTTCTATAGCTGCTGCGTGTTTGATTGCTGAGTCTCTCACAGGATGAATCAATTCCTGTTACTGGCATTTACACTTTCCAGTCTCAATTATATATTTGCACCTCTGAGGTCTCACTGGGAAATCAGATGGAAAAGCACTGATACATTAGCAACAGTACAAGATCATGGGATTGAAAAACTCCGACCTATTTAGACAAAATGAACTGCTTATAGCTCAAATAGGCTATCCTGAAAACAAAATGTGAGACCAAACTATCAAAATAAGTGGAATGCCTCAAACTATTTATTCAGACACTCTTAGCAAGTTGCTCCAGCTCCCATTCATGTTAACTTGCCCTTAATAAGATCCTTTTTCTCTCTACACCTTCCTGATGAGGGGACATGGAGAAGGAGGTTCTCTCCAGTACCCAGTGACAGCTCATGTGGGAATGGATCAAGTTTGTGACAGAGGAGGTTTAGATTGGACATTAGGAAGTATTTCTTTACTGAAAGCGTGTTCAAGCACCGGAGCAGTCTTTTGAGAGAGGTGGTCAATGTCCCAAGCCTGTCAGTGTTTAAGAGATAGTCAGACTTAATAATGTCTTTAACTGGTCAGCTCTGAAGCTGTCAGACAGTTGAACAAGAGGATCATTTTAGGTCACTTCCAACTGAAACAGTCTCTTCTAGTCTAGTGTATTCCATCCCTTACCAGTTAGCAGTAGCATAATTTTATGTAGAAATGGGCACAAAGGGGAATTTTAGTGAGTATTGTTGGGTTATTTGATTCAAAAGAGATGGGGAAAACACTTCTCTGCTTACCCCAGTAGAGAGGGCATCAAGTCCCTTTGGCTCTGAGCACTCTGATGCAAAAGTTGGTGCAGGCCTTCAATCTAGACTTTGTGACCTATTCAAGAGCAGTCAAGGGTGTGAGAAACTCTTATCTCTCAGAACAAGGGATCATCCTCTTTGCTACCTATCTAAGCTGCAGACAAGCAGTACCATTTATCCAGTGAGCAAAGGGTTTTCTGAGCTGATGAAAATCTTTGGCAATCCAACTTTCCAGCTGAAAACATTCAGTTCCCAGGAAGCTTATAGTGAGGTGTTGAGATCATTCATCAAGGAGGCAGTTTGTTACCTGTAATCTGCAATAATCCAGAGCCCTGGAACTGGACAGCAGCAATACTGAAAGAGTTGTGGTGAAGTCTCCTAAGTACTGAGGGGAGGTTAAATCAGCCAAAGTAGCAAATCTCTATGGACTGGAGTGGAGAGGACTGGCAACAATAAGAAGGTTGTGATGACAACCCCTGAAGCATGCTGGCACAGAGGAGCTGTGTCAGAGAGGCTGTTGCCATGACATTTCTTTGGATAAACATCTGGAGTCCTTGGGTTTACTGACGTAGTGCTGCTCCAAGAGCCAAAAACTCTCTTGCTCCTTTAATTGAAACCCTATTGCTTAAAGAGCATCCAGCCCCATCTGTGAAACCACTGCCTTGAATGAGTGTAGCATCTCTGAGAGGTGCCATCCTTCAAATGAGATTCAGTCACAATTAGAAAATAAAAATGGTCTTGTGGTTTAATCTGAAATGAAGATCCTTGTCCTTGGCTCCTAGAGACTGTAATTTTGTCCTCTGGCAGGTCACTTTGGAATGGTCTGATTTTAGTGGCAAATAAGCAAAACAACTGGCTTGGCCCCTAGACTATGGGTGTGGGTAAGAAGCAGAACACGTTATGCAGTACACTGAGGGAAGGGCACAAGACTGACTCTTTGAACCTGGCTTTTATTTTGTTTTGCACACTAAGTTAAAAACAAAAACAAGAAAACAAAGCATCCATTGATTTCAGCTCCAGCTGCCAGAAGTGTACAATCTTTTTTTCTGTGCTGTTTATCTATTGGAACACCAGTTCTAAAATGACCTGTTCCAACATTACAAGTGCCAGACGTCTCTGAAAACTGCCTTCTGGGGATCAGGAGTCAAACAGTAATGCATATTTTATAGGAGGCACCTAATCTTGATCTTAAATGAGATTATGAGACCAAATTAATAGCTGCTGGTTAAGAGTCCATTAATAACCTTAGAGGTGTGTGCCATACAAGTTTTAATGGGGTTTTCTGGAAAGGACATGGCTCCGGCAGTGCCATGTGTGAACAGCAATTCAGAGCTGCCTGTAGCTTTGTCCCACTGGCGTTCAAGCAAGAGGAAAATTTTGTGTGTGCTCTAAGTGGATTTAATTCAGGTGTATTGGAGAAAAAGCTCAAGAGTAGAAAAGACCATCTACCATTAGAAGAGCAGTTTATCTTTCTCCTAAAATAATTTCTTTATTCAAAAGTACTTTCACACAGGGAGTTCTGTGTTTCCATTACACCTTTGGTATGTGTCTTTGATTTTATCAGCTTGTGTCTAATTTCTCTGTCAGGGTTTGGTAAGCTGTTGACTGTTCATTTAACTCAACAGCTTTGAAAACAATTTTGAATAATATGTATGAGTCACTGTACTGAAGGGAAGCGGATGAAAAGGAATAAGTGTGGAGAAAAAAAAGGACCTGTTAAATGTGAAAAGGGAGACAGATGTACCAATACACATACAGCAACCCAGGGGCTTCTCCTGGAATAGTGCTCAGGGGTCTGCAAAGAGGTCAGTAGAGTACACTTTGTCACATCCATGTCTCACAAGACCATTTATGGGACCATCTGGATTTGGCAGCAGTCTTCTTGTCATTAAAGAAAATAGGTCTGATGCATGACATAATTTTCAAGAAAAGGAAGAAGACAGATTCACCAATAGTCAGCAAGTCTTGCTCACAAGTTCCCACAACTGCAGTGTTCTGAAAACTGAGAGCACAGTAGGGCCAAGCTACGAGTATTCATGCTCATAATCCTGAGACGACAACCCAGAGTACTCCAAATTTCCTTTTGCTAGAGCAAAGTGAAGGTTTTCTCATCTTTGAAGAAGATTCTGTAGTGTATTCTGTGAGAAGGTGGTTAACAACTGCTTATGGCTGGTTATCTCTCATTCAGATCCATCTGGCCAAAACATGTTTCTGCCTTTTTTGCCTGCTTCACATGCCCTAAGACTAAATCCAGATCCTAACCCTGCTTCAATTAACCACCATACCAGCTCCTTTCCTTCTGGTTTGGTCACCAACATTTTTGTCTTTAACCTTAAGGATCTTTTTACATGTATTCATTGGTCAGCCATGTTCTTCTCCTTGCACTGCTGGCTCCCTTCAGATTCTGCCTCCTCCCTTCTTGCCTTTTCCATTTTGCTGTGCTACTGGATGTAGATCAGGTACATTTATCTTCTGTATTGCTGCTTACATTGCTGCAAGCCACCCCTTTATTCTAGGGTGCAAAGTCTGTGGGATAAAAGGGAGCAAATTGTGGGGCAGTTTTCCGGACATTGTTATCCCAACAAAACATTAATTTAGAAACTTCAGTAGCAGAAAGCAGTTCAGCTTGTGCTGCGAGTTAAATCAGCTGATCACAGTGACCCTTTTAAGTTGCTTTAGGATCTTGGATTTTGTTTATCTGTACAAGCTTCATCAATGTGTTTTTCCAGTTGCAAAATATCTCCTACCTCTGAACGTGATGAAAAATCCCACTCTAACTTCTAATCTCATAAGGTTTCTTCCTTAATTGCAGAAAAGGAAAAGAGATGGCTACTGCTACCAGGCAAGAAGTATTAATGTGTATCTGAGAAGGATTGCACTTGTTTCCATGGACCTTGAGGGATCAATGAGAAAAAGAAGTTTAAAGACATATGACAAGACTGAAAAAAAGCTAATTGCCTGAGGCAGATAAACTAGGCTAAAGATGTCCATTGTTGAAATTTTCATCCCAAGGAAATTTCACCCCAGGGAAACGAAATGTCCTTCGTACATTTTTAAGAATGGGAGAAACCTCCAGGGAGGAATTAATGGAGCATAATTTGGGAATCTTAACTCTAGTGAACTGCCAGGACCAGATGGTGTTCATCTCAAGCTGTGAGGGATCTCAGCTCCAAAACTGGAAAGCTTCTAACAAACACATGCAATATATTCCTTAAAATAGGAGTTCTTCCTGGTTGCTGTGACAGTGTCACCAGGGAGCATCACTTTCAAAATGCACTGAAGAGTGACCTCAGGAGTTGCAGGTGAATGTGCAATAACCTACATAGAGGGGAAGCATTTCAGGCCAGTCAAAACGGAAACATATGCTTAGAGAAATAGAATTACATCATCTGACCAACAATAGGTTTCTGATGATAGTCCTCAGCTGGTCTTTGAAGCTATTTGAAGGTTTTATTTAAAATATTGTGAAGAAAAATCTGGCATATATAATCCAGGTTTCTAGGAGGTTTTGGTGATGTTTTTAGCGTAAAGTCCTTTTTTCTAGTTAGACAGGTAATGTTTTGTTCTGAATTAAATATTGGCTAGGCATCAAATGTTTTAAGTCCTGGCTGCTTTTTGAAATGTAGGTCACCTAGCAGCAGCATGCAAAGATCTGTGCTGGGGTTGCTCTTGACCAATATTGTTGGTGATTTTAAGGCTGAGTTGAAGGTATGGTCATTACATATCATTATGCATATTAGGAAAAACTAGAAGAGCTTACAAAATGTAGAAAGTCTTCATTCCTACTACATTTTTTCACTTCAGTGAACAAAATCATCGGTAAATTTTAACTTGTACACAGACAGAATCATGCACAATAGGAAGAAAAAAAAATTTTTTTTTTTTATTACAGAAATGGCAATGAAAAACAAGGAAGCTTTCCTTCAGAAGCAGAGATTTATGAGTGGTTATTGACAACGGTTCAGTCTGCTACACCAAGGCAAGAAAGAGCAATGAGAAAATCTTATTTCAGGTCCCCAGGAAATGATAGTTATAGTCACAAATAGCAGCAATTTGAATATTCTTAAAGTGAATGAAAGGAAGTAATTCTGCAGAATTCAGTGCTAACAGCATATCATAAAAATTAAGATCTGCAAGACCTAAAGGATTAGATCATTCTGTTACCATTAACAGTTTTGCAGCAGACAAATTATATGACCAATGTCAGACATCAGATCCTGGGTTATAAACTGCACTTCTGTGAAGTGGAATGAAGAAAAATACCTTCCAGAGAATTGTACAAAAAGAGAGCTATAATTTTAATTGGACAGAGGTTATCTTCCTGTGAGACAGAAGAGTGACCTGAACTGGTGAGTTAATATACAATTTCACTGTTGAATGCTGATGACCCATCTCAGACTTTTATATTTCTGAGGAAGGCAATGCCTGTCTGTGGGCTTGCATTGCTTGCGTGTATTTCCTTATTAGACGCTGGTATTTTATGGAGAATGGAACTTCAAATAAAGTCAAGTGAAATTGATGGCAATTTGAAATGTTTCTGCCTTCTTTGCCCTTTTTATATTATGTATAGTTTAAAAAAAGTAATTGCATTTTATGTTTTATGGCAATGATTTACAAAGTAAACGTAGCCCACTCTGCTAAGTGTTTTCATTGGGATCCCAAAAGTAAGCTGTAGTTACTTCAGAGTCTGAAGGTCAATTTCAGCTTCATAATTTCACAATTTTCCAAGACACAAAATTATATTTTAATACGTAATAGAAAATGTAAAAGTAGAGAAACTGCTTCTCAAAATTAATTGGTCCTTCAAAATGAAGCTGAAAAAAAAATATTATTTCAAACACAAAAGTCACTGATGTAACTGCTATTTGCTATTGGGAGCCTGATTACCCTTTTACTCAGGGTAGTCCCACTTCCCACTAGACTTCAAGAGGCAGATCTTTTAATTTTTTATTTTTATTTTTATTTCTTGGGAGAATTATAAGACATTTCATACCAGAATAGACTACTGATGTAGTAACACACGTAGTGCTTAGTTAACACATGGTAACAGACATGTAACAATTACTATAATTTTTCTGGTATTGAATTATATCTGCTGAGATCTGATAAAGATCTACTGAAACCAAATCTTTAAACAGCAGATATAATTGCTGAAAGCACTTAAGAGGTTTATGAACATGTGATGTGTTATTATACAAACATTGTTTGGTATTTAGCCAGTTTAAAGTCACCTTTGAGAACTCAGTAACATCTGTGTCTGGTTTTATATACATATGTATATGAATGACATAAATATATTATATATATACACGTGTATATGTACATGACAAATACATACTGTAAATACCACCACACATGGATTAAAGAAGGGACTAACAGAGGTGCTTACCTTTGAGATTTTAGGACTGAAAGACTCACACTTTGAAGGAGACATTCAAGCAAAATTCAGTGACATGTATGTCCTGAACCTATACACACAGTCTGTTCTCTCTCTCAAGAAGTTCCATTTCTCAAAAAAAGCAGTTGAGGACAAAAAAGGCTACAAAAATCTTACAAACCATTAGTTACAAGTTAGATGCTCACATGTGAACAGCTCCTGGATTGTTCCATCTGGTTATGTGGAAATACAGTGGCCGGAAGCAGCAGGAGTCCCTGATGTGATCGTGCATTAGCCAGTCTCTCAGTGTCTGGGAGGAATAGCTAAGTAGTGAACAGAGACATAATTGTGCCTGATTTTTTTTTTTTCTCCAAAAGCTTTACCTTCCAGAAATGGAAATCGCTTTCTCTACTCTGATCTAACGCAGAAATCCTTTAATATTCAGTCTAAGCAACTAACCCATCTCGGTGGCTAAATTAGAAAGCTCTACGAATAAATCATGTACTATGTTTAGAGTACTTCTGTCTGTCACGATCAAAAGTGTTGTGATAAAGGTAATGGATTACTCCTCTTCACTCGCTGTAATCACTGGGAGCATCAGCAGCCACAGGACCTGATGTGACCAGTACAAATGCAAGCCCTGACGTAGTTGTGACTCCACAAGGCTGATTTTCAGGCTTTGGGGAATAGTCTGTGTGGAGCAGTTGGTCTGAGGTCCTTGTTTTGTTTTAAAATCCACTCTGAAGTGCTGAGCATAGCTGACAAACAAGCTCACACGAACTGGGTGTGGTTCTCCAGGGTTTGGAAAGAATAACTGCAAGGTTCTAAGGGAAAAGTTTTTTGGAGTGCTGAGTATCTATGAGCTGGTAAATTGTTTTGGCTAGTTTGTTGGTGCCAAGGGTGCAGTAATGTGCAGCCAGTGTCAAGAAGACCTTGCTTGCCATAAATACAAATGCCATGACTGGGGGGTTTTTTTACTAAGATTTGCTCTGGGAGGCTGTGGGGTATTGTTGTTCCACTTTACCCTTTCCTCTTGATCTCAGTCAGTTTGGGGGCAGAGAAGAAGAAAAAGATTGAGAAAGGATAAGCAGAATGCAAGGAACAAGTCAGGTATTTAATACATAGCCAGGTTTATACCAGGAAAAGGGAAAGAGCCAAGTCATGTATGCATGGCTCTGGATTCCTTTCAGAGGTTTCTGAAGACCAGGAATGCTGTTGTTCACTGACACAGCTGGGCCTCTGCCAGGAAAGGGGGCAGGCAGAGGAGGGTGTGTGTGTGTTTGTCTTTCCCTCCTCAGTATGAAATGTCTCCTTTCCTCTGCCATTGGCACTGCTTGCAACTGCATCTGTTTGCAAAATGACCATCTCCCCTGTGGAATGACGAGGTTGTTTGAAACACAAGTTTGAAGGGATGGGCTGCTGCATAACATTTATTTTTGTTTTGCTTTGTGTTTTGATAAGGTTTGGCTTTTTGGTGCCTGTGAGTAAATGTTCTAAATAGGTCTTTTGTTCCTGTAGTGGCAGTGTCTGAAATGATCCCTACTAATTTTCATTTGCATATGACTATAGATTATTTTTGATTTCCTTCATATGATAGCATTTAGAAGGGTCTGATCTGATCCCAAGCTTTTCAAAAATGTTGTGTCATCCTACAAATAGTCCCTAAAAACTCTAGTGACTATTTAAAATGTAATAGTTTATAGTACATTTAGTAACTTATGAAAAGTAACAGGTTCCTTTTGATTTGCCACTGCTCTGCCCACAGGCAGGTTTTCTAAGGACAGGTTAAACATGTGTGTATAAATATATATAATAGTTCCATACAAATACACATTTTAGCAATAATTTTAGAAAAATGAAATATTTATAGCATTTGAGAAAAAAACTCAGGCTTTTTGACACATAAGACCTTCTTCAGACAACCTGGTGTTTTTGAACCTACCTTCTCATTGCTTCCCAAGAGTCTTTATGTCCTCTCAGTGTTCAGGGCATGGGAGTAGTGGTCTTCAAAGACTGGGATAAGGGTCAGGAAGTCTTGCATCTGGCACTGTTTCAATGAGCCCTTGTGTGTGTGTATCACACTTTATGCCAAATCAATTGGCAAAGGGACAACTTTTGCTTGCAACAATTGGCTGCGTGCAGTTCAAACAGCTCATCTCCCACTGCTGTCCTGTGCTAGATGAGCTCACGGGTGCACAGTGGCTCACTTTAACTCACACACATGCTCTTCCCAGCACTTGCCACCTATGGCCTGGATTAAGCCACCAAAGACAGGCACAGGCAGGCAGCAGGGTGTTGACTGGCTGGGCTCCAGGGGCCATTCCTCATGGAAAGCAATGCTTCATCAGGCCCCCCTGTGCTTTTTGGGAGCACACACATTGTGGTGCATGTTGAGTCAACGTGTGGCTCATGATGAGTCTATTCCTGTCTCCACTCCCAATCCCCTATGTGACTCTGTGGTCAGGAAGGTGACAGGCCTTACTTTCTGCCTTTGCTCAGGTGTCAACCCAATGCTCAGAAAATGGGAGCAAATACTCCTATTAATGTCCCTGTGGGACTGCATCTTCCCTCAGACAGAAATGGTTTGCCTTATCTATGGGCCAGGGGAGCCTGGAAAAATTTAAGGTTGCATAGATATTAACCACTTCAGGGGAATCAGGCTCTATTAACTATGTTGTTACCTTCAGTTGGCCAAAATGAGAATTTGGATCTGTCCGAACAGTGTCTCTTTCTAAGAAAGTCAGTCTGGGTGAAGCAGCATTGTTGCCCTTGCCCAGATACAACCAGGAGGACTCAGAGAGGCTGGGTTGTTGCTTTTCTATCTGTTTTTACAACCAATAAAAAGAATCACTTGCTCATTGGATAGCAGTTTCCTACAAGGATCATGTGTACAATGTTCCTGTTCTGTAGTAATGAAGTGGAATAGGCCATATCTGAATGGTCTTAATACATACATGCACACTGAAAGCAAACCCAAACCTAATGTTAACGAGAACACTGTGTTGAATGGAGATCTGAGCTGCTCTAGGCCCTCTGATCAAATGAAAGCTGAACTTAATGTGCTTCAAAATCTCTGCAGAAACCCTTGTAGAGTCTTTGTTTCAGCAAATGGGGGAGAGATGGCTGAGATTACTAATGTCACTCTGGCCAGCAACTTTTTTCTGCCCAGACTGCACTGCAGAAACTCGTCTCATTCCTTGCTGCCCAAGTAACTGATTTGACATTCAACAACTCTTTGGAAGGAGGCAAGCTTAGAAATGGTGATGCCTGACAAGAGCTAAGCAGGATGATGAACAGCACTAGCAGATATATGAAAAACACCAGGAATTATTTTTTTTCTGTGACTATTCAGAGTTTTGAGAAGTATTCCCATGCCCACGCTCCGTTGCATGTGTTTACCTTGCTAGACGCTATACCAGAGGCACACCTGCTTGCATCAGCTCCGTGGCACGGGTCCAGCTGTGACTTGGAAGCAGTGCTTCTCCTCTGTGAGCAAGGACAGCTGCCCTTGCAATCAGCCACACCTGGTCATTAGTGAGCAATTTTGTAGCCGTAACCATAAGGCACTGAAATTTACTTAGTGACAGCAATGTTTAATTTTAGGTAGGATTGCTTCAGAGCCAGAAGTTCTGTGGTGCTTACTAGAACAGATAATGTGTATTCTTGTGTTTCCAGAGAGGAACACCTAGTGTGACACTAGAGTGTTAAAAGGCACAGAAGAAATGGGAATTACGAGAAAAAAGAGTGGGAATAAGGAAAGGCACTTTGAGTTTATTCCCTGTGTTGCAGGCAAAGTTCATAAAATATTCAGCACTTGAACTCTGAGTATGTGGTCAGAATTTCCTCTCACTTCTGAATGACCTGCTGCACAAACATTGGCCTGTTGACGTATAATAGCTGCCTTCAAACAGGATATTATTCAGCACTCTAAAATAATCTAAAACCCATTTGAAATAGCCAGGTTAATCCCCATCACCTGCAAGTGAGGAATAAAAAATAAATTATTCACAACCCATTACTTCCCTAGTAAAGCACCACAGATTTTTGTGACTGTTAATGTGGCTGGAATCTATTAAACTGCTGTGCATTCTTTTAGAGTCTTAAAGTATTTTTAAGTTTGGTTTTAAACACGGACAGTGACATATTTTTCCAAATGTGAACTCACAGCATGTATTTTAAGGTGTTTTGGACCAATTAAGACTTGCTTAGAAAATAAACCCATTAAAGGCAGAAGGAAGAAATATTTCCATTTAAAGAAGAGAGTCCGGCTACAAAGGGTTTGCTTTTAGCTTAAATCATACCAAGTGAGTTGGTAGGAATGATGAGATGTGGATAGATTCACGAAGCTTACTGGAAAGAAGCAATTGCATCTGGTTAGTTTATATGAGATAAAAGCAACATGGGACATAGTTGCAGAGTACCAAAATCTTTCTCTTGTGAAGAAGTATTGATTGGACTTTTTTCATTTGAATCCTAATTATTAATCCTTAAAGTAAAGGCAAACAGAAATGTGCTGTGAAGCAAACCAGCTATCCCTATGTATTTTCCCTGCACTGTCATCAGGGCTGGATCACCCAGTGTCAGATTTTCCACCTGCCAAAAATTAAGTGCCTTTTCCTGTAACCTACATAAACCCTTTAAAAGATATGTCCTCTCAACCTGTTTTTCTGTGTTTTTACAGTCTGTTAGAGGAAGACAGAGCACAGAAGTGTGCTAGAAAAACATCTTCCTGAATAGGGAAGTCTGAAAGGTCAATTATTCGCCCCCCCAAAAAAGGGCGGAGAAGTGGGGGTAAACAATTTTGTTTATAGTTAGAGGCAATAGAAGTTCACATTTTTATTTACTTTGAGATTTCACCCCATTTACAGAGGTGACTACACAAGCTAGCTGACCTCTCTGGAGGCCTTCTGGAGATCAGGTATCCTTGACAGTTTCAAGTCTTTTTTGGGGCACATTCCTCAGCAAGGTGGATTTCATAATTACTGAAAGGATCTCAGTGTAATCGTCCTTTTGTCATGAGGGGGAAATACTTCCTAGGCAGCCCTCTGAGGCTTCTAGGTCTACCACTGGCTTTTCTCCACCATTCCTGACCTTACTGCTTCCATGTGTTCTCCAAAATGTGCTTTTGAGAGGTGAAAGGGGATACTTTTGTCCATGTGTTTTGCTGACAGTCATCACAATAACAGCTAATACCACAGCATTTAAAACATGATGATTCCAGTTGTACATTTAACAGCCTTCAAAGACAATATTATAATATTTCTTCTGCCAATCAAAAGAATATAAATTCTTGTCAGACAGCTTTGGAAGCAGGTGTGTAATGTGCTGGATCCTGAAAATAAAGCTTTTCATTTTCAGCCCAGTCAGCCAACAAAGCTGTGCTGAGCTTTTCCAGTCCTTCATATCCCAAAAGGGTACTATATTGAGCCAGCAACTGGCCTTGGAGAAGGAAGGACTGAATCCCAAGAGCAGACACTGACACTTTGCTTGACCCTAGCTCAGTGGAGCAGTTAGCACTGGCTAACCGATATCTGCAAATGGGTTCCTCTGGAGCCACCCTCTTGTTCCATGTATCTCATAAGATTATAATCACACCTAAACTAAACTTCAGCAATTTAGGATTTTTGGAAACACTTTTGATCCACTCCTTTGCTCTACAAAACCCTATTGCTGTTAATGCTGGAGAGATGTCAGCAGTTTCCTGAGTGAGAGCTCTTGCTTGTTTTCTTATGTATTCCTAATCATCTTGGCTTCTTTTGGTTTGTTTTGAGAGCATAGAGGAAAGTAATGCTCACCAAAGCACCTCAGTTAGTGGAAGGCCAAATTATTTCCATGACTTGGAGGAGCACAGATGAGGAGGATTGCTATGGGGAGAGAGGTTCTGGCCAGGTGACCTATGTGCTACCAGAACAAACTACAGAGAGCAAGAAGAGAGAGCAGTGGTCAGTGCCATGAATGTTGGCCTTTTATGAGGGAGAATAGTGAATGGGCTGAAAGGGAAAAGCAGCATGTTTTGTGATGGTGGGAAAGGGAGGATGCAGGTGAGCACAGAGATAGTGGCAGGGTGGGACCTTGGGGTAAGCAAGGGAAAGGGATGCAAGGTGGGATTGTTTGATCAAGAATAGGTGGCTTTCATTGAAATTCTTTGTCTTTTAATTCTGTTAAAGCCAAATCTTCCTAGTGGATTTTGTCATCAAAATTTCAAAGCTTTTCCTTTAGAACTCCCTAAGGAAGCTATCTCACAGAGACACCAAGGCTTCCTGAGTAGTGACACTCACCTGCCAGACGTCCTACCTTCTGCACTTTCTCTCAGTGTGCTGGGCAGCCTATGTCATGGTCCCTACTTCAGAAAGACTTGATCCTTTTAAATGTGTCAAACAAACAATCCTAGATCTGATAATCAGTTATTGATCCCCTGGATCCATACTGTTTTTCTGCAATACATTATGGTGTTGCCCACAGTATAAAACTGAAAAGTGGGTGTTGGTCTCTCAGTGTCTTGGCCCAGTTACTTTACCACCAATAGTCCTTCTTGCATCAGTCTGTGCTGATGGCTTCCACACAGGTGAAGTCCTTTCAATAGATACAGCAACTTGGGAAGCTGAGTTTCAGTTCTTGTCTCCTACAGACAGACCATTGCTAGAAGAAAGGCATGGTGTGTTGGGTCTGTGCACAGCTGGAGTTATAAGCAGCATAAATGATGCAGATGGATTAAAGTGAAATTTGCCCTCATCTTATGCCACAGTGCTCAAACACAGCTTAACTAGATCTTGGGGTGCCTGCCTGCATTCTCACGGCTTCTGCTTCAGGATCCTCTAGAACCTCAGCGCTGTTTGTGCCCCTCCTGTCTGGGTGTTGTAAATAACACTTCTGGAACCTCTTTGGTTTTGGCACCCTCTTGAAATTTTCTTTTAATTTTATATTTAATTTTATATTCCTAACAGATTAGTGTTGCCATTGCTTTTAACAATGCTTCTTTTTTAGCAAAATAACACAAATGGTGATGTGTTGCTCCTTGATGGATGAAGTGTTGATAGAAGCACCTACCTGCCTCACTGGTTAGTGGACTGGTGAGGGAATTGGTATAATATTCTTGTGTTTAAAGCAAAAATTCATTCCTGTGTGGATCTAAAACTACACATTTTACCTTCCACAGTTCTTTGGTCTTAAAAGTAAGCATGGTCTGCAATTTATAATTTATGGCCATGTTCCAATAAACAGTTTGCATTATTTATTCTAAACCTAAGGTATTAAAATAAATATTAAAAGGGAGGTGGGAGGCACATAATTATTTTTATTTCAATGTTAGCTTTCATTAAAGTAGCACAGGTTGAGTAACAGTGTTAGTAAAAATAAAATAGGAAAGCAATTAAAAAAGAGTCATGCCAGCCTTGTCTGTCCTGAGGTTATATATGTGTGTGTATATATATATTTATGTTTGCAGTGGGTTGACCTTAATTCTATTTTTGATTTTAAAATTTGCTCATCCTGATATCCCCCAAAGGCCATGATTTCCAAAAAGTTAAAGCTAGAAGTTTCTGACTGACAGCAGCTGACTCTGCCTGCATTGAGAAACAAAAGTAATCAACAGCAAGACATCTACAAGCTTCATGTACCTGCTACACAAAAAGCTCCATGAGCTGGGAGAAAGCCCTACAGGGTTTGGTTTTTTTTTTTCTCTCATAATTTGGAAGGTGCTCTCAGTTTCATAGTTAGAGTGAGAGCCATAATCAACACATCTGCTCCTTAGGCTGACCTCTGTAAAACTAAGTTTTGATAGAGGAAAATTAAAGTGATCACATCGTTCTGAATACAGTGTGTCCCTCTTTTGCTTCTATTCCATTGAAATTATGTGGGTGAGACTTATCTACTATAAACTGCAGCTACTATGCTTCCCATAGTCTGAGGACAATTTAACCATTTTTTGATGTAATGGATGTTAAACAGATGATTCAGTCTTTTCTTGAAGCTTGGTAACACTGAGCACTTTCATTTTCTGCTTTCAAATGTATGATTACTGCTCAAGTGCTTTTTTTTGTGGGAAATTCTTCATCCCTTTTTATGTGATTATAGTACAAAGATCCTGGCCTATAATCAAGTTAATATATGAGAGATATGATTTCAGCTATATAATTTGTGCCTGAAGGAAATCATTTTCCTAGGAGTACCAGAGGCAGTTCTAGGCAACCATACCTTAAACCTTACCTGCACTTTCTAATTTAAAGATAAAGGAAGAAGCCAGTTGATGGTAATTCACCCCCTAAAGCTGGTACTTTAAAGGACAGTGTGAAACCTTTACTGTCAAATGTCTCTCAGGTCTCATCCCTTTGAGTGATATCCTGTGTTTATTCCTGAAAATGCTTTACTTTATATGTGTAAATATGTTCAAGTTTGTATACATATATTTGCAACAAAAGATGTTGAAAAGGATGAAAGTCTGTGGATTTCAGATAATGAA
Organism: Hylia prasina; assembly: GCA_013397195.1. NCBI lineage: Eukaryota > Metazoa > Chordata > Aves > Passeriformes > Sylviidae > Hylia > Hylia prasina. The sequence goes on along the minus strand of VYXD01009094.1, from coordinate 413,332 downwards.
ACTGTAAAGAGAACATATCACCCAGCTGTCATATTATCATCACCTCAAAGTCAAAAATATCTAAAAGAAAACTAAGCAAAATATGGTTGCTAATACCTCTTGGTCTTGACTTAAAACCTAGGTCTGGAGTTTTTCAAAGGCTTCTGTTAATTAAAACTGGTTGTAGCTTTTTATTCATCTAATAAATTCTAATTTTGTCATGGTTTATCTTAAGAGGTAACTATTAGAGAGCCTCCACCGTGCTCATCCTCTGGGAAAAGAGATCACTGCAACCTGAGCTTCCAGCCTCATCCTGTTCCCATGTGCTGAGTGTTGTGAAATGTGATGAGTACATTTGCAATGCTTTTGAAGGGTGTGCAAATGAAATGAAGAAATAAATGAAGTAGCTGAATGAGTTCAGAGAAACAGCCCCCCAAAAATGAACCCCTGCCCCAGTCTTGATTCAATCCTGCTGATAGGTGGGTCAGGAGCAGGGGGAGTCAGGGCCAGGCAGGACCCCAGCACTGCATAAGGCTGTTGCTGCTCTTCCATGACAAAAGTGCCCAAATATCCATTCACAGAATGCAGAGCACACAGCTTAGGCTTAACCTACCCAGCCTAGGATCTGCAGCAACCTAGCCATTCAAACTTTGGCTGCAGAGGCTCCACAAGGAATTAGCTAGGCTGGGTATGATGCTTGAGCTGGCCTGCTTGCCCGTGACCCATATAAACTGAAGTCTCAGCATTCCTGAAGCACACAAAGCTGGAAGTCACTGTATCTGCTTCTAATGAATGTAGGCTCTGTCCACACTTGGCAAGTTTCTTCAGCTCTGCTGGTTAGACTAATAAAAGATATTATCTCTCTCTGTGAGTTTTACCTCGCTTCTATCCTGAGATTATCACAGCTCTGCCACTTGGAGGTCAGACAGGGTAACTTTTTGAGATTAGGCAAAGCTACAGTGATATCACAAGAAATAACCTGAGAATTATGTTCTCAAACCAACACAAAGCTTAAGGCCAGGGAGTGGGTAGTTGACAGGGCTTTGCAGTCCCTCAGGGTGCTCTGGTTTCATTTAGTGACAGAGTGCACTGCCAGAGGCTTTCTACCAGTGAACTCCTTTGGCATCATACTATGTGTTTCTTCCTGAGCTGTGTGCTGTGCCTGGTCTTGGGCAGGAGCTGTTGTTTCTTTTATAAAAACCTGCCTATTTTTGCTGGACTTTGAAGGAAGCTGCTCTTAGAACAATACTGGCATGATCTCTTGAAAGAATTTTGTGGACTGAGGGGAATTTTGAAAGCTATTGTGTGCATTTGTTGCATGGAGTTTACCTCTTTCTGCTTCCTACTTGCTAAATCATAACAAATAGAGGATTGTGTTTCATACTCTTCACTGACTCCATCATATTTTCAAAAGATATTTATTTTTAATATAAACAAATGAAACATGACTTGCCTTTTCATATCTACAATCCCCCCTCCTCTCCATGTTTGCAAAACACTGCAGCAGCCTGACAAAATACAGTGTGTGGTGTTTCCTGCTGTGACCCAAAATACCCACTCGTGCTCTAGCCTAGCCACACAGGTTTGCTGCTTTTGGCTATGAGCAATGAACAATTTATGGCAGTTAACTATTATATTCCATAGACACACATTATGCTATCCCCATTCCCTGCCAAGTCAGTTTCCTCTTGCAAAACTTCCTTTGTCATTTTCCCACATTTTTCCCATACATTTTTTTTTGTTTCCTCTTATATAGCACAATCATCTGGTGTTTTGAAATGCAAAACCAGCCCATTGCTTGCAAACATTTCTTTCTTTTTCTCTTCTGGGGCACCTCTGTTGGATTTGATATTTGTAAGTCATCTATTCCTACATTTTATTTGCACTACTTAATTTCTGACACACCTGTAGTTCTTGTGTCTTCCAGAGCCATGACCTATTTGTGCTATTATTGCATTGCAGCCTTCTTCAATACCTTTTTCATTTCTATCTTTGCCCACTTCATCTTTAGTAAGAAACAATGGTTTGAATGCATTACAGTAATGACTGTGCTTAGATGCACAGTATTTTCTGATTTGGAAATGGTTGGACTTCCAGGCATGTTCTTTCAGGATGTATCTCTCAATATTCTGGTAAAAGTCTTTTTAGTGCAATGTGTCATATAAATGGCATCCTGCTTCTCCATCCCATTCCAATATTTGTTGTCCATTATATATATATATATATTTAAAAAACAAAAACAAAAAAAACAGAACCAAAAACTAAACAAAAAAACCCTAAGCCAAAATAACACCACCAAAAAAAAACCCTCGAAGAAAATCAAAACCAGCTGTCAGTGCTTGCTTATTTCAAATTAGTAGTAGTCAAACCTCACACAGAGCAACTTGCAATTTCTGTTATAGGTAGGATATGAAGTTTTTTTCAGACATGCTCTCCTTTGAACTGAGTTAGGCAATGTAATGGGAATTGGTGGCTAAAATAATTTGTCCTATTATGGTGAGTTGCAGAGGTCTAAAACATGTTCAGTCTTCTGCATGGGGAGGGGTGTGAGAGGACTGGCCATAGACAGAAGAGATGGAAGTTGCCTATGTGGAGTGGCACACTTTCTTGAGGTAGCCAGACATCAGGTTTCACTGGTGTTTCCCCATTTCTCTTAATTTTATTTTTTTTTAAATCTAGTTCTTTAAGTTACCAAAACAAAACCCATGTCTCAAACTTCCTATGTGTTACAAAGTTGCTGGAGTAGAGAGAGTATATCAAGCACATTTAATAAGCAAGGGGAGAGGGAGAAGAAGACTGAGAGAGGTGTAATCACAAATACATTCCAAATTTGCATTTGGAATATTTTTATTAATACATAAAATACATAAAATATTCTGAAAAATTTATAATAAGCATGCAGCTCAAAACGTCAAACCAACTCATTAAAAAAACTGAAATATTTTGTGAAACATGAGATTGAGTTCGTAAGTGGTGGGAAAGTTAATTTCATACCAATTTTCAATTGATTGCAGAACAATGGTGTTACAAAGTCTGTAGATGCAAGTAAAAAATTATATGGATGTTGCACAGGTCAAAACTGTTTTACTCATGAATTCTGAGCAGAAAACAGATCAGATTGTAACACAAAAGCCCTCCACAACTTCAGTTAGGCAGTAAAACCAGAGATCAACAACACGAATGCCTGAGTCCTGGCTATCGTACATCCTGTATCATTTGCACTGGTGCTAAATCAGAATGAAAATGTGCCAATTTGGATTATTCTGTCCACTTCTCTGAGCTGCAGCAAGTAACACAAGGTCTTATACACCAGCAGTTTCTATACCAGGCTCTGATTCATTGCACCTATCCTGTGAATTGTGCTTAATCTTAGAAATGAGATCCTGGATTCTGGACCTCTGTTTCCAGAGTGGTAAAGTGCCCTAGGAAATAAAAATGAGAACTTCCTGTTCATCAGTTTTGTCCCATTCAGTTACAGAGCCCAAGGGAAGGCAAAGTGAAGTGGGTTTCTTTTGGTGTGTGCTGCAAAGCCCAACCAGACATGGAAGGAATCAAGCCCCACACTAGCAAAATCCTTGTTGGTTTTACTGGCAGGAGAGGCAGAATAGAGCACAGGTCATGCCAGCAGCACTGTGCTGTAGGGCCTCAACAAGACCTGGGGTCACGGAGAAATTTGCAGAACTGAAAGTCAGCACATCCTCCCCCCTGTACTGTGGTGTTTATGTGTGGTGGGAATGACAGTGTCTGTATATACAGCCTGATATGCTGAGTATGCTTGCCAGATATCTAAAGAGTTTGTACTTCAAGTCTTCAAGGGTTTCATTCTGAATTGCCATCCATTTATGTCAGGTCACAATTTGCATTTATTGTCACATTCTTCTTGGGAGAGCTGAGTAGAAACTGGAGGTGACTTGTGAGGATAAGAGTAGTTTCTCCTCACCAGACCTCAGGTCACAGGCAAGGCACAGGAGCAAATGCAGGCAGGCACAGCCTCATAAGCCCTGCCTGCTCCTGAGTGACCAGACAACTAGCTTCCAGCGCCCTCCACTCCTTCCTTTCATCACTCTGCACTTCCATGGAAAAATAATTTCATACAAATTTTAGAGCAACATCCAGTTAATCAAAACACAGCAGGCTGCCAGCGCAGCCTGAGCAGAACGGTGCTATCGCACACCGTGGCACTTTCAATTCTGCTGCTTCATTCTCTTGACAGAGATATTAACAAAAAGAGGAAACAGGCTATTACTGTGACAAAGGCTTTGACAGCACAGGGAAAATGGCATGTTAACTCAGCATCAGGCAGGCTGAAGCTGGCTGGTAATAACCATGCTCCACTCATGGCACTCAAACCCTTTGTCACGGCTTTGTGGGTGGGTTTGTCTGCTGTGGAGCAGGGCACGTTTTCCCACACACTTTTACCCACATTTTACCCACCTGAGTACTCAGACACTGTAGCCAAGATCCCCACTTTTAATAGAATGGGATTTTAAAAGATCATGTTTAGCCGCCTTTGTTTCAGATCTCAAACCCTCTAAGTTACATCCACTGATATCTGGAAGAAGCAAGTCAGAGGTTACACTCTATTTAATGCATGGGAGGGCTCCTATTTGAAGGGGGAGGCAACTTCCGCTGTACATGTAGAAGCACTGTCATCTGATTTTACTGCAAGCAGATGTTGGAGTGTGCTTCACTTGGAAAAACCCATGAAGCTCAGAATTAGCTACACTAATTGAGGTCATTTGGTAAACTGGGTGTATTTTAGTTGCTTCAAGATCTGATTCAAGGTTGCAACAAACAAGGATCAGTTTTCTCTGGGTCCCTAAGAAAGCTGTGATCATTACTCCATTCATTTCTCCCTGTTTGAAACCCATTAACAATCAATGCTGGGGAGGCTGCTTTGTTTGGGTTAGGATTAGGTTTAGAGTGCTTTCTCTCTTCCAGTCCCATGCCTTGGGTCACTGCAGCAGTAGCACATCTTAGGTAGTCCTGACATAGAGATCTGTCTGTCAAACCCCTGTCATTAAATTGGTCAAAAGATGAGCAATTGCAGTTTTGAATGGTACTCTGGCCATTTTTGAGCTATGACTTCAACTGCTGTTGCCATTCTCTGGAATTTGATATTCAAAATAATTTTCCTGACCTCCTCCCTCAGAATCTATTTAGGTCCTGAATTCCTTAAGCCAGGAACTGCCCCTCTGCCCACAGGAATAAGTAGGCTCACTGTGTTCTTGATCAGTGTGAATAGTAACATAGAGACCAGCTGTGCATAAAGGTATAGCCTCTTCTGTTACATCCAGTAATATAAAAGGGAAAGATAGACAAGCCTGGGGATGTTTATCAAGTCTGACAAAGCAATAGTAAAAAAACCCCCAAAGATTTACAAGGTCATGATCATTGGAGGGTGTCCAGCTACCCAATCTTTTTAAGTAATTTTCCTGGAAAATAGAATAAATGTAAGCAACTGGTAAGTCTCTTCTTTTTCTTTTCCCTTAGTAATTGAAGTTGGTTTAACTAAATCAATCCAAGACCAAGCTGCTGGCCAGACCCCTCTTCCCCTGCCCCTTATTCCTGCTTCTTCCACTTGGAAGGCACTGATGCATAGACATTTTGAGATCTGGTTCAAGAAGCTGATCTGTCTTGTAACATATCCCTGGCCCCCAGCTGCTTGTTCCTGACCCCAGAGTAGCCCTATGCTCAGGCTAGCAGAAGTATTTCAGTGTCCATCCAGTGGACCATGTTGGGAAACTTATCCAGCTGAAGAATAAACAGGGAAACATAATGCATTTTGATATGCTGAGCTGCTGAGAAAGTACAGTTAGAGGCAGAACACAGGACAGGGGCAAGAATGAGATCATTAGAGAAGAGGATAAAGTTAATCTGAAGGTATGTGGGTTGAGCTGTGTCCTTGGAGCTGCAGGCAGATCTAGACTCCAGGAGAAAGTAGGGCATTGCAACAGCTCTGGCTCATCCCAGGACGAGAGGGGACTCTCCCACAGCAGCTCTGCGAGCAGACACAGATACCCTTTAGAGACCCAATAATAAATAGTTACATGCTTGGACACCAGGTATTCAGAACAGCTCTGGATACAAGCAGGGAGGTGGTGATGTCAATTAAGAACTCTAAATAATATCTTCTTGTCTCCCTGTCACAGAACAGCTGTGGGATTGGGGAACTGGGTGTATTAGGACTCCTTCAAGGGGGGAGGCCATGCCCTGGCTCCCAGCTGTGTTTAGACAGTGGTTTTTCTGCTGTCCCCAGGATGTGATGGGGAGCTGCTCTTTCTTGTTTGGGCACACAGGTATTGGTTTCAGTGTGTTTTCTTATGCTGTGAAACAGATGGGAAAGAGGGAGCAGGTGATCAGATGAAGGTTAGAAAACATAAGAAAGGTATAGAAACAATCTTTACTACAGATGGGAGAAAATGCTTTGACTGAAAGAGGAGTTTATATCTGGCACTAAGGCCTGATGTGGTTCCACAACTTCCCCTCTGCCCCCAGGACTCTGTGGGGCAGTGCTGGACAGCAGGCGTGGGTCTCCTCACAGTCTTGGTTCCCCAAGGACATCCCAAGGTTATCATCAGCCTTCATCAAGGAATTTGAGCTTGCTGCATTTTTGGAAAAGGGACCAAATGGCTGAAAATTTTGTCTTGCCTTCTTTAGACAGCAGTGCTGGGTGCTGGTGTTGTCCTCTTAGCATCAGCCTACTTGACCCCAGCACAACATCCAACCTAACAATCAGGAAGCTCCAGCTCCATGTTTTGTAAAAAACCAAACCAACCAACCAAACAAAACTTTTGAAGTTTTTGTTGAATGTCACTCCTAAGAAAAAAAGTTGAACTCAGAGGTAGATAATGTTAATGACTGTAATATGACAAGAATAAAAATGTAGGAGCCCATAAGATGTATTTTAATGTGAATGTTTATCTGGAAAGTGAGTCAGGGTATTTTCTCAGACTGGTAAATTCAAGAGAAGACTAATAGCATTTTCATTTTATCTAGTGTTTACCACAAAAATAAAATATAGCACAGACAATATTGACTGTTCAGAAATATAGATGCAGCCATCAAGATAGGAAGAAAGATTGGTAGGACACTTTTCTCTTGAAAGTAAACTTTAAGTGGCTGCAAAATTTTTAATGATGTTGACATTCAGATGGCCACAGTGAAGCTTCAGCACAAATGTCTTCTGGAGATGAATGAAACTGCTTATGATTCAGAAATATTATTTCAGCATATGATAGGTGCTGTTTTCAGACACCACATCAATTACACATTTTTTCATGATAAAGATTTTCCTCACAAGCAAAGCAGAAAGGTTACACAAACCATCAACCAAAAAAAGTCTTTATATTCTGACAAAGAAATAATGGTGTCAAATGAAAGAAAAATAAAGTTTACTGAGGAATTTTATTGTACTCTGGATGAAACTTTTGGTTAGCTATAATAATTTCTCTGCTAGCAAATATATTCTTTCTGCTTTACTGCTGACACTGCCTCCCCTATTTTACTTCTCTGACCTTCAGCTGCAGACTTCGTATAGTTTTGCTTTCTTCTGCTCCAGGTTGTTGCAGAAATTGTGTGTCTGCCTATTTCTTTCTAGTTAGTAATCCTGTGCCATCTGGAGCATGTTTCATTTTTTTTGTTTTATGTCTCTTATTGTCTGTTTCTTTACAAAAAAAGAGACAATTTGCAAGTTAATCATACAAAACATAAATTCTGAGTGAGTCCAGAGGAGGGCTGAGATGATCGACATAGGGCAGAAGCATCTCTTCTGTACAGACAGGCCGAGAGAGTTGGGCTTGTTCAGGCTGGAGAAAAGAAGGTTCTGTCGAGACCCTATAGCATTTTCCAGTACCTAAAGGGGGTATAAAGAGAGATGGAGAGGAATTTTTTGCAAGGCTGTGCAGTGCTAGGACAAGGGGGAGTGGCTTCAAACTGAAAGAAAGTTGGTTTAGATTGGATATAAGGAAGAAATTCTTTACTGTGAGCATGGTTAGACACTGGAACAGGTTTCCTAGAGAAGCTGTCCATGCACCATCCCTGAAAGCGTTCAAGGCCAAGTTGGATGGGACTTTGACCTGGTCCAGAGAGCGGCATCTCTACCCTCAGCAGAGGGGTTGGAACTAGTTGATCTTTAAGATTCTGTGATTCTCATTCTGTGATTCTATGATTTTAAAGTCCTTGAAAGAAATTGTCCTGACAGCACTAGAAATTCATTGTCCTGCTCTGCTGACTCAGGGTTACCAGTGCAGGAGGGTGTGAGTGAGGCTCTCAAGAGAAAAGGGCACACACTGCCTGCAACCTCCACCCCAGCAGCCACTGCCAGGTTTTGAGATACTCATTTTAGGTGTGTGCAACAAAGCTAGTCTCCTAACCTCCAAGAAACCCTGTGCATATAGTGTGAATATGGCCATGTTACAGTGGGAAAATGTCTCTCCTTAGAATAGTTTGCCTAGGTGCAAAAAGGTGTATAAAATTGCCAGGACTGGAATCCGTGAGAAATCTTGCTTAGAGGTATGCCATGAAAACCGGCACTGAGCAGTGAGCCTATATGCATATGAGAATAAGCAATTAGGGTGCATTTTGGTTTGATTTGTCTTTTCCTGCATATTCTGTTTGGAGGGTTTTTTACACAATCAGAGAATCTAAAAAAGGGATTGTATGCTGATGGTCAGGGAAGCCGTCATTTACATGATTACTGAAATTACTTATTCAACAGTTACTTATCTCACGAATTCATCATTGTTTAAATTTTAATTCAGTGACAATGTAACCTCTGGAAAACACTGCTTGCATCTATAATTAATAGATTGTTATGCTCTGTGGTTTAAAATTTGATATACTTCCCTCAAAGTCCATGAAGAAATGTTTCATGTGATCTCTTTCTGAATTTACAACAGATGAAAATGGCCTGCTAGGTTTCATACAAGGAGGTTCATTTGTAGGGAGATGCAGATCCAGTTTGCTGTTTGCTGTCTAACACAATTTAGTCAGAGCAGCACAGCCCTCCCCTTTTCTCCTGACAGCAATTCTCCCTCCAAAATGAGGTTCTGGCATTCTGCTTTTGTACAAAGTAGACTCAAATGTAATTATGCTGCTATGACAACTTAGTCTTAGAGCACTCACAATCCTTTTTCTTCTCATCTTCGTAGTGCTGGGAGGAGTAGAAAGTGATTCTGTTTTTTCTTCTTCCAGTATAAATAGAGATACACCTCAGTGAAGTCCAAGTTGTACTGGTATAAGGTCAGGGTCAGTCCCAGTACATTAAACACTTGTCTCTTAAAAATGATGTAATGAAAAGAGGGAGAAAATGTAAAGTGCTCAGTCCCCCAGACCTGTCTTAATGAAGGCCATGTTAACCACCCTGTCCACACATCTGCACGAGGAAGGAAACTTTCTCTACTTGAATATCCATATGGAAAGAGAGCAGCCATGGCCACATCTCTCCCTGCCTCACCTTTCCTCAAGAATAAGCCACAAGAGCTCTTGGTTGCAGTGTTTTGTCCTTGCAAAAGAGTCTTGTCTGTGCTCCCATGCAGGCTGCTCCCGGGGCGAGGATGGCTTACAGCCTGAGTCACTGCCATGTGGAGACACCAGCAAGGAAAAGAAACAAAACCCAAAGAACTTCTCTGGACATTGCATCGTGCCTCTGAAGAAAGGCAGATGAAGGAGCTGGGCTCTTCATGGGAAGAGGCAGGGAGGAGAAATTGGCTGGAAGGACCACACTGGTCACGCAGCTTACTGGAGGGATTGGCTCTTCTGGTGGGAGAACATCACAGGAAATGCTTGATAGCTGAGGAGTGTTTTATAGAGAGTGGGTAAATGCTTTCTGTTCCCTCCTGCCTGTGTCCTTGCAGGGCTCTGAACCTGACATCTCCTGTGCTGAAAGCAGAATCTCTGCTGTAACAGGTTTCAGCTTCCCCTTGCATCTTCTCGTCCAGCCTTTGAGGCAGGCAGTAGAAAGTGTCGTTCAAGGGTCACCTCAAATTTTGGAGCGTGGTTCAGGCACTCTAAGGCAGAATGCCTCGGGCCAGGCCTGAGGGAAGAACATGAGGTTTCACCATCAAGATGCCTCCGTTAATTCCAACCAAAGCCAGAGGTTTTCCAGGTGTTTACCTCAAATGAGTTATGTCCTGCAAGAAATTGTAAGTGTAGCCAACATAACTTAATTCACAGTGACACCCAGGGAGCTGTGGAGAGGTGCCAGAGGTGTGATGGAGAGCATTTTAGTTTCATGTGGCTTCCTGAATCTCCCTAGAGCACACTGAAAGCAGTCCAGCCATTTTTTTCATTTTATTTAAGGTAAAAAAATATTCCCTTTCCAGCTGTGAAAGCAACTGCATAGGCCAGAACAGAAGGTGTTTGCGGTGAAAAGACACACGGGCTCAGCCAGACTATTTTGATCTTTTTTTCCCTCCCTGAATTCTCCAGGGAGGAGAGGTGCCAGCATCAGAGGACAGGAGAAAGAGCCAGGGATTCTAATTTTTTTACCGTCTGAGACAAGCTCTGGAAGAAGTAGGAACTTTTATCAGTTGATGTCCCCTCTGTCACACAGGCTGAGACCTGAGGACAGAAAAAGACTGTTCCAGTTGGTGTGGCTGAGAGAGTGACCAGACCCAGTGAAGGGCAGGAAGGGGAGTCTTGTCACTGCTTCTGAAACAGACTCTTGTCCAGAAGCAGTGAGCCAAACCATACAAGTATCAGAGCCCCTGAAGTCCCATGGCCCGCACCCCCATGTGCTTCCTTTCCACCACGCAGCCACTTTGCTGTGGAGATGGAATTCCCCAGCTTCTCCCTCCCCAAAGCACCCACCCAGCAGCTGCCACATCAGAACTGGGGGCAAACAGGGTGAGCACCAGGGCCTTAGAGGAAGTCACCCCTCCAGACACTTAGGGTGCCAAATAAAGCCTCAAAAACAAGCTAAGGAATAGCAAGTGGTAATTTTTGGACCTATGTAAACCATGTGGATTGTCCCCTTGCCTGTGCAGGCTGTTTCTAAGTGTAACCCTCCATAGCCCTGGAGCAGAGGTGGGACCTAATTCTGTAGACAAGGGAACTCTGCCAGCCACAGTGGGTCTGGACTTCTGCTATGCCCTCCCACTCTGCGTGTTAAATTCTGGGTGCTCCTGGGTGCTGGAGAACCTGGGCCTCCTTCCCTGGCTTCACCCTTCAGCAATGTCTTCAGCATGGGCATCACCTACATCCACAGGTGGCCTGATAACTCAGACACAGAAAAGCTGCTTTCAAAAGGGCACCTGTTAGCCCTTTCTCCTCCTCTCCCTCCTGCCTCGGAAACAGGGAACAGACACCACTGCAGGTGTTTTCCCTGTCTCATTTTGACATCGTTGTGAAGTGACACTGTCAGAGAGATATCTTTCTTATGAAGGAACATCTCCTTTTCTGCTTGCTCCTTGACACTTCAGTGGATGAGCTAAGAAGATTCTGGCCTCTATTTTAATCAAGTAAGAGAGATTTCCTTTACAGGCTGGTCGCCCTAGAGCTCACTACGGCATATGAGAGAATATGAGAGATGTCTTTTCTGAATCACAGACCTAAATCCAGCACTTACAGCACAAACACTGTTTCTGTCTCAGGCCCCATGTTTGCTTCTGCATGTTTTCTGACCTGTCATAATGTTCCCTGCTAAACACCTTCTGGCCCAGACCTCATGTTTGCTCAGTGGGTGGCTCTTTCTCTGTCTTGCTGTCTAGACTTCCTGTATTTTGCAGACTAAGAGTTTGTCTGAGACACTCACGAAAGCCAAGACTGATCCTTGACAAAGTAATGTTGCTTGTGGGAATCATCCGTGGCTGAGATGAATCTGGGAAGGGAACTTACTGTGTTTCCATTGACCTATTGGTCAGAGGGTTGACTGCTGCAGCCTGTCTGTTGTGGAGGTTCCTGGGGAACCTTTCCTAAGGGAAATCTTAATGCATCTTCATATGCATGGCAGCTGTTCTTCTCTGCACAATCAGTGTTCCCAGGCTGATTTTGTATCATGTCCATTTTACTCCCGACTTCTCTTCCCTCTGCCACATACTAATTCCTACAACTCTCTATTGCCAAAGGGACCACCACCCCACTTTACCTCTCATCCACTTTGTTCTCAGCTCTGAGGGTAGTCAATCCCTGTGCACCTGCACTCTCTGTAGCAGGTCCCTATCTGCTGTGCTGCAGCTGCAGGCAGAGCTGCACCTCAGCCCCACACACTGGCTGCTTCATCCTGTTCACATGAATGATTCCTCAGTAGTAAAACTCCTGTTTTTGTCTGAGATTAGAATACCTGAGCATGTCCATTACTAAAGTGCACCACATTCACAAGAGAAAGGGGCATATGAAACCTTTATGTTCTCACAGTCTTGATTCTTCTACAGTCTTGTACCATCAATCATATCCCTGCAGAGTACAAAACAATGCCCAGTGCTGTCTCTTGTATTTACTTTGTGAAGATGTTAATGACTGTGGGAGCGAGATGAAGTGGTCCTTCCCTGAGGAGATAATACCATTTTGTTCTGAGAGGCAGGTCATAACGGATGGGATGTACGTGCATTTACTTTCTTGTGCACACTTCTCATTTCTCCTTTCCTGGTTTTTTTCAGAAGCAAAGTTAGGAGTGACTCATACCAATAGATGGTTGACAGCAAGACAAATATTCTGTGTTTTGAGGGGTTTGTAAGAGAAGAAATGGGAATCACACTCTTCCCTTTTTTTCTGCAAAATGAGGTCTCTCACAAAATGGTGACTCTCTTCCAGATGATTCTTATACTTAAGCTTAACAATAGCAATTTTTGATCAATGAAGTAAAAGTCAACTGATCCAGCATCATAAAAAGAGCTCAGAGCTCATTGGAATTCTGGTTTTGTTTCCTTTGTTGGCTTATATAGTAGCTGGACAAACAATGTTTCCTGGTTCTGATTCCATATTAGATTCTATGGCTCTGTATTTCACAGCTACCATAAAAGCAGGTGCTGCAGTGATGGGAGCCATATATGAACCTGGATAGATGATAAAAATATTGTTGCTCTGAGCGCTTCAGGGTGTACTTTGTGTGAGGAGACACTTAATCTAAAGAATAAGGGATTGTTAAATTTTACTATATAGCATATGCAATTCTAGAATTTATTAGGCTATTGTTCAATACAGTAACTGATGTGCTGTTTTAAGTATTTTTTTAATCCGTGACATAAAAGAAGTTCCCAAACTTCCTGACTCAGTTTTCCTGTTTGCAAAATGTGAATACTGTTGATACTAAGTGAAAGTGCAGTAAATTAAACGGCAGAATAGATACATAACACACAGGTGGAACATGATTCATGTGTGTCCTTGAAAAGATTTGGGTGTTCCCCAGACTAATAAAGGACTGATTTCTAGTAAGGTAAGGGCAGAAAGCAGACACTGGTTAGTCCCCACATGTTTGAGAGCGTGCAGGAGAGCTGGTCAGGATTATCTGTACTGTGGCACTCTTCAAGCTGCCTGTAAACAATAGTTAATAACACACTGTTGTGTGCATGTCCAAAGCTGAGACAATTCAGTAACTCAGTCTCACAGGGCTGAGCACTCATTACTTTCCATATACAATAATAATTAGTAGAAATTATTGACAGCCTTTGTTTTATATGTGTATATCATCCTACACATTTTTGGATTTTTGCATTTACATTTCTGTTTTCAATAGACAGGTTTAGCCCATAGCTGCTTTCAGCACATTAGGAGAGGAGAGTGCCATTTCTTTACCTCCCTGCTGTTTGAGGGAAAAGCTGTTGTTCTTTATACAAAATCTCTATCAGTGGCAGCTTTTAAAGACTTCCTTGTGTGATGTCTGAATTTTTAAAAGTTTTGAAGTGCCAGGTTTTTCTGCATAAAAGCTGCTTATCCCTCAATAGCAAGAACTTCAAACAGTTTGCTGACAGCACGTAGACAGCCCCAACTTAAATAACTTGAGTTGGCTGTTGCTTCTCTTGGCAAGTGGTGGAAATTAAGGGCAAAATCCTACAGTGATGAAGATCATTATGCTGAAGTCCCTCTCTGCTCTCGATCTCTCCATGTCTCCAGGCCCAACCAGCATTTCCCTGCCTTGCAGTGATTGTGCATCTCAGTTTTGCAGATCCATCTGCAGCAGCAGCCTGTCCCTCTGTGCCCTCTGGATGCTGGAATTTGCCTGGTGCTTACACGTGGCTGGTGGTTGTCTGACACTGCTTTGTGCTAGCTTGCAGAGCTGAAGTGGCTACTTCACCCATTTTGGTGTCTGACACTAATTCATCCCTCCTCCATGCCTCCAGAGTACTAGAAGAGCACAGGCCATTTATGCTTTGTTAAATTTACACAGAGGCAGAGAGATGCATTTTAATTATTTTAATTTGGGTATGTGCAGCATAGAGGGACAGTGTATTGAGTTTTCTGATAATTTTTTCCATCTCTAAATGAATAAACATTTTTGACTCTGCAGCTGTATGCTCATAAACTCCAGTTCCCAAATATTTGTTATTTCAGGTGACTCTTCCCTCCAACTTTCACCTACCTGTTTCATATCTTGAGGATCTACCTTTACTGTAAATGATACTCAGAGGCATAAAATATAAGATATACATTGATATCAACCCCCTGGCTTTTGGGATCTGAAAGGAGAAAGCCACTACAGGAATAGGGACCTGTAGCAGATGGGAAGGTGATCCTTGTGACCGCAGTGTGTACAAGATGCCCGAGTACCTCTGGGAATATAAATCCTGATGTCTGTGTAAATAGTCTGCTGTAAAAACCGTACCAGGTCTGTGGCATCTCTGTCTGTCCATACTCAGTTTCTACTGGAATAAGCAGAGACAACATAGTAGTGTGGGAGAGGAATTTTTTACTGGGGGCTTTTTGGATGGTGTTGTAACACAATTCCCAGCAGCAGGTGCAGGTAAGACACGGGTGATCCTCCTGTGCCTGCCCATTCTGCCAGCACTCAAGTCTGGATGCACACACAGGCAGTGGGTATCAAACAAGCATTGCGGCCTCACAGCAAGCTGTTTGTCTCTTTCTTACACAGTGCAAACATTGGATGTCTAAGGAAATGGAAACTCCTCTCAAACAAATGGCTTAGTCTCAAAATACTGTTTGTATGGATCCCCACTTTAGAAATCATATTTTCACCTGACTCACAGGGAAGTCTACTGCATTTTCACTGTACATGGAATCAAGATAGGCAGCTTCACAAACTTCATGAAAGTTTTACCTAGCAGGCAGACCAAGGCTATCACTGAACACAGAAAATACTTTTGGAAAGGAGTAAAAACACTGTGAGGAGAGGCACTGGAGCAGGCTGCCCAGTGAAGCTGTGGATGCGCCATCTCTGGAAGCATTCAAGACCAGGCTGATGAAGTCCTGAACAACCTGATCTAGTGGAAGGTGTTTCTGCCCATGGTTAGGGAATTGGAACTAGATCATATTTAAGGCCCTTTCCAACCCAAACTATTCTGTGACATCTTCTGCTTTTTTGTGCTTGTGCTGACATTCCACACTGAAAATAGCTGATGGTCCCTGCCTGGCTCTTTGGCCCCCTGCAAAGCTCCAGTAGCCTTCCTGCAAGCTGTTGCTTTAAACCTAGAGAAAAATGAGCCTTTTGGGCTTATTTGGTAACAGCTGTTGCTTGCCAGTGTGCTCTCTCTCTCATCTTGCAAGTATTCCTGTCTTTTTTTCCCCTTTGGGCTCCTTTCCTCTTTCATTTTAATGCCCTCTGTGATTTAAGAGAATTGGTCATGAGAAAAGTTTGGTGGAGGACGCAGAAACTTTCTTTCCAGCACCCATATGGGGTAGTGTGCTGGGAAACCTTCGTGAAGCCCTTCAGCCCTGTCAGAAGGTAAGGATTTGTAAAGCACCAAGTACTACTGTGCTTCTCTGCTTTATCTTCCTCCACCCTGTGCATACCATGGGTACGAAGGCAGGTTCATGAGCAAAACCTTCTTCTCTCTGAGCAATGTGCTCTAGCGGAAGGTGTCTCTGCCCATGGCAGGGGGATGGAACTAGATAATCTTAAGGACCCTTTCCTTCTATGATTTCTCCCCTCTTTCTTGGCAGCCCCACGTGTAGACAACCCCCAGCACAGCCATGCCGGTGCCAGCTCAGGGGAAATCTCTGCATTGGCAGAAGGTTGTTCAGTATTTCCTTTCCTTGCCAAGACTCAAAGTGTGCTAGTCACTGGTGGGAGCTAAGATTTGAAATGCTTTTCCTCTCTTTCTGCCAGCACAACATATGAGATGGTTGCACTCTTTGTGATATTTTAGTAGTTAACAAACATGTGTGTGCGGTAAGAAAAATCCTACATGGAAATGAGATGGTGTGCAATGTATGCCTTCCTTTAGAACACCTTTTAAATGATTTTTCTTTTTTTATTATTTTTAAGAAATCTCTGGAAATGGAGCATAACAGAGGAAGACAGGACAAGCTGAGAAGAACCAGCTGAAAGGAAAATCTTCAAGTTTGTGGCTATCAGAGCAAAGGGGAAAAGGTAGGATTGCATCTGTGTGGTTGTTCATTTTTCACCCATTTGCATTGACCGTAATAGGACTGCTGGCTCTGTGCCCCTGCCTGTTGGACCCTCACTTTCTAAAGGTGGAAGGGGACATTAAAAGACTCCAGAAGTTCAGGGAGATGGAAGCCAGACTAAAGCAGACTTTAGCCAGCTTCTACTCCAAATGGTTTGGCTCCAGGAAAGCAAGCGAGGGCTTGTAGCGCTCTGCATACAAGTTGGCCCTCTCCAACCCTGTGTCACTGTCTCTTTGAGACCAGCCTAACTGCATCACCAACACACATTGAAATACATGAAAAAGAGCAAACCTTGCACTTTTTTTTGCTGAAGCAGCTACCTGCTTAGTGTTCAAAACAGTGGCTTTATTTCCATAATGTTAGATGGCAGCATCCTAACCTTTAACAGCGCATGAATCAAAAGTTGTCAGCTTTTCCTCTTCTGCCATGAGCCTTGTAATTCTTGCTGTGTGCTTTATTTTCTTGTGGTTAGCCCAAGCTTGCTTGCAAATT
The DNA here is from genome assembly GCA_013397195.1 of Hylia prasina. Lineage (NCBI taxonomy): Eukaryota > Metazoa > Chordata > Aves > Passeriformes > Sylviidae > Hylia > Hylia prasina. The sequence goes on along the minus strand of VYXD01009094.1, from coordinate 396,337 downwards.
TTTCCGGTTTAGAAATGTCCATCATTTCCTGTGGTCTTTAACAAGAGAGGAATGCCAGCCAAGGCAGGCAGCCTCTCCACACAGCTCTTTGCTCCTACACACTGAGGTTGCTCTCAGTAAACAAGGTCACTGCCTCTCCCTCTCTTGAAGCAAACTGCAACAAGACTCTGCTTTGTGCCCTTGTCCTGGCAGGAGAGGGGGAATTGGGAGGCTGAAGGGGAAAATTGGCTTGAAAATGTCAAAAAACCAACCAACCCCAAACCCTAAACAACCAAAAAGAACTCCACAACTTTTTTCACCAGTTGAAAAAATGTCTTATTTACTTACGTGGAAATTTTCCTATTACTGTTATTATTTCAGCTTGTAGTTGGCCATGGGAACATTTCCAAAGAAACCAGGCTCTGGGAAACCTTTTGTTTTCCAGAAAGGCTGTTATTCAAAAGCAATTAACATAAAAACTTTAAAATTGTCTAACTTCAGAGACAGAAAAATGGAGGAAGGAAATGTGAGACTGTGTGTGTGTGTGTGCATGCAGAAGGGAATACTGCAGTCTGGGATAACGTAAGAGGCAGAAGGAGGATACAAGAACACTTGGGTCATGGTTGGGTCATGGGATGGGTGCAATTGCCAAGGAGGGTTGGGGTGGTGAGATGCCACACCTGTGGGATGCAGGAGCTGCGAGGTCAGCTGGGGGCTACTGTGACCTTGGAGGGCAGCACAAGGCAAGGGGCCTGGGGCAGCAGGAGTCCCAGGAATGAGGGTAGAGATGCACAAGCGTCTCTCCATTCTTCAGGCCTGGTATGAAATGTGTATTCTGTGTTTTGGAGCTTTGAGTTCCTGTTGTCATGAGGTGCAGCTGTGGTTTTGAGGGCAGGCTTGTACTTGGCAGCTCAGGGCAGTGCTCCCAAATCCCCTTGCTTCCCACTGATGATGCTTGGTGAAGGAACTGACAGCAGCAGTGTTGAGGGTTTTATTTTACATTTATACTGTGTAAGTTTTCTCCACCATTTCTCCATTGAACCAGCTGGCTGATTTCAGCCTCACTTGAGAGGGCAGAGGGTCACTAGATATTAAAGTACTGTCTGCTTGTGTGGAAATGGAGTTCAATCAGAGGGAGTTTCCAGATGCCCCAAGGCAGATCTCTCTGCCTTTTTCAAAAGAGCACAACTATTTTAAAATGTGAACTGCACCATATGCAGCCTGAAGGTGTTTTCTCTTGCAAAGGGGGTGCCATAGCTGTAAATGTGCAGATTATCTTTTTAGCCTTTTGATATTTCTATCAATTTTTCCTCCTCCTATGTTACCTCATCCCTGACCCTGCTCACATCCACGTGTGTCAGTCTCAGCCAGCCAGAAATGTGGAGATCTCAGTCCTTCTCAAGGGGCACCCAGGGACTTGGGAGTCAGCCAGAGGTAACACATGAGGGAGGAGACCCATGGAAAGAAGAAGTGGGAGGCTGAGTTCACTGTGACTGTGAGACATGAGCTGGAGTTGCTGGAGTAGAATGGAGGGATGCAGGAGTAGATGATATATCCCAAACTAGTTATGATTCCTGAGATCAGTGACACTCAGAAGAGTCTACCTGTGTTCCAGAAGCGCATTCGAAACAGAAATCCACAAAGGCCTTTGATAAATAAAAGCCTGAAATGCAAAAGTTTGTTCTAAACTAGAGAGTGGTCTCACACTCTGAAAAACCCAGAGAAGTGGAGCAAAAAGCATTGCATAAAAAGGCAAAAGGCATGTGAGCAACAGGGCCTGCAGAGCAAAATCTTACATCAGAAAAGGCTCAGGGCAGCATGTGATGCCAGTGGAAGGGGAGGAGGCATCTGGGACTGCCCTTCTCCTGCCACAGAGAGAGGCTTTGCAGGATTTCAGGGCAGTATTTCTGTGCTGGTGTTTTCCTGTAAGCATTCCCCTACCATTCACAGGGCAGAAAAACTTTTAATAGATCATCAGTACAAGTGTCCCCCCACTTCCATCCTTCTGTCTGTTTCAAGATCAAATTTTAATTGAAACAAGATGTTGTAGACAGGATGAGTATCTATAAATAGATTCTAAACTGTCACCTTAAAAGGAATGTATGTGACTCAGGTCAAACACCAATATGAAGAAAGAAAAACTGTTAAACACATAGTCCCATTAGACACAGGAAGGTCCCCTTGTAGATTGTTTTAATCTTTGGAAGATACTTATTTACGCTGATTCCAGCAAATGATAACATATTTTCTGCTTTGGTGCCCAGGAAATGCATTTTGATAATAGATTCCATTCATACCACACATTGTATTGCCACTGAATTTATGGCACAGATAATATGCATCCTTACTAGTTTCTCCTTCTTTCACAATTTTCAGAGTTTAATTTATGTATTCTATTACCTGATATGCAGAAGAGATTTTGTTTGGGTTTTTAACCAAATCCTCATTTGAAATATGTAATTTTTGGTGATATAATATTCTAGGCTGACCAAATGATTTATCTGAGAAAGCATTTTGCATAATGTAAAGGTTGTGAAACCCACATAGGGTGTTTAAACTTCCAGTTTCATTTATATAACACAGTATTTAAGTCATCTGAGCCCCTAGAAGATTACCTGTATAAGTAGCAAAGGCAGACAGGATTCAGCTTTTCTTATTCAATCTCTTTTCAACATATGAAATGCTTTTCGAACAGCTGGTTATGTAAAGCAAGGTTTATTGAGGTTATATTTTTCAGTACTTGACTTTCAGCACTGCATATTTCTCATTTGTTATTTGCCTCACTTTTTGAGGGCTTGTATGTATCATCCTTACAGCTGAAGTTCTGCAGCAGCCTGTGTATTTTGAGGAAAATATTTATTTGGAGCATAAATATATTTTCACGATAAAAAATACAAAGCTAAGGGTGGCTTATTTCTTAAGTATGCTTATGCAAGTTTAAATAAATGAAGCACAGACTTTTAAACTTTATCCGTAGTCACTGAGCTTGATGCAGTGTTACTATAGATAGTCAGCACACAGAGCCAGCTACCATTTAAAGACCAATAGCGACAATACTGTGTTTCTACAGGTTTAATCAAAATGAACTGCTCTTTATCTGTTCTGTGAAGCTATGGAAAACTATCCTATACAGCAATGCTGGCTGCTGGCTGCAGAAATTTTCAAATCTTTTTATACCAGGCAATGTTCTGGTTGGAAAAAATTTCCTCATTGAAAGAGTGGTTAAATATTGGAACAAGTTCCCCAGGGAAATGGTGGAGTCCCTGGAGGTATGTGGTCTCGGGGTCACCAGTTATGGTCATGATGAATCAGGACTCATGGACTCCAATATCAGAAGGCTTAATAAGATTTATTAAAGTTGACTCCATTCTTCAAGCTTGGGCTATTTCTGCCCAGCTGTACAGAGCGAGCTGCTTCCTCCATGCTCCGTACCGAACAATCTCCCCACAAAATGCTTCCCATACCCGAGAGATAACCAAACTTCACCCATTGCTCAAGAAAGAGTAACAAATCCACATCTCCTGAGATAGGGACACAGGATAGAGATTGTTTAGAAGAACTTGTGGTCTGCAATTTTCTGCTTTCCCAGAGAATATTTCTCTGCAGGGAAAAATATATAATATGTTCATACAACAGAGGTATTCAGTAAACAAGGAGGTGTGGCATTTTGCAATATAGTTTAGGGGGCATGTGGTGTTCAGTTGAAGGCGGGACTTTATGATCTTGGACATCTTTTCAAACCACAATGATTTTATGAAATTGCTTGAAAGCGAAGTAGTTACTGCTCCGAGGTTAATAAACAATATATTCACCAGTCATAAATGCAAGCTACAGGCCTTAACAATCAAAATATAGGTGTCTTGTTTGTTTGTTTGTTTGTTTGTTTGTTTGGGGGTGGTTTGGTTTGGTTTTGCTTTTGTTAAGTTGACTGGTAGATTTAGAAATAACACCCTATATGGAAGCTGTGAGTTTTAGTATCCTGGGCAGTCTCTAGAAGGAGCAGTTCCAAAGCTTTTGTTACACGATGAAATATAAAGTTGCCTCCAGCCACAGACAGCAAACAGTTTGTTTTGATAAGATTTTTGGGACAGGCTGATGGTTTAGTTCATTGACTTTGCTCTTGCTTGAATTTGTATGTTAATCTTGTTATCTAATGGATACATCTTAGGATGTGTTTTAAAACTGGTTAGCCTGAATAGCAGAGTGCACAAAAACAGGATAAAGAGATGGGTGATAGAGGAGAAAGAGAGATCCACTGCCTACAAGCACATGGTATGTCTCCTCTCCTTCAAGCATTAAACACACATTCTTTGGTAGAAAAACACAGAAGACAGAAATTTCAGGAGACAACAGTCTGCCCCTGTTTGACTTTCTCACCAGTTTGGAGACTTCTCTCTGGACACCACATCAAAGGGCCTCAATTGCTTCCAGCTCATCATTGCTCTTTGTGGCAACAAAAAGTCAATGTGAGACCTTTGAGCTAGGTGAGGTCTGAAGTTCCCAGCAACCAAAAAGGCCCTTGGGCTCCTGGACCCTCTTATGCCCCTTACACACCTGAAGTGCTGTACTTAGCCATCCACACCAGAGTATAAAGCAGACAGTCCCAATCAGAGAACCAGTAAATTTGTAAAGCAGTTTGAACTATGTGCCATATGAAAGTAAGCATCTCTGTGAGCCTTCAAGTTGGCATTTATATTTCAAAGCAGTAAATTCACCTTTTGCAATAAAAAATTCGAGGTATACATGTACAAGGAAGGATTTGGATATCTCTAATAAAACATCATATTAGAAGGTGTATTTGCAAGCACAGAAGGAACATGGATATTTTCAAGTCTGAACTGCACATGTCCAGCACTACATGAGGTAATTTCTTTTGGAAGAGGAGGGAAGACTGCTGAATTTTCTAAAATTTAGTCTCTCCCTATATCTCCTTTCAGAGCCTTTTAAAATTTTCTGGGTAGTCCTGGCCTCTATAAGAATTTGGGTAGGGAATAGAAACCATATTGTTTAACACAGCATATTTGAATCCTGAACAAAAGCACTTGGAGATATTGGTACAATTCAGCAACCCATAGGCAAAAAAAAAAAAAAAAGAAAAAAAAAAAGAAAAAAGAAAAAAAATTGAACTTCTTTACCACATGAAAGTGTGGTAAAATAGACTGTAAAAAATAGGGGGTTTTTATGAAATAGACTGCAAAAAATGTTATCCATTTGTGGTCAGAAGTATCAAGTACAACAAATTACACTTACTGAATACTTCAGTTACTGTACTTGGCAGTGAATTTGCTTTAACTCCAGGAGAGCATTACAAACAGAATCTTTAGAAGTGATGTGAACCAATTATGCAGTACTGGACTTTTTGTTCTTCAGGCCATAGTCCTGTTCCCACTTCCATATTCACTGTGCCTATCAAGAGATGCATTCTATTATGAAAACAGAAAAATTTAGCAGTTCCTAACTACAGAAGGCAACATAGCGCAGCTAAGATATTTGGGATTAAACCACCATGAGACAACTGCAGTTCAAGCAGGATTTGGCTGGAGGATCATGTGGGAAGCCTTTCCCCTGCCAGACCAGGGATGAAAAAGAGACAGGGGGTGAGGGGTACACCAGTTCCAAGTTGTGAATCACCCCTTATGTTGGCGGAAGCCTGCAGATGGAAACAGGAGGGAAGCAACCACTGAGGCTCATCTGCAACCTTACTTTACCCAGTCCCCACTTGGAAGAACTGTTCTTTTATTCCATTTCTGAAATATGCCTTTTCATACCGCATTTGCCATTGTTAATTGGAGAATCTCCCTCCTGCATCCTAATCAAACAGTGCTGGCAAGGAAGAATCAGTATTACGAGCCATGTCTGACGTGCTGGCCAATTCAAGCCATGAATTGTTTGCCTCAGGCCTGGCAGGTTGGGGTCTCCGTTCAATTTTATTCAGAATAAAATTATTAACAGCAATGAAGCATGTGTAGACCATCCAGAAAAGGAAAGAGCCCCTGTTGCTGAGAGAGCGAGCTTAACTCTCAGTTTGTTTTTTCCCTCAAATACATTTAAAACATTGACACTTTCTCCCACGGGAGGAAAATACCACCAGGTAAAAGCAGCAAACATGTTAAAATTGGTGCTACACCAACATTCAAGGAGAGGTGAAAAACAGCTGAGAAAGAGTTCAAAGTCAAAACTGCACACATGCAGAGGTTCCCCACATCTTAGCAAGTATCTCTTTCAGTCAGGGAGTTCCTACTTCAGGGCCCAGGTAGCCTGGGCCAGACCCAAATGTCCTGCCACAGAAGTCAGTAGGGAGTGGGATTCTGGCCAAACCTGTAGTTGAAATGCATGTCAGCCACAAAGTGTCTTCCAAGTCTAGGTTGTAATGTTCCCCAGAAGTAGTACAAAAATGAGATTTTGCTACCAAAAAATGTTATTGGGGGCCTAGGCTGATTTATCAAGAAATGCCAGGGGGCTTCACTCCAAGAGTGAACGCCACTAGAATTTAATTCCAACAAGCAGTCTGCTTTTCACCCTGTTTCCCGATCCCTAGAGAAACAACTGCGGAAAGCAGGAACCTTTGCAGCAAGCCTGATCCTGTGTCGCCAGAGATGGAGCCACCTGTGTGCGTGCGTGTCACTGCGTCCGTGTCCAAGCCAAACAGCTGCCTTCCTCTAGAGCCCGGCCGGCGGGGAATGTCGGGGAGCGGCCCGAGCCCGGCCGGGCTGCGGGCGCTGCTCCGGAGCTCGAGGTGCCGCTGCCTCCGTCCTGCGCTCCGTGGGAGGGAGGCACGGAAGCGGGGGAAGGGACGGGTTTTCCCCGGAATCTTATCTGTCTGGCAGACACTAAGGCCAGCCACCCGTGTGTTCTGGGAGGTTCAGATAGACGCGCTGCGGCGCTAAATCAGCCCCTGGGCTCCGCAGCTGCTTGGCTTGGGGTGTGTTTGGCGCATAGTCCTGCGTGAGCCTACTGGAAAAGTTCAAAGGGTATTTTCTCAGTTCTTCCCCCTTCCACTACCCCTGCCAAGGCAGCAAACCTCTGGTTCCTTTCTCAGAAACTAACTAAAGCTTTGCTCCACTGAAACTTGGCCACCGTGGGAAGGGCAAAGAAAAAAAGAAAAGAAAGGGGGGGGGAAAGGTAAAATATAATGGTTAATATAACAAAATGGCTTTTCTGTAGAAAAAGATATGTTGCAGATTGGATGACAGTCATGTTTCTTGCCTTTTTTCTGTTTTTCTCGCTGTTAGCCATGCATATACACATTTCTTCTGTGGTGATGTTTCGGCAACCTGGGTGACACAGTGCTGTGCTGGGGCTGGGCTAGGACAGCAGGCAGCAGGTGGCTTTCTGGGATAGGAGCATTCCCCTTCCTATGCCTCTCTACTTTTCTTGTCAGCATATGGCTGGTGGTTTAGATAATGATAAGGCCCACCAAAGAAGTGTGTATGTCTTTTAATCTAAGCTCATCAGTATGATGTGTGTGAACTACTGGCTTTAGTGAGCTATGCTGGCTGTGGATGGAAGGATAAAGATTTTGCAGTGCTTCTTGGCTAGCCTCAGTTCACCCAGCCTGGCTCCCTGCAGAATAACTTGTACTAAGGTGGATTTATGAACCAAGATGCCACCCCCTTCTTGCAAAGCTCGGTAGCTGCTTGATTGCTTTTTAGCGTGAGAGTTCAGAAAAACATTCTTAAACCATGATGTCTCCAGAGGTTTGTGGTGAGAAAACAATGTTAATTTGCCCAGTTTAGAAGCAGAAAGATGAAAAAAGAGTAAAGTACACTGTTCTTTGTTCCAAATACCTGAAATTAATGCCTTTGTTGGAGATAAGTGTCATAAATGGCTTTAACATTCTCAGGTTTTTCTCTCATTTTGGAGCAGTGCTGTATTGCTGCCACAGCACTGCTGCGCCGCACAGCACAATCCACCTATTTACACTTTTTAATGAGCAGTGACTCTACTGTAGCTATTGAATTAGCTGTGCATCCATCATTTATTGTAGTTTCCAAATGAGAGTGTGTCATATCAGCTTCTAGAAAAGTTCAAGACAGCTGCCTGTGTCATGGAAAAATAAGACTTGATTAACAGAGGATGTAGGAAGCCAAAGTAAATACTAAAAATGTGTAAAGCAGTTATGGTGGTGTAGATTAGTACATATGAAGGGATGTGTAAATCTGAGTGCTTGACATGACTGATTCTTACATCAAAAGGGAAGTCGTGTTATTATGTTTTTAGTTGAAAGCCTCTGCAGACAGTGCTGGAGTTGTTTCAATGTCCCACTCAATTAAAAATCTCAAATATTGTGAAGAGTTGGGCCTACATTCCCATTTTTCCTGAATTTCAAGTATGGAAGGACAAGTAACAAGAAAGGAAATGCTAAACTTTGAAAACTGTGTCTGTCAGCAAAAAGCACTGGTGTGTACATGCAGCACCTCTTTGTTGAACCAATAACTCGTGTTTAAAGACTATCCCACCATGAGTGGCAGATGTGGTGGTAGCTGAGTGACAGGACCATCTAGAAGGCAGGAGGAGACATTTTGTCAGCCTATGAGTCTTACAAAGCCTTTGAAATACTCTAACCCCTCTCACACATTGCAGACAAGCAGGTGAAAAGCTGCAAGTTACTTAAATCAGCCTCTGAGACACTTCCAGTTAGCTTTGTTATGAAAAGAGCATGAAGTATAATATTCTACACTGTCATTTAAAAATAAATCTTTTACAGCACAAATCCCATTATTATGTGTACATATTAAAAAGAAAGATTGTATTTGGTCTGGGGTTTTTTAGTTTGCTTGGTTGGGGTTATTTGTTGGGGTTTTTTTGGTTGTTGTTTTTATAGCAATTTTAAGACTTTTAGACTTGCTAAGAGGTAGGTCCAAGTTGTGGTTAAATCTGCAGACGATAGTCTTGCTGATCTCAGGATTTTCCAAATATTAAAATACATGTCTGGATTTCTCAAAACCCCACAAAACTTCAAAAACATTAGACCCATTTTAGATAACTGAGATGGCCATAAACTGCTTGAGTGTCCTGGTCCTGGCTAGATTTCTTGTAATAGACAATCTTCTGAATGGCTCTTAGTGGCCTTTTAGCAACTTCAGGTACTATATTTTAGCAAACAAAATGAAAGTTCATCCCTTAGCTTTTGCTTAACTACAATAAATTATTTATAAAGTGCAACCCTATGTCATGCAGATGCTTTTTCCAGTCATGTTGTTTATATAACAGGTACCATTCAAAATGTCATGTGGCGGGAGGAGGTTCTCTATGGAGATGTGTATGAAGTCAGAGCAAAGAAAAATAAATCTCTCAGTAAACCCTGTCACTCTTGTGACTGTGATCACTGTGCCATTCCCAGCACTGCTTCCTGCAGGAGCCTGAGGCCATGGCTGGAGGTTGCTACATGTGGGCTGCATGGCTCTGGATGTGAGAATTCTAGCACAATCAAATGGAAGTCCTTACCTAGAGATAAGCCTGAAGTACTCATGCATTATTAAGTTCCTGGCAAAATCTTTACAATGTATATATTTACACTCAGGATTTGTACATACATTTACACTTGGGGTTTGTAGATATAGTTATGGTGTGACAAATATCCCTATCTAGACAAGTTGGCAGGAAAAGAACAGAAAAATACAAGAACAGTAAAAGAATAGAATAAGTGTCCAGGTACCTTCTCGAGTGAAATCTGGAGGGTTTCAGTGTGTGCATGTGTCTTTTTTTAAAATTTACTTAAGAGGTTTAAGTTTCTCAAGCAGTAGCTGCAAGCTTTGGGCAGCAGAAATACACTTGCTTGAAGTATGCTTCTCCTGTATTAGGACAGCTGGCTGGCCCCATGGCAAGCCATTTTTTATTTTCAGGTGAAACTTCTGGCTTTGGCCCACTCTGGCATTTTGTTTATCCTCTGTAGAAGTCTGTCCTTTTTGGCAACATGGGCCATTTCCTTTCCTCTTGTGGTTTCAGCTTTACTTCTTGCTTTTCACTTGGGAGTTTTCTTCTGCTAGTGGATCTTTCTCTTTTCAGCAAGCAGTTTCTGCAGATCTGCAGGTGAATTCTACCCATTTTGTATAAACCCCTAACTTTTATTAAATTGGTCATGTATTTTTCAGTCATTCTTAAGATGAACATCACGGAGTTCTGGCGGTTTGTGGAGGGTTTTGGTTGGTTGCTTATTGGGTTTGTTGGAGCAGGGAGGGGAAATGAGAGATGGAGGGAATCACATTTCCCAGGGAAGGTACTGCTACTAATTATGCCTTGGAGATTATAACTTCATGGCTCAGATATAATTAGTACTTGATCAAACTCATCTATGCTATTTAGGACAAAAGAAAGCCTCTCTTTCTGTATGACCCAAAAAGCCAGCTGTTACTTCAGACATTCATTTGTAGGGGTTCAGGGAACTGCATCTATAATTCTTATGAGCCCTAACAGCCCCTGAACCCCTTCCAACAGCTGCCATGCCTCCAGCCTTCCTCTTACCAAAAGTTTGCCACCTATAGCGATACACATGTGCAAAGGAGTACTTTTAGGACATCTCTTACTTCTGGATTCTGGTTGTCTTTTGAGATCTCCTTAGAAAGGTATGTTGTAGGACAGGATTTTTAACCTTGTCCATTGAAGTCTTTTCAATGTCAAGTTGGCAAAAGCTGGAGGTAGAGGCTAGTGCAGCACAGATCATGAAGGTAATGGGGGCATGACCTCACAGGCAGAGAAGTTCTGGGAGAATGATAAGAGAACCCCTGTCTGACCTCGATTATTTACTCCTCTAATGCTCATGTTTCACCACTTCAGATCCACTGCTGGGAGCAATACCAGGTGCCTTCTTGTGACAAGAAGTGTGTGTTGTGTGAGCTGGTCAGATGATAAAGGTGTTGAGTCAAAATCCACTGAATTGGTGAGACTCATTCCCAAATCTTCAGAGAGTTGCAGATCCCCAATAAAATCTGGGCTGGAGTTTAGACAGCCTGTGCCCAAACCTGCATTCCTCTATCCTCACTCAGCTGCTGACTGGATCCTGGGTGGTTATCAAGCTCTCTGAAGCTCTTGCCTTTGAGCATGCCCAGAGCCATGTCAACTTCAGCAGAACTGAGCAGCTCAGTGCCAAGTCTGTCCCACAGCAGCAGATGCAGCTCTTCCAGATTGCATCTGCAAAAAGGCTGTTGTAGGCTACTGGTTTTTTTTTAAGTACAGCAGGGATGCTGCTGCAGCTGCTGCAATTCCTGTTCTCCTTATCCCACCACTCAGGGTAAGGATGCTTCCCTGCACCCAGCCCAGTCCTCTCATATGGGCTGTCTCTTCTTTCAGCTAGCAGATTCAAAGAAGCCCTCCCATTCTCTAGGGCATGTCTGCACTGCCAGGTTTGTGTATAACTGTTTTGCAGTGGGTGCAATCCGTATTGGTAGAGCTGGAGGGATTAATCAAAAAAATTTTAAGGGCAGTGAGAATCTGTTAAGTGCAGTGAGCAAAGCATGTGTGTGAAAGGTGGAAGAGCAGGATTCCACTGCTTCTGACAGAAATCATCCCTGTGGCTTATGCCTACTTTTTAAATGAAAGATATAAACAGACCTTGGGGTGACAGTTGCTGCCTAAAGGCTCTGGAGAGAAGTCTGTGTGTCCCAGTGGCATTGTATACAGGAAATGTACAGGAAGAATGGCATTTGCACTCTCTGTCCCAGGTGTGATGCTTCAGAAGGACATTTCAAGGTCCACAGAGAATTTGGCTTCCAATTCATTATTAGGTATATTAAACCCATGTGGAGAAAGCTGTTCCATGTGTTTCAGGTCTGTGTTTCACAGTGGGGGTCAATGTGCTGTATCCCAAGGGTTCAGGAGGCATAGGCCAAATCCATGGACATGGAATACCTTGTACCTCACTAAAATGATGATAGTAATTCCCAGTTTACATAGCGCATGGGAAGGGCTTACATAACACTGGAAAGGAGTTGCTGGTACTTATTTCTTAGCTCTGATTTTGTACAGCCTAGTAGAAGAGATGAAGCATAACAAACAAATTCTTGGTTGTTAGAGGCCAGAAATGTTTGGTTGATTTTGCTTTACTGCCAGTTTCAGTAACATAAGCCACTTTATTTGGAGGAGAATAAGGTTTGTGCCTATTAGCTGCTGCCACTTGTGTACATGAGACTGATGTTAGCCATTGACTTCACATCACCAGCTATGACATACACCTTCTTGAAAAGCACCATTTGAAGTGGTCATTTAAGCTCTATTTATATTCTTTATTTCAAATATTAAGGCCACCATAATGCTGTGTGTATTACTTCAGAGGATTACAGATCACACCACAGAGTGTTTTATAAATGATTTCTCTTCAACATGGCCTTATATTGTCACAGCAATTGCTTCTGCAGTTCCACTTCCAGTCCTTCCACCTTAGTCTAGGTCCAGCTGCTGCTGAAATTACTCAGATTCTTCTTTCTTAAGGTTATTATCAGATCCCACACTGCCTCTGTTGCAAAAACAAGATTTGGGCCCACAGACAATTAGTTACAAGATCCTTAATTCTGGCCCCTTTGCATTGTCTTTATCCATTAGTCATGGAACTAATGACCAGACACATGGTATGCAGGCAATGTATGTGTGTTTATGGTGTCCTTTTAAAGGCATTTCCTCCTCCTGGGAGAAGACAATCCAGAGAAACTTCTGTGCCCCAGTATATAAGTGGGATCACAGCAAAAATTCAAAAAATTCCTATTACCCTTGCTTGCTCAGTGCCCAACTCACGCCAGGTGTCAGCCAAGCAGACCAGGCCTGTCTCTCTGCTCACAAGGGTTTATTGCTGTGCATTTATCAGCTCTGTACAGCGGCACTGAATGCACACACACACCATTTATTTCAATATGACGAGGCAGGAAACACTTTTTCCCCACGCACGAGTAGGCAGCTGTCTTGAGAAATTCCAAAACCTGATGCTGAGAACTTGCTTGTGTATGATCTGCCCTGAAACAGAAGTACCCACACAAGGGGCACCTATTCTCCTTTACCATAAACTGCTTTGGATCCAAGACTTGCTAAGAAAAGAGACACAATTCACCTGGGCTCTGACTTGTAAATGATTTCTTCACTCGAGAGATGAGTAGTTTTTACATCCCAGCTTGGGGACATTGGAGAAGGCTTCAGGCAGTCCATGAGCCAGATGCAGTTTTCTGGGGTTCAATTATGAGTGCACTGGAGCCAAGTAGCAGAGCCACAGCAGTCAGCATGCAATACCTGAGGGGAGCTCTTGCCTAGAGGAGAACACGCAGGTAAGCAATAATCAGAGCCAGCCCCAGCTTACTGTCTATGCTTCTTGTGTAGAGATTTATTGATTTTAGACTACAGTGTCAAGAGACAGCAATGATCTGTACAAGTGACCTAGTAAGTCATAAACCATGTGCAATTACACAGGCAGTACTAAACTACTACAGTAGTTTAAACAGTGTTTGTTAGTTGTTATTACTTCTCCTGAGAGCTTAGTGCTATTGCTGTCTGTAGGCTGTGATTTACAGTAGTGTAATCACCTGAAAATACTGGGTTTGTTAAGTTTCTCAGGTAATACAAAAATGAGTCAAGCAATACTTTTAGATACCAAATGAACTTAAAATGTTTTTCTTGCCTGAAGATGTATTTTTTATTTTGTACCACCATCCAGTCTCCAACAGACAAAGTGGTCTTTCACTGAGGAACACTTACTCAAAAAAGAGCATTATGAAGGAATTTCTGTGACCTGTAATATTAGTGGTATGATCATCATAGTGTGCCTGAATGTTCAGTAACAATACAGATACCATTTGACTCTTATTTAAAAGAGCACTAAGTCAGGGATTTCCTCCTGAAACCTGACATCAAGTCTGTGAAACTCTTTCTTGAAGTAATTCAGGAAGAAAAACTATGTGCTATTTGAGAATGTAAGCCACATACATTGTTAGAGATTATAAGAGACCTTCAAATCCATTGGTTAGTTTTCTAGTAATAAATTGTTGTTGCATGAGTTTATTACAGATTACTTAGCCCTTCAGGAAAATGATTGTCATCATGCTTTTCAAGATTTTTTTTCTTAACAGGATGGACTTGGAAAAACCTTTTTAAGCTTATACTGGTTAATTTTTAGTTTGATATTTTGTACCAGTAAAAAGCCCTCCCCTTTGCTTATTTTCATTTTCCTCTGTCAAAGGAGATTAAGGCACATCCCCTTGAGTATGAGTGCTACTCCCATCCTCCACGGAAGCCCATATATAGCAATTCCATGGGGATCTAGAACACTATGATGGGAGAAAGCCAAGAAATACAGGACAGTGAAATGGAGGGGCTCCAAAATGAGCTGGCCCAAGGCCTCCCTCAATTGAATTTTGCAGCTTTCTAGGATGTGGGGCCAAGGTCATTCCTGCTTCAGATGCAGCAGAGGGAAGGGCTGGGGCAGGAAGTTTCCATGGGCACACACCTGCTGTTTGAAACAGCAGTGAATAATCAAGGGAAGAGTCCTGGAGCTCCAGCACCCTGTTTTCCCTTCCTCTAAAGAGCATGGAGGCAGCAGCTGCAGCTGTTGATTGCTTCATTCCTCTCAGAGCTCCCAGCAGACCCCTTCCCTTGGGAGCAGCTGGCTCTGCAGTCCCTGACCCCATGTGGCCCAAGCTCAGCACAATGTCCTCGCAGCACCAGGGCTTAGGCCACACCAGGCAGTGCAGCTACAGTGGTTCTGCTGCTCTGGGGCAACAGTTGTCTGCTTTGTCCTGGCTTTTGGTGGCAAGCATATCCAGCCAAAGCTAGTGCAGTTTTAAACAGAAACAGAAAACCCCACAGCAGTCTGGAGACAACTCCCCATCTCCAGTTTACTGGACCAGTGGTGTGTGTTGGGCAGGAAGCTGCACAGGAAAATAGGAGCTTGGCCTCTGGGATAGGGCATGTGAGGCACGGAAAACATACTTTCCACCTGCCAAAAAACAGAGGCTAAAGCTTTGCCAGTTGGACTCCACCTTGACAGTTGCTGGACAAGCTCTCTTCTCATTAATGTCAGTGGGATTTCGGTATGTGCTTAGCAGCTGGTGTGCTGTAAGCCCTTACAGGGGCATGATGGGGAACATCACAGTGCAAATGTGAGCGAGGCTGAAGCCATCCATGGTCTGTGTGAAGTAATGCACTCAGGTGATACTTCCCACGCAGTAGCGGTTGTACTCCTAACAGATTAGTCCTCACCTTGACTGCTGGCTTTCTGCTTTAGAGATATGGCAGTGCTATTAGCCAGAACACATTCTCCCCAAGTCTGAAATGGTATTCAGTGCTGCTTCTCTTCTCCAATGCTTTTCTTTGGTCCTCTTTTCAATTTTAACTCAACTTATGTATATTTATCTAGATAATATCCTGTAAGTACTTTTACATATAAATGTACTTCTCAATTTTCACTTTTTCTAAAGCTGTCAATAAAACAATTTAAAACTGCTTTCTGGCACAGATAAGCTTTTCACTCATCTATATTTTCTCTTAAATAAAGCAAGGGAGGTACTGCTCAGTTCTCTCATGGAAGGCATTGATGAGAGCAGCAGGTTCATGTGCTGTTTTCAAAAGGAACCCAGCAGGACTGAATGCCATCGCACATGTTAGTAACTAGATCTGCTCTGTCCTCAGCTTCCTGCTAAATGAAACCTGGTTTGATTGTTCCACATAGTAAACTGTTGTTGATTGATGTAATGCTGAATGGTGCTGGTGGCTGACTCATCACCCTTGGCTTGACCACTGCACAACTGAGGAAAAGGGAGGTACTACTGGCTAGGAACAAAAGGCCAACAAGGAGAGAAACGTGGAAGGGAAGAAAAGGGAATCTCATAGCCATCATGTGGATACAGAGCATTGAGAGAAGAGTCACTATTGTTTTTGCCAAATTCAAGATGTATTTGCTTTTCTGATGCTGATTTACTCAGCGAGACAGAGATTTGGAAAACAGAATGCATAAATGCTGCATGGGAGAAATTAGCTGAGAAGCAACATCTTAATATAGAGCGCAGGAGTGCATGGAACACTTCTGATAGTGGAGGAGCCTGGGCTCCTACACAGTCATTCCCAAAGAATGTTAAAAATATTTGTGGGAGAGAACAAGCTTGTGAAATCGATTTTCTGAGCTGCTGTCTGCTTATTTAAAACAAAAATGATCATACAGCGGTTCTATGTGTTTCCTTTTCATATCAGTATTAAGCTTATCTTATAAACACATGTTCAGTATGTAATGTAAGTTAAAAATATCCATTATAAAACTCAGTGCAAGGAGAACGTGGCTTGGATGCTTGCTGGCATGCAGAGAGATATCTTATTCTTTTTTGTACTGTGATACAGTTGTAGCACTATCAGATATCTACGGCTTTGAAGGATCTATTGAAAGCATGTAAAAGATTTTTAGAATTTGTTTTTGGCAATATTAGATGACAAAAACTGAGGAATGAGTCCCACCAACTTTCATTAAACTGTGTGCTCCATCATTGTTTTTTCTGTTTTGGAGTTGAAATTAAACTGGCATTGATAGCACTCAGCATATTTATTCTTTCAATCAGAAAAAATGATCTTAATTATTATCATATCTATAGAAATATGTATTCAAAACACAGCTTAGACACTGATTAGCCACCTCTGTGTGCTGCTTGTGCAGGCAAAGAGAAGAGCGTGCCTTGCACGAGATCCTGATGTCCATGGTGGAGCTTGAGGAGTCAGGAGCGCTGTCTCCTGATCAGCACCTCACCTCCCCAGTGACCTGGGGAGTCCAAAACTCACAAACCGTGGCACAAGTGTTCCACTTGGCAGTTTTGCACATGGGAAAGGAGCATTCTCACAGCAAGTGGTAACTTGTGTAGCACCCAATTCTAGTGCCACCACTACAGGATTATTGATGGAGTGTGGGAGTGGAGGCTGTGTGACTGGGGGCTAGGAACAGCTGAGCCTGAACTTGGGAGTCCAGATTACAACTTAGCAAGAATTTAAGGCTGGGACAAAGCCTCAGAAGTGGGAAGACAGTAGCTTGTCATAAGAAAGAGGACAGAAAGAAAGAATGGGCAGAAGACCTTCTGCCCCTTTTCCCCTAGACTTAGTTTCAGGAAGTTATGGTCATTCTTATGCTGGCGTGTTGGCATGCACCTGCCAGCCATCCCCCCAGCCAAACTCTCAGTCTCCTTCTCAAGTATGACAATGCTCCATTGCTCTCAGGCATTCTTTTGGTGTCTCGTGGTGCTAAGTTCAGTATTCTAATGTGGAAGGTCTTGCCTTGCTGAAGGCCATCTGGGTGTCAGAATGCCAATGGAGCGTGGAATTCCTGCTTTTTAGCATCTTTTTTAAAAGACTGCGAAATCAGTATGTTCTTCATACTAATTAGTACAAATACTGTAACCACTAGGAAAGGTAGAAGAAGAGTCAGGTTGTGAAATGAAACACTCAAAACCTGCAGAGTCATGATTAAGAGTTACACAGTGATTTGATTGGATTCTGTTACACGTGTTCACTGAAGACATGCATCAAGCAATGCATTTTACAAGTAAGTTTGAGTCCAACTTTATTTACGTTGGCAGTTAATTCAATACAAACATTTGTGTCTTCATTTCCAGTGCCACAGAACCCTGAAAAGTCATCACAACAGCAGCACTTGCTGGGTATCTTGTTTTACAGATGGGACAAACTCCATAGCCAAGTGGCAAGTACATCTGGTAAGGCAGGTTTAGACATTTGGATATCTTGTTACCTTTTCATTAATTCAAATGACAGCTTCTTCTGAGCCAGGGTAGTACATAAAATATATAGGGTAGAGATGAAATCTTGTCTTTACAGAAATTAATATAAATGAGACATTATAGTACAGACACATATCCTTGAGGTCTAAGTTATTCTGTTCACCAAACTAAATTGCTAACAAATTGGCAAACTAAAAAACATCAGCATTTATGAAAATTAAATCCATATGTTTTTCAAATGCATGTATCATCAACCACTTCCAGATGTAAAAATCCATGGATACTTTTAAAGAATCTCAGTCCAACAGTCAGTTTCCATCATGAAACTCCAAATGAGCATCATTCACAAACAATATACAAGAATATTTAGTCTGTTCAGGAAACAATACTTGTTGCTTTCCTTAGAGCCAGGTATCCTGCAACCACATCTGAAGGGAGCATCCGAATATAGGCAAATTCTTCGATAGTACTAAATCTTAGCTTGCTCTGTGGATCTGTGTAATTTGCCTGAAAAAGAAACAATGGTAGAGATATGATTCAAATAAAATTTCTAACCATAATAATAAAAGCAGTTTCTTAATTACAAGACCACAACAATGAGTTTTTCTTCCTAGTAACAGCACTGCTGTTCTGCCACGTGGCCACAACTCTGTCTTTTTCTTTTTTCTCCTCATGTGAGAACTTATGAGAAGTTAACAGACCCCTGTAAAGTCAGATTAGAAATGCATTAAACATAACAGAGGGCTGAAGTAAGTTTCCTATAAAACAGTGCAAAGAAATTCTTCAACTCTCTAAACTCACCCTAGCAACTCTGTGCCTTGTGCAGTCTCTCTAAAGGCAGCTCTCCAAAGAGTCAGGCTGCTGCCAATAAATTACCCACAACGAGGCTGAATTATGGGTGCTCTGATAGCTTTGGACTGCCTTTCTCTTGCTGCATACAACTTAGCTTTTAATTTACTTTAAAGTGGTTGTTAAAGCTAGGGAGTCTCAGCTTATGGTTCTGTGACTGAACTGATAAGAGATTTGAACCCGGTGTTGTGGTTTGCTCCAGATGCCTGCTTTCAGGATAGCAGCCTGGCCAGCTCACCCTGGGCTACGCTTGAATCCTCTGCTATATTTGGACCCCGAGTGACGGGGAGCAGTGCCAGTTTCCTTCTATCCTCTCCCCTTCCTTGTTGCTACAGAAACCTGGAGCTTGGCTGAGCTCAGGGGTAGGCCAGGGGCTGCACTGGGAGAAGGCAGGCATCAGAGCATTGCCTCTCCACACAGCCTCCAGGACAATCCCTGCCTCTTCGGCACTGGATTACCAAGTGCTTGCCAAAAGTGTCTTCTGTGCCTTTCTTTAGCACAAGATGGTGGCAGGCTGCAAGGCACTTGAGATCCCTCAAGACATTGCTACTAAAAATAGGAAAGGCCAGGAAGAGCTGGAGTAGTCCCCCATGCCACAGTTACAGTGCAGAGTTCTCTACACTTTTATGTTGTTAAGCACCTGTTGACCATGGTAACAATCCAGCCAATCATTTCACCTGACATGATTTAGAAAATGTAGTGTTATTTGTAGCCTGGATTTCTTTACAAATAAACGTTGCCAGGTTAATTAAATGTAGTCAGCAAAGAGTTCAAGCCATCAATTAAGTTTCAAACAAATGGCAAAGTTAGAACATTAGGAGTAAATTTATCCCTGCTGGTAACTTCATGGTTACAGCAGGTATAAATTTACTTTTATTTCACTTTACATCTGGCCTCATGTAAGAAAAAGCTAAGCAATTAGACTGCTTTTCAAATGTGCAGGATTCTGTAACAGAGTAAACAAGCAATATCTGCAATTTGTATTGTGCACTGATCTAGGTGAAAAATATTATGGCAGCTCTTCACTGTTCTGGTATTATGTATTGGGCTATTCTGTTTGCAGACACCAATGTATGGTAACCAGCCATTCATGCCTTCATGCCATGGCTTCAGCCTGAAAAGAAACTTCACCAATACTCCAGCAATAATTAGAGATTAGAATATTAAATTAATATGAGTTTGCAAAGAAAAAACTCTGTGGTGTTTAAAAACTAAGTCAAAGGCCATGGACACATGCTCTTAAAATACAATAAACTAGGTATCTCAGTCTGTTTCTATAGTAACAGGGCTGATCCATTTTCAGAAATGGAAGAGAAGTATAAACATTCAAAGGTTTGGGGGGTTTTAAATCTGCTTTACAATAAATTATGCTGCTTTGCATGTTAAAATATCTAAATACTCATCTTGCAAGTTTGGAAATAATAGGTTTATTTTGCAGTGTCAATACAGTAGATAACAGCTTTAGAATTCGAGGCTGCCTTACAAATATATAAACTGGCTGCTCTGCTGAGACCATTGGTAAATTTAATTCCATTTGTGCTACACACAGAAAGAGAAGGGGATCAGTAGAATTTAATTGTGGCATCTAATATAAGAGCAAGTATGCTGATTGAGAATGTTTTAATATAGTTCTCTTTTTGTACCTAGTAGACAATTTAATTCTTCCCTAAATGGGTAATGCTAAGGAATTTTTTCCCCCCATGGAGAAGCCAGCATTCCCATAGAAAATACATTCTTACACAAATGCTTTTATATTTTACACAGAAAATACAGGGGCATTTTTCTAATACTGCATTTCTACAATATTCTATTGTCCCACATATCCTCCTACTAGGAAACGATCTTGAAAGCATATTCAGTGCTTCTTATGAAACATTTCTAGCCTAGCAATTTAAAGGACACACCGCCTCAGCTATTTTAAAAAAAAGGGGTTTTTTTTAAATGTGGTAATTTTACCATAGTCTGGAGAAACCTTGCAGGCCAGGTAAATTAAGAAACTTGACTCACAATGCAATTAGAGGATGGAAAAAAAGAGATAAGTGAAGAAAAGAAAACAAAAGCAGCACTGAGTGGATTTGTATAGAGAGTATCCGTATGAAGCTAGAATAGTTATAGTACATATATCACTGATGGAAAAGAGGTGCTGGTAGAGAAAAGCTGAGGAACTGAGAGAATTTTCTAAGGTTTAACTGACCCTTAATTAGTAGGGATATGGTCTCCACTCCCATCTATACCTTGCATCATCAGCTCACTATAGGTGCAACAACTGATTAGTTTTGAAATACATCAAAGGTTAGTGCTGGAAAGCATTGTTTGGCTCCTTGGAGATAGAGCAGGAGTCTGCCTGGCTAGAGGGAATTATCTTCCCTGGATTTGTGAGCAGTCTCTTCCATTTGCTGTCTGACAATTCATCTGTGAAGGAGATGTTGCTTTTCCACTCCCTCTTGAACACCAAGGGTTACCAGCTTTTATCTGAGCAACTCATTCCCTTTTCAAAACATTTTCAGAGGCACAGGCTGGACACATGCCACTTCCTAGGTGCCTTACTTAGACGTGTTACTTAAAAAATAAAGTCTAAGAAAACATATGCTACCAAATCAAGATCAAATGCTAATGGAGGATTACAGTTGGTGTTATAGCTATTCTTGTTATAGCTATTCTTACACTAAATACCCACTGTCAGGCAGCCCCTAGTTAAGTGCTCACCCATTTTCTGTCCTAATGAGGACTTTTTACCTAATTCAGTGCACAGAATGCAAGGTGGTATGCTAACCTGCATTAGCATAACAAATATGTGCCTTTAAGGACATCTCCAGGAGGTGATATCAAATCTGTTAAAGTGGGCTAGTGCCCTATGGGTGAGAAACAGATTAAACTGGGTAAAGTGACACAGAAATTCTGTGCAAGGCTCTTTGACAATACAAAGTTTTCATTAGTGTAGCTACTTAGTGTAGCCATTACTTAAGCATTTATTTTTGCTCCAAAATACAACATTCCCATTCACTTCAATTGTAAGAAATGCACAGGCTTCTGCAAAATAAATCACTGGCGTTTGAGGGTGAAAAGTGAAAAGATATGCTGTTACTAATACCTGTTCTGTTTTAAGTAAAAATTATTTATGTAACATTGAAACAGTTTTGACATGAGATAAAAATAAAAAATTGTTGGGCAGAATTCAATAACTTTACTCCTGTTTTGTGCCAACAGAATCTTTGGGGAATTCAGGCACCAAATTGTAACTACCAAGACTTTCTAGAGCATGTGCAAAATGTATCTAAGTCAAATGTGGCTCGTTGGTTTTTTTCCCCTCTCTTTAACAAAAACACATAAAAGAGCCCATCTGTGACATGCAAGCTATACATCTGCCAAACTCCAGCTTTCAGCTCTGAAGCATAGGGGTATCTGAAATTCTTAACACTCTGTGCCAGGTGTCTGTTTCAGGCTGATTTGTTTGAGGCAAAGTTTGAGAACAATGATAACAAGGGGGTTTTTTTAACCTGGTGGAAAAGAGGCCAAACAATAAAATTTTGCTTAATCTAATTATTGAAAATTGCTGAGCCATCTTTTTAAAACTTCCTCTACAAGATACAATGAAATAAATCCACATCAGGCAAACAGCATGGAAAGTTTTAGTCAGTGTGGTTGTACCTTGGCAAAGTTAACAGTCACAGAAACTGTGGACTACCAGCTTTCCCTGTAGCTATCTTAATTAGAAATTATGGGCACCACTGTAGATTCTACAGGTGACAAAGAGGTGTCATAGGAGTTACGTGGCAGGACAAGGTATTTAGTCTGTCCTGACAACTATTAAAAACCTAAGGATTTTGTGATGTAGTGACAAGTATTGGCGTTTGGTCCTGAATCACTAGATAATTATTAGGCCCAAGTCTGAATAGGAACCTCAGCATATAATCTATAAAACAAGGCACCAGTGCTATCTCATTGTGGAAGGTGAGATGACAAATTTGAGGAGAAAAAAAAATACTTACTGGAAGTCCTGAGATGTCTGAATATTTCTTGGCAGGTTTAAAAGAAGGAGGAGCATCAATACTAAAATCTAGAGAGAAACAAAAGTATAAACTCAGTGTCATATATATATATATATATACTATATCATAAACCTGCTCTCTGAGGTCTCTATTAACTAGCAACACTAAGGCAAAGAAATATGAATCAGAATCAGCTCTGAAAACATTTATCCTGTTAGCACTGTAAATCACAGCCTGATCCTGCTCACTTATTAATAGAGTTCAGCAAGCAGAACTGCCCTCCCTGGAAGGAAAATACCAGAGCCATTTGAAATGTGTCCATTTCTTCCAAGTCTTAATGAATTCCCTTGCAGTCAGTCACGTGCAAAGAATAACCATTATCAAATGCATACTCTCTGTTAAGACTGTGAAACATTGCTCAAGATTGCAGCTCTGAAATACTATAATCCAGAAAAGCAAAGTAATCTTTTAAATCAGTTAAATCTTTAAGCATGTACCACTTTAAGCCCAGTCAATGACCTAGAAAATTGTCTGAATGTTTAAAATGAGGGTTAGAAATTGCTGTTCTTTGGTGCCCTTTAGATAGCAATTATCATTCATAAACATTTTTAAGATACAGTTGGTATGCTTAAGTAGTTAAATCCTCAATTTTGGATGTTTACAAAAATATCTTGTACCTGACTAATTTCTTTCCTCTTTCCTGATCTCCCTTGCAACTCATTCAGATGCTATGTTCAATTCACACTCCATCCATATCAAATTTCTAACTCATCATCTCATAATTCAAAAGACTCTAATGCCACAGACAGCTGGTTTTAAATACTAAACTGATTTTCTTTTCCCTCCTTCTTATAAAAAATCCTGTAAATTTCTGGTTGCAAACAGAGCATGGTAGAAATAGCAACATCAGCAGACTGTCAGTTACAATGGCCAGGAACACACAGTAGTCTGCATTTTTCTGTAACAGTTGCATCTAAAACACTTCAAAAAAACGGTAAGCTATTTTTGGATAAAGCACCAAGTCTGACAAAAAGTATATGCACATGCTCAGATTTGAAATGCCTCCTTTTGCTTAAATAAAATCTGAGGATTGCATTCTGCTGGCAGCTACGTTCAATAGTATCCTACTTTACAAGCAGACTTGAAGGATATCTAGATTAAGACCACCGCTGTAACTCTGCTCCTGTGGAAGTAACCACCTAGGACAGCTAATAGTGTAGTTTCAGCTGTGCTGCACTAAAGAGAGGATGTAGGATTGAAATCTCCCAAGAATCTAGGATAAGGAGCTGGATAGGAAGCTTGGGCTGAGGTCTAAGCTACTGCAGGTATGTGGCTTAGCAGAAACTATTTGAAAAGTGTTCAAATAGAGCTAATCAAGCAGCAGCCACCCACCAAAAGACCTCTGGACTGTACACAGAGGAGAAGGCACATAACCAGTGAAAAGATGACCAAAACCTCATGGGAATAAGGGTTTCTGACTTAGTTTGATTAAATACTTTTTCCTTCTTAAACTCTCCCCTCAAATGTATTTGAACTTTGCCATGATATTCCAAATTATTTGCTTCCCCCAATTTTCCAGTTAGGGCTGACGACTGTGATTGGAGTAATCTTAAATGTACTACTGGACCCTGTTCAAGCAAGATACTCCATGCACCGATGAAATAATTTAGGTTAGTTTTAAAGAAAGTTATTTGTGTGCATACTATTATTTATAAATACATGCAAAGTCTAAGCAGCTTACAGCTAGGATCATTTAGTTGCCATGGCAATGCCCTTTCAGAAGCAAGAATTTGTTTTAGGTTCTTCCACGTTCTGTTCTTCTTGCCAGCTGCTGCTCCACCAATGCCGGAGTGCTAGAATTAAACATACAGTGTTTAGAGAAAAAAAAGAAATAACAAATACTGTTTCAGAGCATGACACTTCTACTTCATGGTCTTTCTGATATGTCTCATCTTGTCATGAACCATTTGTTATTCTCACTTATTTCATCAGCAGGCTACAATACTGTACAGTTTAATCTTGGCTGCAAGCAAAAACAAAGCTTTTTGGACTGTGTCAAAGCTTCTATGTTTCTGATTAACTGAAGGAAATTGAAATCTGCTTTTTACATGGAAATAGAAAATCAATGTGGTTAGGCTTAGGCTGAGATTACAGAATTCTGTATGTACTTCCTATCGTATTAGAACTTATTACTATGAAGTTGTTTCTAAAATTGTGATTATAGAGCTAAATTTTTCCCCTCCTTTTTTTTGGCATATTACAGGTGCAGCTCTTTTACAAATTATCCATGACTGCAGAAAACATAACTGATCTTGCAAAATGTAATGAATACTATGAGAAACTTTCTGGAAATTTTATTTTTTCTTTCAAAGGCTAGGAGACAGAATAATAGAAAAAGATTAATAAATAGAGTGTTGGCTGCCAAGACAATTTTGCATTTTGAAAGGAAACTAATGGAAGGCTTGCCACAGGTACTGTAATGGCAGTTGCAGTTATCAAATGTGATTGTTACAGAGTAATTTATTTATGTCCCTCCAGAGAGAGAAGCTGCACAACATACTGTACTACTTCTAAATGATCAAAGGACACAGATTTACAGCTTAACTTCAGAAAAATAATGTTCTTACAATTGAGAAGTTGCTATTTCTGTTAATAATTACTACTTGCCCCATGAGTCTTATTGAAACTCAGTGAAGTTCTGCAAACACACTTCTGCTTTGAATGTTTATAAATTAACCAGTTAAATTGATGAGGATGACAGAAGGAAGGATTCAGTGAGAAAGCCTTTTTTTTGTAGATATAAGATATATTCAGGAAAGATGCTCATGAGCTGATGCTATACTGGATTTTGGTGATGGATATCTGATTTAAAACACAGAAGCAAATATTTGCTCTTAGGGTAACACCTTAGTCATCCAAAGATCATTGTATAATAGAGACTGCTACAGCATGAGATGAAACTACATATACTTCCACACTACTAATTCAAATTCATTGCATGAATGTTCCCCCAAATCACTGCATAATGATTTTTCATTCAGTATTTTCAAAACCAACCTTTGTTTTTATATGAACTTATGCCTCCTAAAAATGGGGCTGAGCATCACCTCACACACCTACAACAAAAAGGCAATGACTGCCAAGCACAAATGAACCAAGTAAAGTTCAGAGAAAGCTGGAGCTAGGACAGGTGGAGGCACTAATGTACTGCAGCTTTTTCTCCACACAACTGTCAGAAAGTCTTTTTCCCCTTCCCCATTGAAAAAGGATGTAGATTCCAATCAGAAAGTTTAGGAAAAAGTCAGTTCTTCCTCCTTTCTTCTCTTAAGTCTATCCTCTGCAGTGAGCTAATGGTTCAAACTTGGGCATACATATGAGAGATAGACACTATTTGATTTATTTTCTTCCTTTTAAGGCAAATTAGGTTGGAAAGATGCAAAAATCCATCCAAATTGTTACTACCAGGTCATACCAATGAAATGCTCATTAACACTCAATGCATTTCTTCTCACATTAGTTACAGTATTGGAGGGGACAATTTCATGGTTTTTATTATAACTGCCTATTATTTCTGCAGTGGTTGCCAAAGACCCTGTACATTCATTATTATTTCAAGCATGCAGACATAAGTATTGCCTCTTTGGAAATGGTGACATCCCTCTAAGAACTGAAGGATCAGCTCAGGGCCTCATGGATATTTAAATCCTATGTGGAAGCTACATGGGATGCCTCTGGGCACAAAAGGAGCTTTGCAATAAGCCCCATTTCTCAAAGATGCTGGTGCTTGCTGGAGGATTAGTGAGCAAAGTATACAGTCGTGTGAATGCCCCTCTCATGACTGAAGTTGTCTGCAAAGCAGATGTAGAGCAACTCACATGTCAGAGATTAATTTCATACCCCCTGCCAAACCTGTGCTTAGTGAGCTGTGTGTCGCCTGATTACTCGTTATGTGCTGTGGGATATTGTATCTTGTTCATACAGGATGAAATCTGGGATAAAATCCTTCTTTCTAAGTACTGGCTTAGGACCAGAAGTCTGAGAGGTTTGCTTGTCTAGAAAGCATTTGTACAGTGTGCCAATGAGTTGGCCTTGGCAGAGCAAGATAAAAAGATATCAAAAACAAACCCAGCATTACTAATTTAATCTTCTTCACCTTCTCTCGTAGTTTAACCCTCAGAGTGTTAGGAGCCTGCATTTCATCAGCTGTCAGTGTTTACAGGACTTTGAATGCTGGCAGGCCAGACTTCTGGGGAGCACAGAGCATTTTGCTTCTAAATCCAGCAATGACTGGAAGAAGACACCACAAATCTGTTAAGAGTTTCAGGGACCAGAAGAGGAGCAAAATGCTATTTGCTAATGACTCTCTGGCTAATTTCTAGCTCAACTGCGTTGCAACCTACCTTGACTAGGAACTGGAACATGGGATTCCTACATTTGTAGTATTAATTGTTCCTCTCTAGCTGTGGGAGTTTGTGAGATACCATATCATAGAACTTCCACACCTACCTGCACCTAACAGGTTTCCTCACTCTGTTCCAGCATTTAATGTAACAGTTCTCCCTCTGGACCAGTGCCATTTTCATGCTATGTTACAGTGTGCACTTTAGACTGTGGTGTTATACGGATTGAGGTGAATTTCTTAAAAACTGTTAACCTTTTATTTGGCTAGTAAGCTTATTTTCTTAATATTTACACTAGGAACATGGTTAAATAGAATCCTAGTTAGTCTTTTATTGGAAAAGTTTGAGATTTCAAGTTGTTATAATAATATACTTACAATGAAGTTTGGGTCTTTAAATGGTAATGGCTTGGCAGTAGTTTCCACTGATCCTGTGCTGGAGTCTGCGTTCAGAAATTTATTTTCACTCACAGCCTCTCCACCTGCACTCTGCAGAAAAAATACAGTCTTACTGCTAGTTACTCTGAGCAAGTTTAACTGGAGACAGAGCCACCTGCTCTATTACCTACCTGTTGCCTTTTTAGCTTTCCTATTTCTTTTGAATCTTTAAAGATGTTGTATACCAAGAGTGGGGAAGCATGAAACAGTATTTCTCAATCAATTTACAACTGACACACAAAAGGGAGGAGGGGAAATAGAGTGGCCAAAGCCCACTGAGTAAAAAACTGCATAGGGTTTATTGCAGTATTAATGAAAGACACCTCATCTCACTTTATAAAGTGCAAGACAGCACGTGCAACCCAAAACAGCAGAAATGTACACTGGATCAGTTTTAGAATGTTCTGTATAAAGTATTAACAGGAACATATAAAATTTATAAAAAGGCTTTTTATCAAATTTCTAAAGAAAAATTGATTAATCATTTTATTCTTCATCCTTGGTGCCAGCTGTGCTTGAGTGAGGACTGAGAAAAAGCATTTTATTATATATTATTTTTATATGCAAGCTTCACAAAATCTACATGGGTGCTAGTTAGTGTTCTCTAGGTTTTCTTTATGGTTTGTTTATTTATTTAGCAGGAAAAGCAGTCAGAAAAGATATGTGTGACTGGAAAGCTAAAAAAGTTGTGAGTCAATCTTAACAATTTCTGATAATTCTGCACAGCTGAGTTTTTGTTTTCTTTTAATTTGTTAGTGACCTGTAAGTCTCCACATTACCAGAACTAGTCCACGCTACGTACATAAATGTTTCTTTGAAATCCTCATCTATCCTGAAGTCAGTGGAAATTTTGCCACTGAGTTCAGTAGTTTAGTCAATAGGAATTTGTACCTTGATTTTTTTATTTACATGGAGTAAAAGCTTGGCTAAAAGCTAAGTCAGTATTTCCTGAGCAGATGGTTAAAATGTTCTTTTATGTTACATTTAGAGAGATAATACTTAGGGGAAAAAAAGTGTTTTCCTGTAAAAACCTTTTGTGTCGATACAATACTCATTTAAATATGAAAAAAACCCTGTTATTATTTGTGGCTTATTGGAGTATCTCTACAAACTGGACTATATAAGCCCATGAGTCAGCATATCCTTCTCCATGTGACTACAAGGGAAGTGTTTTTACTCTTAATACATGCAAAAGTAATTACAGGATTAGGACTAGGCAAGTTGAACTTTTCTTAGGGGAAATACTTCAGTCATTCTACAGTGCCTGTTCAACATAGCAAAGAGAGGTCTTAAATATTGGAAGTATAAAGTAAAACAGCAATGTTTCTAGTACCTTACTAAAATAAAAATATGAATAGAAATAATCTGTTTTCAAAACAACACAGTCCTCTGTAAATTCATATTATGGGAGATAAGGCAATAATAACATCAGCAGAAACAACACTGAAGCCCGTAGCTTAAACTTCATTCTTTCATTGAAGACAGAAAACATTAAAAGGCAGTGACTGTCAGAGAAACAGCACAAATGCAGATGGATGTTTAGAAACATGTACATTATGTGGCAGTGAGGAGAGAAAATATCTTCATCAATCCTGAGTAAAGTGGCTTTATACACTGAGTTCCTAGGTTTCAAAGTATATTCTTGTACATGCATGCTTCCAGCACTTCAGATTTCAGCAGCAAATATTAGTCAGCTTTGAGAAAGACAAGGCTTGAGATACAAGATTATTTTTCATGAATTCATTATCTCTGATACAGCTCATTATCACTGTAAATTCTCTTAAGTGGAAGAATCAGCACTCAGATTTATGCTTCAAAGCATTCTTGCCTTTTCTTTGGTACCATCTGGTTGGTTTTAAATCCAGTTCTAGAGATAATTACTTTATCACTTTTGCCCCTTCAGTGATCTTCTCCTAAGTATGAAACAGGCTTTGAGTAGTATTTCAACAATATCTCAAAACAGTAACTAGTACTTTGAGACTCAGCAAATAAAAATAGTTAAAATAGTAAAGGGGAAGTAACTTATACATACAGTCTGTAATTTCTGTAGCTGGATATACCTACATACTACCCTGACTGTCTTCAGTGTTTTTTTCTGTGTGGATTCAATGCTCATCTTGCTGGTGCAGTGGGAAGGAAAGTAAGGAATTGTTCATGGCAGGACAATTCCTGAATGTAAATACTACATGTAATTTCTTTTCCGTACCAGCTCCTAAGGGATTTCAGGTATTCGAGCTGCTAAGGGTTGGGCTAGTTCTCATTACAGGGCAGATGTTGATTTTGTTGGTGCTGGTATACCCCTTGCATAGTGCCAGAGGCAGCAGAATCTAGAGCAGCAACTGCTGCTTTTTGGGTTTTGCTTGTTGCCCATCAAGCCCAGTCATCCTCCAGTGCCAGTGAGACATAATGCCAGTAGTAGCCTCTGGATCGATCATGGACAATTTGAGAGCAGCAGTTTCCTGTCCAAGGCAAAGGGTGTAGGGCTGTAAAGCAGTTTTCATTCCACTGAGGCATGCAGCTGATACCATGATTTCAGAGCCCTGTGACAGACTGGGAAACAAGTAAGACTGAGTATTATGATTCCAGTTAAATGCTGGGAACTGAGATAAAGACATACTGTAGAGGCATGCCAGGTCCCTCACTCAGCACTGCTTGTACAAAAACTCTTCATTTTTAGCAATAGGACCATGGCAGAGAGACACTCAGCTAATGTGCTTTTCTTTCTGGAAAAACATTAAAGAGTTGAGCAGAAGGACTGCTTCCCGAATAACGTGCTATTGCAGAGGCATGAACTCTGGAAGTACAGAGCTCTGAAAAGCTCTTCCCATGCAGCCTGCAGAAATCTCAGCTGGCATCCTCTGCAGCTCTACAGCCACAAACTGCAAGTGCCTCCAGAGTCTACAAATCTCTCTGGCCTATGTTTTAAACATCAGGATTTAAAGCATAGGAAACATCATATAATTTTTCAGGTTTGTTTTCTAAAAGTTTTTTAGAGGCAGGGTATATGGATCTACCTTTGTTCTGCAAAACACGTTTCCTGAAAGTGAATTATACACTGATAAAATAAACCATTATTTACAGCCTGAAAAGAGATTCCTCAGTGAACAATTACTGCACAGTAAAGGTAATATTTAACTTTTAACATCAGTTGAAAAAATCTTTCCCAAATGTGCTTGTTTTCTTGGTCGTTTAGATTGGAAGACAGTTCATTCTTCACTG
This sequence comes from Hylia prasina, assembly GCA_013397195.1. Classification (NCBI taxonomy): domain Eukaryota; kingdom Metazoa; phylum Chordata; class Aves; order Passeriformes; family Sylviidae; genus Hylia; species Hylia prasina. The sequence goes on along the minus strand of VYXD01009094.1, from coordinate 365,780 downwards.
TCATGTGTTGGGACAAACAAACAGGAAGAATTCAAATGCCCTTTGTAGTCCTGTGAAGTGACGGTGGTGTCGTGAGCACAGTGAGGAAGTGTCTGTCACCAGGGAACATGCTCTGCTCAATGTGTGCTGTAACCCCCAGTCACGTGTGGGGCAGCTTCCCCTTCCTGCCCAATCCACAGCCCATCCCCAGCACATTTTCCCTACCGAGCTGCTCTCTTAGCTAACTCACTCACCCCCAGACTCCTGGGATAATCCCAAGTGCTTTGCTGTGGGGCTAAAAAGAAGGCGCAGCCATGGGCTGAAATGCTCAAAAGCTTCTTTAAAATTTTTTTTAAACTGATCTTGTAAACAATCTTTATGGGGAATTCAATATACACTTCAAGGAGAGAGAAGCTTTTAACGTGCACTTTATAACTAAATTGTGTCTTTTAAATGGTAGTTTATGTAACTAGGGCTACAGGGAATTTGTGCTACATTAGTCACTAAGCAGTATGTTTTTCTCCATAGTCTGTTGAAGATTATAGCAACAAAGATTTTGGACTGGCTTTACGTTACAGGGTACACTTGCATGGGAAAATGAAGATGTGACGTCAGTACAGCTCAACATTCTTATGCTAGTTTTACCTCAAATAAGGATAAAAACACTGCAGTAAAGACTGCAGATAAGCCATCAGTAACTATCAGTAACTCATACCCTCCCAGCACCTCTTTCTGTGGCTATTAATCCCCACTGAAGTCCATGTTGCCACTTCTCATGTTACCCCTCTCTATTCTTCTCCTCCTCCTCCCAGTATCCCCAAGGCATTGAGCAACCTTGACTGGAATGGCATGTATTAAAAGCCATAGGCAGCAGGTCAAATACTTCTTACAGGAGCACTTGTGCAATTTTATTCCCCCTGTAAAGTCGTGTTTATGTGCTTCAGCTGAATTACGGCAAGTTGGCAGCCTCTATCCCTGCTGGGATAGACGAGAGAAATGGTGAGGGGATGAGCTTCTATTTTGCAGTTCTTTTCACAAGACCATCTATCGAGTATTCCAAGCATCCCTGCTGGGTGGGACACTGCCCTCCCTGTTATGTCCTAGGACTGGGTGACAGTCACCCATGGCAGGAAGATGGCAGAGAACTTGGTAGCAAAAATTTGAGAGAGACTGAAAACCTGCAGCAAACACTGGGGAGTCCTAATAAGTTTGTTTTAGGAGCAGCCAAGTCTGGGGAAGAGACCAGACCTACGCTTTGCTACCTTTACGCTGGTTTCTTTTAAGTAAAGCCAAACCCCAGGAATTATCCTAGTTTGGACCCTGCTGTATATACTGTCTGTACTAGGAGAAAACACACTGGAGGCTGCCTATTCACTACTACTTTCAGTAATAGGTTTCGGTAGATCTATTAATTTTTTGTATGTATTTTGCTCCAAATTCCCCACTGCAGATGTTTTCACTTGATTTCCAAAGACTGCGCCATCTGTCTGGTTTTATTTAGAGAGGACAAGCAAAACTTGTAGACCATGGAAGCTGATTTCTTTGTTTTGGCTGTTTCTAGGTGGAATCAGCATTGTGGGGTTTGGGATGGGTGTCTGCAATGGCACTAAATACCAGGTGAAATTAGCTTATTATGAGAGTGCTTGTTTCACTCTTTTTTTTTTTTTTTAAATTACCCCAGTAAGGATTAAAACTGCACAACATCAGAATAGCAATCAGAATAGCTGATATATACTGAAGTGAAATTTCTTACCTATTTACTTTTGGATTATATTCTATAACTTTTTTTTATTGTTTTACACTAATAGGATTTTACTATGTAAAACCCCATGAAAATATGAAACATAAAAGTCAAAGATGTAAATACATGCATTTCTGGCATCCTGTCACTGCATACCATGCATGTCATGGCTTAGAAAAAATAATGGATTTGCACATCACTGAATGTATACTATGACCATCAGTGGCCAGTTTCACTAGGTGTTAACAGTTTACATACTAAAACAAAATTTAAAACCAGAATGTAATTGAAGTGTGTTGGTAAATCAAAACTTAGATGCATAAATAAATTCTATGAGAACTGGAAAGGGAGTTTCTAATTTAAGGATGCAAAAACAATACTGAAAACATTGATTCTCTCTGTTTTCTGCAAATCATTAATTTGTTGGTTTTGACAATATATGGAGTATAAAAATTGTAGATGAAGGTGATTGCACATGTTGGGTTTTGATTTGGTTTTGTTTCTGCATTCAGTATTTCTGAAATAATACAGTGATGATGAGGGTGTTGTATGTCACTATTGAAAAAGATGTACTTAGAGGGGTCTGGCCCCAAGCACCCAGTTTACTGAGGAAGCCACTTGTCTTCAACCTTTCTATGTGAAATTCAATAAATAGTTTAATTTACTTTTACTTTCTTTTGGCAGCTGATTTCATATCACAATACTACTACAATGTTGCTTTAACTCATCTTCAGTAATGGTGTGTGTCTAATTATTTAAAAGTATATTACTTTTAAAGCAGCAATATCCAACTTCTAGCAACTTGCTTGGCTTTTAGTTGGCTCTTAGTTGTGTGTAAGTTCTGTGATATCCTGACAGAGCTGTGGCATGCAGCCAGGGAAGAAAATGGTAATTTATAAAATCGACGGATAATACCTGTATTTTCACTAGCAGACAATTACAGTGAGTGAGAATGCCATGTGGAAACAGAGCACGAATGTCACTAGATGACAGCAGCGATTATATGAGCAGACTTTTTAAAATTGGGAGTAGATCCTGAATGTCAGCTATTTAACGGTGTGCCAGCTAATACTGCTCATACTGGAACATATATTAAGCTGTTTGATTAATATATTAGCTCTCACTATAACAAGGCTGGCCTGGGCTCTTGCACATTCTGAATATTTAAAGCATTTAACTTTGCATGATGACATGACAGGGGCCATTAAATCTTGAACACGTACCCTCTGGCAGACAAAAGTGCAGCTCTTTACATTGCGGGGAATAATTCACTGAGAAAGGTGTCAGAATTAGATGTGTTTAAACTCAAATTAAAATGATGGTGAAAAAATTTCTCATCGCCAACATTATAACCGTGGTATATTTCTGAAAGCAAACTTACTGAAGATCAGTAACAATGCAGGACTGAAGGAACAGCACTGTCTAGAACAAGATTAACTCTATCCATGTCTGTGACAGAAGGGTTTGCAGGAAAGACTTCTTCAGTAAGACGTATAAGCATGTCTTCCTCGTCTGGTTGCATTTTACTAGTTCTTGAATTCAGGGGGAAAACCTTTTTACCTCTTTCTTTCCACTCACTAAAATGAAGTCCAGTACAATTTCCTCAGCCTTTTCTCTCTCAGCATTTGGGTACATGGTAGTATTTTAGGAATGTTCTCCCTTCACAGAAGGTCCTACCTTATTTTGGCATAGGACAAAAAATAATTCAACTTAAAAATGTTCAAATGCCAAGAAGAAAAAAAAACCCTAATCTTGCGCATTCACAGCAAATTTTGTTCCATGGGGCACTGAAAAACTGAATTTACTTTAAAAAAGCCAAATACTTAGTAGTATCCAGCTATTAAATACAGTGCAGATCATTGCCCCCAATTCCAAGCATCTACTAGCGTTGGAAAGTCATTTGTGTATATACAGTTTAATTGGGACTGAATCCATCTAAGTCAGTGGGTTTTATCACTGTCAACTCATCCTAAAAAACAAGGGTCCTGTAGAGGTTTCTGCTTCCACTGACATCACAAGTAAATATCCCAAAGGCCTGACAACAAAAATATTTTTGCTTAAGTTACCACATTGTCCTCAGATGCTACTGCTGTTTTCATGTATTAAAAAAGCTGAAAGGGGGTTGTTAAAAATATAACAACACGAAGTTTGAAATTAGATTGTTGTACTATTATAATAATAGTTTACAATTCCAAGTGCATGTATCACTAGATGCACTTCTAACCATTTCCCAGAGGATTTCTGAGCCATGTGTCAAACTACTTACCTGTACAAGAGTTACAAAACCTGCCTTTCCTAAAGCAGTGGCTCTTTCCCTCTGACTTGCTGAGCATTTCCACTGAGCATCCAGAGTTAATCAACTGTGCAAATTAACTCCAAACATATGACTACAATTTAGATATAATCTCTGCTGTTGTGTATATAAGAGTATGGGGGAAGGTGTTTGAAGCAGGACATGGAAAATGCTTCAACTGCAATTTAAATAAACAAATGCCATACATAAAGACACATAAGCTGCCCAGATAGCAATCTCGATATTATGCGGTCGAACCTCTGCTGTTCTGAGGCGCGTTAAACATCTCACATTCCAACTGCCTCAGAAAGGCCGAATAAAATTTTACTCATGCACTAAAAGATTGGACTGTCACAAAGTGATGGATGGCTTTTCTATGCTCTCTGTAGGGCATTTCAATACCATAGACTCCAAGTGCTCTTGATTAAAAGGCGACATTCTCATTTAGGGTCCTGTCAGCGCCTGAGCTTCAAACCATTATCATTCACCTGCACTGGTGGTTTCAGTGACAAAATACTTACCAAAATGTATAAAATACTAATTACTTTAGTCACTTTGATAGAGGTATAAAACACCCTAATGCAAAGCTCTATTATTATGTGTGAGGGTTAGAATTCAAAATTAAAGATGCAACCAAAGGGAGAATAAGATTTTAATTACATTCCCCACCTCTCAAGCATTTCTTAAAAACCTGGGGGGAAAAAGATACAGCAATTTCATGACAAAAGATCTCCTTTCATAATTGTACTGCTCACCTAAAAAAAAAAAAAAAAAAAAAAACAAAAAAAAAACCAACAAAAAACCAAGAAAAACTCAAGTTCATTTTCTTCACCTCAAAATTATTAATTAGTCAAATACAGAAAAAAGATGAACAAGCCTCAGTAAAATGCTTGGATTTATTCTCAAGAGATTTCAAATGCCAAACATGCTTTCCCATTTAAAGACTTTTAAGTACTGTGATAGGCAAAGTTTTATAACTTACAGATATTTAAAGGAAAAAAAAAGTACTATTTCCTGTGGGGAAGAGCCTCAAATAAAATGTAATTGGGACACAACTGTGAATAGCTTCACACTATCCCAGAAAAGCTTGGTTTAATTTGCATTTGCCACAAAGCTCCCTTCGGCTTAAATAATTGCAAGGGATCTCTCACTTCTAGATTTGATTTGGTGGATTGGGACTACTCCTTGCTTATAAAGTTTGACAGTTTTCTTTATTAAGAAAATTGTAACTTGGACAAACTCCTAAGCATAAGCTGAATGGCATTGCCTAAGTGGCAATATACTTTCAGTATATTTAGAATCTAAAAGCACATGTTGGGTCATACTTTCATCAAGGGTAAAAGTGAGCTCAGCTAACAGAATATTTTGATCCCTCTAAATAAAAAAAAAAGTCTCCTAAATTGATGGGCTTTAAGACTGAAAATGGATGGAAGCATACTAGCAAAAAAGACTACAGTAAATCACAATTGAATTTTTATAAAAAAACTGCCAGTATGTTCCTTTCTCTAGCAGAAAAAATCAGTCAAGGACTTCGGCTAAACTGCATCTTAAAGTTTAAAATACATCATTTGATACAGAACAGTTAAGGTCAAAGTACTTCAGGAGAAACGAGTGGAGGATTACAATATGCTCATGTGCCGTTAACAATGTAATGCTGCGCTCAGGGAGCACACCAGAATCCCTGTGCCGAGTAACAGCCTTCAGCCAAGGTAGGACAAGGATCCAAGTCCATTCCTCTACACATGACTGAATCAGGGACAAGGAAAGCAAAAAGTTATCACCTCCTATGATTGATGAGAGAGTAATTTCATTCTGAAAAAAACCCCCAAAAACAAAATAAACCCCTCAGTTTCCTGATTGTACTTTATTCTGAAGAATATTATCCATTCTGATGAGAAAGAAACTTGAGTAACAAAGAAAAACAAAACTACATTTCTTCAAGAAAAGGCAATTAAATAGTTTCAACTGAAAACAGGGTATATCTTTCAGATCTCCTACTCTTTATCTATTTTGCTTAGGAAAAAACACACTTGAATTAGAAGAGTTAAATTTTACCTTCAAAATGTTATGGACTACCAGATAAACCAATACAGAAAACAAAACTTTACTTTTGCATTTTCCCTATTTTTTGCACATTTTTAACACATGATTCTGTCTTTCTTGACACTTTAAGTATCTAAAAATTCTAGTTTTATTTCATTTCTGCTAGCCACACTACTACTGCCATGGTGAATTGCAGTCTGAAGTTACTTAGAAGAAGGTTTTTTCATTTGTGCACAGGTACTTAAGACTGCCATACTGAAACACCATGTCAGAAAGGCAAAGGTTAGGTACACTGATCTGTGAAAACACAGCTATGCTACAGGAACTGAGAATATTCTTTCTACAAACCTTCAAAAAGTTATCAAAGGCATAATGTATCAGAGAACAGTAATTTTATCAGATGCTCTGAAGGTCTTTTAAAGAAGACAAGAGAAGAAAGTATACCTTAGATTTAAAAATTCTTCAAGCTAAATCTGTCATCTTTATGGTTTGTCTCATATTACGGGACAAAAAAATCTGGTTGCACATGCCCTGAATACTGCATTCACTTTCCTTTATCTAGTAAACTCACTACCAACTATTCCAACTTTGAATAACACACCAGTCTCTGGAAATCAGCAAAATTGTAGGTGCATTATCCTATGGATACCTACATTTAACTGGATAAGGAAATAAAAAAAAAAACCCTGACAACTGAGCCAAAATAAACATATGGCAAATTCTAATTTAGATGAAAATAAGGTAATATAAGTATCTCTTGTAGGCTATTTTGAGGTAGCTCAGGAGGAAAAGGGAAGAGAGAGTTGTGTGGTAGAGCTAATTTGAAGGCAAATTTCTGACATATTTCTGCAGCAACATTTGTACAAGTAGGTGGTTGTTTACTCAGCCATGCAAGTTCTGTGGCACTTCACCCTGATACCGTATATTGAAGTTGAGGAACTGCAGCAGATCTGAAAAGTGCCAGACAGTTCAGTGTTTTCAAATAAACTTCTATCCTAACTGCCTTTTTTGCTTGAGATAGAACAGAACTATTAAAAGACTTGACTTGCTACTACATTAGAATTACTGAAGTTTTGGTATCACATCCACAATTGTAGGTGAGAGGGAAACATAGTATTTAACATTTTGTGGTGGGTTTAACAGGATCCTATTTTAAGATATTTCCCACAATGAATTATTCAGCAAATAAAAAAATACCTTTTGGACAGATAAAAAAAAAAGGACAAGGATAAAAAGAGCAAGTCTGTATCTGTAAAAAAGGCAATTCTGGCTGCAACAAATAGGTTTAACAAAAATTCAGGTGAAAATGGATTATTCTGACTTGAGAAAATTCAAGGTCATTAATGTGAGACTCAAACTAGCACTTCTAGACTGTGTAAATAAAGATAATCAACTTAAAGAATAAGGTCTTTCCAGATTACTACTTACTACTTTAGTTTGAGGAGCCTAAACACACTGTGCATACATCAGGGGAAAATGGCCTTCTTCTATTCCAGTTTGTTGACTTTAACAGTTAATTTTGCTGTCAGACTATTGTCCTGTACTTTCACGGAAAGAGCAGTTCTACTAAAACATAACCATTGTTACAGCATAGGGAGACTTAATACTGTCTAAATGTAGTCGTTGATTTTTGTGGTAATTTTCAGGTTTGAACCTGCCTATAACAGGAGTGTAGGACTGTTTGTTTAGGGAGAGGACACACCCATCTTAGACACATAATGAGACATCTGGAAGTTGACACAGTAACACTGAATCACTACGGCTGCCAGGCACCTCAGGAGGTCAGCAGCTCACCTCTTGCTCAAAGCAGGGTCAGAACTGACCTTGGACCAGATTCTTGGGGCTTTGCCCCACCAGGCCCCGAAGACTTCCAAGCACAGAGATTGCACAACTCTCTGCACAGCTCTCCGTCTCCCTGGCTAGAAATCAATATTTTATAAAATAGAAAATACTGGTTTTAGTAACAAAAAGCTCCTTAGGTCATAAGCAGTGATATAACTCACATTAATTACTGCCCTAATTTCTGCATGTTCCAATTCAGCAGTATTTTGCTGTAGTCCTAATGATTTCAGGGCAGAAATGTAACAAAGTTTTTAGACAGAGGAGTCATCTTTTATTAAATGTACCTGTTTATCTGGAAAAGATTAAGACAAGATTCTGGACGGACTGCATACCAACACACCACAGATTCAACAGAAAGACTTTTTATGGCACATGACTTTCACACAGTTTCCTAGAGGGTTTTCACTCCCTCCACCTTTATCATAAATGATGAGTGTTTTCACAATACTTTCTCCCTTGCCTGATGAACATCCCCTATACTCCTGAGATGCCAATAACCTTTTCTTCAAATATGGTCTCCTGGATTCATATCTAACCAAATTCTAAGCAAATTTTAGCTTGGAAAGTTGCTGTTTCACTTTCAAATATGAAGAAAGACTTAAATGCCTGAAATTTGAGTTTTCCAATTGTACTGCTTAAGTGACACTAGCCATACCTGTAAACCTTGTCTAATTTATGCAGAAACTATCACAGGTGTCTCAGCCTTTCCTGCCTTTCTTCTTGTTCTTTCATTAACTCAGAAAAGTAAAAATCTGAGGAAGCAATAAATAAGGGTGTCATGATAAGCACATTGCATCCTTATGAACTTCAAGGTAAGTAAAGCTACAAGCATGTCAATACTCCAAAGGCAGAAACTCAAAAGCCTAAGTTGCTTAAAACTCTGTAGAAGGTTTCACCTCTAGGCCTTTGGATGTCTGCAAAATGAGCATCTTTTTTAATTACACCAGATTTTACGTAGAACACATATTAGGTAGGCTGTACACAGAAGCTTGGGATTTTGTGTGTTTATTGAAGATTGGGGACTTATGATGCACAACAAATCATACTTCTCTGTTTAATAAAAAGGCAAATATGATACTAAGAGTCTCTTTTCATGTGGTAAATTCCAGCACTGGCCTACAGTGCTTTATAAAAGGAATTTTCGCTTTTAATTCTCAAAAATGATCCTTACCCACAGGCAGGTCTTTTAAAAAGCAAGGACACTTTTTCTTCCTGAGTCAGCCAGTACTTACTTATATCCCAGGACAGGACAATTATAAGATGTGTAGCCACAGATATTCACCCCTCCCAAAATGATGGCCTCTGCTACAGTGTAAGTATGTATTACTCACAAAAGAGCTTCTGTCTATCCATTTCAAATTTGTTTCTTGAATTAACAGTATTGTGTTTTTACTACAACATAAACACATCTTATTAGATGGCACGATCATTTCACTTTTTGTCTAGAGTTTGGAAAGGAAATTATTTCTGATCCCTGTTCGCAGAACTGTGTATTTTGTATTAAAATTATGATAAGACAAAACATGTAACAGAAATAAAGACCTAAAATACATAAGCAGACCATTCTGATAACCATGTTCATCACTAAACTATGGATTTCTTCTCTTGGGAGCAGAGAAAAAACCTCCATCCTTGGCTCTAGAGGAGAACACCTTTCCACACTCCCACACCAGACCTGCTTTTAATCCAGTGGTTAGAGTGTGCTTGGGAAGAAGAAGGTTTGAATCCCTTCAGGCAGTAGCAGGAACAGGTAACTTCAAGGAGAGGACAGATTAAGCAGTTGTAAGGACAGATGATATAAAAAGCAAATATCAGCGTGTAAGTGTGCTTCTGCTTTTGAAAGAAAGGATTTGATACCTGCTTCCAAAAAGGCAGATGTTCATGGTTCTGAATCCCAAGTAGAACAAGTTGCCTAAATCTTCAGGGAGAAATATAATTAGGACTAGTGTATATTTCTTGATAGCTCATTTTGGTGGCATCTCACAGTAGAATCAGCTGAGGGACTTAGAGGCTGACAGACAAGCAATATGACAGCTGAAGCTGTTACTTTCCAGGCCTTCCTGCAGGCAGGGACACCGGATTGAGCATTTCATTTAGTCTGTTACAGTCAACTAATGAAATCTGGAATTAAGAGTATGTAAACTCTTAAGTTTTCTTACTCTGAAGTAGATTGCTTGTAATGGAAAAGTGGTTTTCCTTGCCACTTGGTCATGCCTCTTCTTTGTGCTATGCCCCACAGCTGTTACATTTCCCTGTGAATCAGTCCAGTTCACCAGTGCAGCAGAGGGCAATGCAGCTTCCAGGAGAGGGGGAATGTTTGGCAAGTCCTGCCTGCTGACCTCTATCAGCAGGAATAGGTCTGGGGAGAGCCAGAGCTGGCATGATGCAGGGAGCAGGAGCATGCAGCTGAGACTTGTGGAGGTGGATAAGAGGGAAGAAGATAGGAGGCGACTGGGACTCCAATAATGAGAAACTAATCCATTTGCCTAATTGAGCCTCTCAAAGTTGTAGGTGTGCTTTGCAGTGAGGCAAGACTTGCTGTTTATGGGAATGAATTCTTGTGTCAGGGCCAGGCATACTTCACAACACAGCATGTCATAGCTTTTATGGCTTCCTGCAGGTTTAAATAAACAGCCGATCTCGCCATTCTGTTTTCTTAGAATGTTTGAAAAATGCATTCACGACACTCTCTGGCTAATCAATTAATATTTATATTGGCCTTTCTAATCCAAAATGAACACACTGAATAAATGGCTATAATATATAATTGATGTATCAATGCCTTCTTACAGCAAGAATTAAATTTACTACAAAACAAAATTATTGTACTTTAGAAAATTGTGAAAAACAGTCTAACACCTCTTCAAAACTGCAATATCTAGACAGTTAAGTTATTGCAAATTTTATTACTCTGAATCTTTTACAGCATTAACTGGATTCTGAGATCACTTTTTAGGGGAACTACCTCAGAGAAAATGTCATACTGAAGTACATGTATGAGGTGTTTTAGATTGCTCCTTCTCCTTCAGAAAAATAACCTATCCTATTTTATCTCCTTATGATAGAAGGGGTGAACCATCTTTATTAAGTCTTCTAAATTTCCTGCATGTTTATTATGAATCCTAAACTAGGTGTGATCATACTAAGACTCCATTTTCTGTTAGCTGAAGGAGAGATTAAAATTGTCTGCTAGGACAAGTGAAGAAGGGTAAAAAACCCATGACACTAGCATACAGATGCCCATAGTAAAAGACAACACACAAATGCTTTTGCCTTTCTACAACATAACACATCTGTGTTTACTCTAAAACTAAGATCTATTCACATTTGGTTGGGGGAGGTAGGTAATTCTCTGAGACTGGCATAGTCTGGTTTAGAAATTCACATGCTTTTATGATTACAGATCATCTGAAGCCTTCAAAATCTGATAAATGTTAAGCAAAGTTAATTCTTAGCTCTGTTTTGACAGTTTCCATTTTAACCTAGATTGCTCTATAAAAGCATTTCCCTTTTTAAAATAAAGCCGAGCTTAAAACACACATAAATTTTGCCATATTTCTGTAGAAAATCTGCTTTTTGTCTTTTAATTACCATTTTTCCTCATCAGGGACTGGAGGGATTGTGGTTCTTTAACAAATTTAACTTCAAATGTGCAAGTGACAAAAACTGGTGCTGCGGGATAATCCCGTTTCTCCTTAGTGGACTGCCTGAAAATAAGATGTGTTTTTCGAAGAGCATTCCAGCTATTCACTATCAGCTTTGTTGCAGAAAGTATCTTTGCGGTGCCCAGTCTGAGAGGATTAGATACAAGCCGTGACCCTCTGAGAGCTTCATTCCCAGAACTGCAGGTCCGGGGGATTTTCAGTGCTCTGGTGACATGCACTGTGATGCCAGAGTACATTAATAGGTGTGGGATAGCTCTGCCAACTAAAATGCTACCTGCTAAAACTCGTTAAGACACGGCAATTTGTTTTGAACTGGCTGCTAGTTTTGTAAGAGCCAAAACTCTTGGGTAGGGTTTGGTATAATTGTGCAAGTGGCTGAACTCGAAGAGCTCACCTTGGCAGTTTTTATCAGTAACTAGCAATCACCTGCAATGTATCATGGTATCTATATTCCAACAGAAGTGTCATTTAAATCCATTTAATTAGGTTTGAATCAACATCCTGTGGGAACACATTGTATCTTTTAAAGATGCCATTCCAGGCAAGCAGTAGCTTCAGACTGGAACAGCTTCACTGGTTAAATTCATGTATTTGTGGTTATTGTTACAAACTTACAGGCTGAGAGAGGTTTTAAAACAAAAAGTGTAGTCTAGAGCATAATGACATGATAGCTTTTTAATGAACTAGCAAATAGGTATGCACTTATATCTCCCTACTAGTATGCTGTGCCAGGTTCCTTCTGTCTTTCAGGGCAGGTGGATTGGTGAGAAACACTACTTGTTTATTAAATTTCCAACTACAAAGGAGAATCGTGCTTATCTGTAGCATAAAGTCTAATATGGAATAATACTAAAATAATTAGAGTAAGTTTGGTGTCATACTGATTGCAGTACACAAGGTAGTAGTAGGTAGTTTTTAATTTTCACTCAGAAAGTTGTCACACTGTGCCACACTGAAGTAGGTCCTCTAGGAGGCTGTCCCAGAACATGGTGACAGTAGCAGCTCAGCTCAGTAGCAGTAGTGGCACTTGCTAACTCTGTACTTAAACTCATTTACCCTGACTTTGATTTTCAGGAACTAACAGCCAGATCAAATGGACTCTTTAAAAAAAAGTTATTTGTAAATTGATTTAATGCTTTCCTGCTAAGACTGCTAGGCTTGGTAAAATAGCGTAACAGGAGAATTTATTAAGTTTACTGATGTTTAGGGTCAAATTCTGTGCTATTTCTATACTAGGATAAACTCCCTGCCTTTAGTGGGCATCTTTTGACTACATAAGAGTAACCATGTTTATATGTATATATTTAAGTCAACTTGTTGAGCTTATAGCTATCAGAACTGTGAAATCTGATGATCTTCAGTTTATGAGATAAAAACATCATAATATAGATACATCCAAAATAAAAATGGAGTCGTAATTGTATCAGAGTTACTCCGTTTACTGTGTGGTGCATTAGAGGAGTTCATTTAACAGGACAGCAACTAAACCACTTTGATTTTATTTTCTAACGTTGTATAGTTTGTGCTTTTAAGCACAGAATGAGAAATACAGAAAGCATTAAGTAGACATACCAGTAGTACTGCTGCAATAATAATAATCATAGATAAAACCAGTATAAATACTTCAGCAGTTTAAGTCTGAAGTTAATTCACAAATAATATAAGCAAATTTACATTGACCATATTATTTAGCATATTTTCAATTATTAATTTTTCCTATTATGAAATCAGAATCTTTTTTTCCAAATCATTCTCCTATCTTACTGCAAATTCTATCTTTAAAGATTGTTAGCTGTCATGGAGAAGCATTTTACTTCATTACTTACATCTTGATCTAGAACATAATCATTTAAAAGCTTCTGCTGCAGTATAATTTATAAAAATAATGGTATGAACATTAAGGCAGAGCAACTGGCGGCATTTTAAGATCAGTATCAAGGATTCTATCCCAGGTTAAGTGACAGTAATTAATGAGACAGGACACCTGGAAACAAGTCTGCACAAGAGCCAAGGATGGAGCTGAATCAGCAGCTACTGGGAACCACTGGGCAGAGGTATCTAAGGGAATGATGCTGTGTAAATCACTACGCAGCACTGGTTTTGATACATTAATGTTACCATTTCATATACATAATAATCCTCAACATGGATGCAGCAAAGACTGAGGTATTTTGCAGTGGCACAACAGCATGGGAGGAAGAATTGTGTAATGCTGATGAAAGTGAAGTAACCAATTTGCAATCATGCTTTCCTGTAAACTCACTTTTAATATTACGTTTGGTAAGTAGGCGTTATGTCCAAAAAGCATGTGTCTCCTTCTGCAGACATGACTGACAAGCCCTATGAACAATGTGCTTCCAAAACAAATATGACTCAATACCTTTGGGTCAGTAGCTCACACAAATCACACAGTGTTCTGAGTTGGAAGGAACTGACAAGGATCATCAATTCCAGCTCTCTAGTGAATGGCCCATATGGGAACTGAACCCACGACCTTGGTGTTATTAGCACAGTGCTCTATAAAAAAAAGATGAAGAATGTTTTTTGGTGATGTTCCTAAGGTGTATCTTAGAGAAAGTAGCAATTCACATGCTGGAGAAACAAAATCAAAATGAGGTTTATAAAAATCTGTATGCTGTGAGATAATTGTGCCTTCTTGTAGGATATACACATTTACTCAAACTAGTTGATTACATTGCTATGTAATCAATAATATGCTAAAGCAAATTTGTTATATAAAGAAATGAACAATTCTTGAAATTTTCAGTTTTACCAGACTAGTGTGTCTTTTCAGGCTGAGCATTGTGACAGCTGCTTGCGACATAGAGCACATGAGAGAAAAATTAAGTATGTGATTTGCAGAACTAACAACAATCTCTTTTTGTTTAATTTCACAGAGATGGAACCAGAGACGTGGGGATGTTCACAATTGGCATAATGTGAAGTGTACTTTCACGTAGGCCAGCACAAGGCTCTCAGGAGAAGTTACTAATTACAACAGGAGGTCCCCAGGTCTAAGTTGACCCTTGCAGGTAGTTTTAAACCTCCCAACAGGGATTCTCTTCCCTGGAGTTTGCTAGTTAACCAAGGAAATAATGTCAGATAACTTAAAATACAAACCATTTAATGCTGAGCTATGGCATGAAACGTTTTGGTGAGCTACGGCATTATCAACATTTTTAGCTCAAAACATGTAGAGACCCCATTTCATTTATGTTTGAACTGGCTTGCTTCACAGCTAGCCAGCAACATTGAATGAGATTGCTAGAATGAGCTGTTTCTTGTCCCATTCCTGAGGTTAAACATTTTCTGAGGCATTTTTTTTCTTTTCCTTGTGGGATTGATCTGCACTGCTGAAGTCAGTGAATGCATACGATGACTTGGATATAGTGTTGAGAAATTACTTCTTTCTCCACTGAAATGACTTGTGAGAAGAATTACAAAAACTGTTTATCACACACTATTGAAACCCAGTTTGAGTAAGAAATCATGGATTGTCTCATAACACTGGAAGCTATCCACAAGCGTAAGTTTGGTGTGAACTTTGGAAAACAGTTTTAGAGCCTGAAGGGTGTGGGGAAGTCTTTTAAGCATAAATTATTTTATATACATTTAAGTTATACATCAATATATAATGCTTTATATCTGCAAACACACACACACACATGCACAGAGCAGACCGCTCCAAACTGAAAAATCCAAATCATGATCTCTATGACACCTTGAAGAAGTTGTCAAGCATGATCATGTCAGGCAGTAATTTTTCACAGTTGTGGTGCAGTTTGTTAGTGACATTAAGCACTGTGGTGTGTTCTCCCTGTCCTAGGATAAGGCCACCACAAAAGAAACCATGTAACTGCCACGGGGTGAAAAAAAGAGCATCATTCAAACGAGGAAGAGTTTGTGTCTATGCTCTCGAGCGTGCATGATGGCTTTTATTTGCCTGGAGAGAAGATTGGTAAAAAATGCATTAGCACTCCCCTGATCTGGTGGCTCATGTGAAAACAAGCAACCTAACTGGCAGTAGGGCAGACCGTGTAGCTATGCTACTGTTACTGCTCATGAAATATTACTGACAAGAATTTCTATGGGGAAGGAGTCTGCCATTTTTCCAACCCTCTTTTGACCACTGCAGCTACCAAAATCTTTCTAAGAAGAAGTAATCCAAGACATAACAGCATCTAAAGTCTATACAGATGTCACATACATGCTGACTCTGAACACCTTCTAGGACATAATTTTGGAGCATGAGATGTCACCTCATCATTAAGAGGCAGATGAAAAACAGAATGATTTGAGTGATTGCTTATTTCTATAATGGTGTGATCTACACCTCATCATCAAGAGGCAGATGACACCAACTGGGTATGGGTACTGGTGTCACACAATGCAGAAAATGAGGCTGCACCACCTGCTGAGATTGAGGGTTGGAGTTTAGGACAAACTGACATGAATAGTCCTTCTCTCTCCCTGATCGACCCTGTTCCCCAAAACTCAGGCTCTGAGGTTACATCTTCATTTCACACGTAAATCTTCTATCCACTTACTCAACCTGAGAGAAGGCCATGTGCGCTGCACACAGCAGATCTAGCAGCTGCTGAGTGGTGCTCTGTCCACCACTAGTCCCTCCTCCGCGACAGCGCAGCGGCCTCACACTAAAATCAGCATCACGCAGGGTCAGAGGTTCGTGAATCTGGGGCTAGGCGCGGAGCTCAGCCGCGGCACACCCTCACGTACGGAGCTGCAGCTGAAGCCGAGCGCAGTGAACAGTGAGCTGCGGGGCGGCTTGGTCAGGAAGTGTCACCACACACTTGTGTCACCACACACGGTATCTCGGAAGTCACAAACAGAGCTTCCACGGCATCCCGGTTAAGCTTTGCCTCATCCGGCCGCACACCCGGCCGGGGAAGGGGCAGAACGACACCACCGGTCCAGCTGTGCACATGGAGCGGAGAGGACACAATCCTCACGCTACAGCGGGATGAAGGCAGGCCCGACAGTCGGCGTCCCGACCTGTGAGGGGCCCCGCCGACCCGAGGGACACCTCAGCGGGCTCGGTAGCTTTCAGCGCAGCCACGGGCGGGATGGGAGAGGAGGAAGCAGGGGGGCCGGGGGAGGCGGGCGGGAGGTGGCGGCGCGTCCCGGGATACTCGCGGGAACCGGGAGCAGGAGGGGGCGGTGGGACACGCTCCCAGCCCGGCGGGAAGGGGCGGGGAAAGGCAGCCAGCTACCGCGCATGCGCGCTGGCCACCCCCCCCTCACCCTTACCTGCGAGCCGCCCG
>VYXD01009094.1:323349-341257 GCA_013397195.1 Hylia prasina | reverse complement strand
AGCCCAAATTCACACTGAAATTTCTACAGCCAGTGATTTTAAAAGTCTTACCTGCTGATCCTGGGAAATCCTTACAGTTCATGCAAAGTGACTAAAAGAAGCAAATTGAGACTGCTTAGTGTCAGTGCAAAGCTAAAATTCCTAAAAAGATGGTCTCTCCTTTAGCAGAAACTGTTCTGTGTGAAAGAAATAAAAAGAAAATTATTAAAACGACATAAATCATGGGCTGGGGTAAAAATGAGTGGATAACAATTGCAGTAGAAGGCATTGCAAAGCCTGGGTGATTTATGACCTGGCCATGAATCAGCGGGATTGCAGTGCCGTGGAACACACACGTCACACAAGCAGGAAGCCTGCAAGGCACATGCAGTATTCCTTCGCTTGTCAAAGCTTTGGTTGGGCTCAATTTGAATGCTATGTCTAGCTTTGGGCATTACACCTCTGGGCTCTCTCCAAATCTTTCCTATCTTGAAGAGAAGAGGATCCTCTGAGGTCTAGGGAGTACAGTCTGTGAAGAGTGACTGAGAATTTGGGTTATCTGTGTGACATAAGGAGAAGGAGACTGGAGTGAAGGAGATTGCTGCAGAAAAGGAAGAGCTGTTCTCTCTGCCTGTTGTAGATGAACTCAATTTATTATGTGCTATATGCCATTCTTTATATACTATACAGACTTCACACATTTTTGTGTTTGTGGGTTTTAGTTGTTTTTTTTTTTTTTTTTTTTTTTTTGGGGGGGGGGGTGTTTTTTTTGTTTTTTTTTTTTTTGTGTTTCGTGGGGGGGGGGTGTATTTGTTTTTGTTTATGTTTTTTAATAAATGTCCCTACTAGAAGAATCTGTTTTGTTACTTTCTGTGATACCCTCAAGTGGGAATATGTAGAGGAATTTTGTTTTTGCAAGGAACAATGCTTGTTTTTTTTTTCTTTCAGCAATAAAGTGACAACAGTTTGAGAGGCCTTGGGTTTTCTTTCTAGGTTTTGGTAGGTAAGTCCAAAGATATGAAAGGCCACTGCAAAAGGGGAGGGACCATCTCTCTGTCTGTGACAATGAAGAAATAAAGGGATTAACTTTGCAGCAAGGAAGGTTCAGGTTGCATTACAAAGAGCTTTTTTTTCAGAGAAGGCCTGCTTCACACTAGAATAGCTTGCTTTTGAAGGTTTTAAAAAACAGGTTAGACATCTGCCACAAAAGATCATGCACAACTGATTCTACCCAGAGACAGGAGAGTAGATTAGATGACCTCTCAAGAATTTTTGCAGTTCTGTTTTCTGTGATTCTGTCAGTTCCATGGTTATTGGTTAAAGGCATGTGCTTTCACACAGAGCAGTGAGAATGTGAGGCTGTCTGGATGGGGTCAGACTGTTTAACCCAGTGCACCATCCCAGTGGGAGCTGAAAGCAGATGTGCAGGGAATACTGTACAAACAGGGCGACTGCACAGGATGATACTTTTTCTGTAGATGGTTTCTATGTATTTAATAGCTTTTGTTAGATTCCAGTTCCCTGAATTTATCTGGTGCCCCTTGAACAAGTCTGAGCTTTTGGTGCTCATGGTATTCCACAACCAGAAGTTCTTGCAGCTCCATCACCTGTGTGAAAACCTTTCTCTTGGTTTTGAACCTGACCCCCTTTTAGCTTCATTTGGAGTTTCTTGGCTCTCGTTCTTTTAGACAGACATTGCAGCTCTCCACTGCAGCTAAAGACTTTATCAACGTTTACCTTATTCATTCTTAAACATTTCTTTGTCTTGATTCAAAAGTTCTAGCTTACATAGCTATTATAAGGTAGATTATGCTTGGATTTTCCTTGTTGCCCTCTTTGGAACATTTTGAGCTCTTCATACTTTCAGATGGAGGGCACAGAAGTCATAAAGAAGTTAAGATGCAGTCACTGTATAGGTAGCAAAGAGATCTTTGTTTAATCTCAATTCCTTTTCAGGTAAGAGATTTTTTGATTTTTTTTTCTTTTTGTGATGTTGTTGAGCACTAAGCTTATGTTTCCATAATCTGCTGTCCTAACCTCAAGGCCCTTCTTCCTGAGTAATACTGGTCAGCTCATTGTATATTTGAAATTTGGAAAGCTTTATTCTCCTGTGTGTCTTTAAACATGTGTCTCTAGCTAATTTCCTGTGCTGGATTATTGCTGAATTTCTAAGTCATATAAGGTCTGTATGTGGCTATTCATAATAAGCCCTCACCTTCACCACCCTAAATAATGAGGTGGCATCAGCAACTTTTGTCACTTTGCATAATCTCCTTTTCTGGCTTTCGTATAAATACAATGAGCAGCACAAATCCCAGGATAGATTCTGTGAGGACTGTTTACTTCCCTAACTCTTGTAGGTGATTTTATTCTATTTTTGGAGAATTCTTCATCTGTGCAAGAGCCTTCACTATTTTTTTGGTAGATACGTAGCTTCCTTAAGCTGTCTGGAAATCCTGATAGATTTTATCATCTGGATTTCCACTACCCATGTGCATTTGGGAATAAAATTAACACAGTAGTAGCAAACAATGTGATTATCTTAGATGTGAGAGACTATTCTCTTCACCAAATACAAATTTGTTGGTTTAGTCACACTGTCACGTTCCAAGTTCTGACACGTGGCCTTTCTGTGCTTTTTAATGCTCATAATACAATGATTTAATCATTTCTGTCTTGATATTTTTTTTAATACTGGCATTATAAATGGATGCATTTTACTGCTTGAAGAAAGATTTTGATGAAGATTGTTGTTAACTGAGTGCTGTTGAGTATGTCATGTTGTACAATAAAAAATTTGCAAAACAATTTAAATCTTTTCAGCACTAATCATGTCTATTGAAACAATCTCCGTTTTTTTTCTCAGTACTCTGGTGTTGTTTTATTGCTGAGATTATTGACAAAAATAGATGCATTGTCTTTTATATTTTCTAATTTGTAGTTGAAAATCATTCAGCAAACTGAGGTAGGAAAAAGTGACCTCAAGTTAGAGTTAGACTCTGCTGGTCATGCCCATTGCTCTGGATTCAGAAAAAAAAGGCTGAGTTTACTTGCCTATATTAGGTGGATATATACAGGCCTTTGCCAACAAGAAATGTTGCTGATCATGTCATTATATGAGCAAGCTAAGATCTCTGCCCCTTTAATGGAAAAGAGGCCATCATTAAAAATGTAATGCATATTTTCAGGTAATTAAAAATGATGCCTCTGAGTACTTTTCAAGGTTTTTCCCTTCCCCCAGTTCCTTCCTTCCTCCATCACACTTCTGGCACGGGAATGTGTTGTTTCCTGTAGCAAATATTGAGGGCTGATATGAACAGAAGATATTGTTTTGATCACCTTTCATCTTTTGTCATCGAAAATGTTGCCTGCATGTTTTTTTTAATTAAAAAAACCCCCAAACCCTACAAATATTTAAATTCCTCTCTTGAAGTGTTTCAAGGAATTTGTCTTCTCCAGCTAAGTATCTGAGAATGCATACAATTATACTTAATAATTTCACAACTGTCAGATTAGATTGATTTTTAGTCACTTTTGTGCAGATTAGATTCAACTCAGGTGCTCATACTGAAAGGAGGTGCATTAATCTGCAGTGACGTTCAGTCTCTCCCAATTAGTAAGTTCTAAGAGATGTTAGATAATGCAAGTTTGGTGATGTGGAGCATTTTTCTTCTGCCATGGATTTAGTAAATTTAAGGAGGTTTAGGCCTTCAAAGGCTATTATCAACAACTTAAGTGTGTAGCCTACAAAAAAACAAAAAGGAAAAATTAATAGGAGAATTATTTCTGACAGATTTAAAGTCTGAAGACAAATTATGGTGGTTAAACTGAGACTTTGAAGGACACTTTAAAAAAAAACCACCAATGAAACATTTCTGGAATGTAAGGATGTAACACACACATCTTTGTGCAATCAAAAGGCGTCTTAAAATTTTGGTGTATTGACTTTTATAATGTGCAGAAGTTTGCGTAGTGGGTTCCCTAATGCTACATAACCTTGTTTTCTAGCATGTATGTGTTTCTGTGTAGTGTTGAAGGTCACACATTAATTTCTTCAAACTGCATGTGGTCAGACCATAATTTTAATTATTTGCAAGGCAATGGTACATTAGCGTTACAGAAGCGAACAGTGAAGGGCGAAGTACTGAAAAATGAAGTGCGAATAAATGACATTGCAATGTGTGCATGCCTTTTGATTTGGCAGAATTAATGCTGGCAAGGCTGTGCTGTAGCTCAGAGTATATATGTGTTGCTTAATTATCTCAGTTACTGAATATGCTTATTGCATAATCTGGGGTAGGAGTAATTGAGTCCATTACTGTACATAAACAATTGCCAATTTATAGTACTTCAGAAAAAATTCTTGAATGTAAACAGATGTTACAGAATCTAAAATATTGATGCTATCTTGCTTTTGCCATGATGAAATCTTAAGTGATTTTCTAAGTGTGTGCTCTGCCAAGGCTTGCTGAAAATTGATGGTATTTTCTTTGTGTTTCTTGGAGCAAAGTGTCTACTCCAACTAATTTTTTTTCCTTTCCACTTTTGCCTTATTTTTTGAATGAGCTATTAGTTTATTTTTATTTTTTTAATATTATTGTTAGCTAATGCCAATAAGCTACTTCTTTTTACTAACTTAAGAAGATTGTTTTTGATTAAATGAGAGCAATATATGATGTGATTTTAACTGCTAAAGTGATGATGATTTTGTAAGCAGGTAGGCAGTTTTCTATCTCCTGTTTAAAAAGATACAAATCCATTGTATTTCAGAAATGTTTGTATAAATGCCAGATTTTTTGTTCAAACAAAAAAACTTGGTAGGAGCTTAGTATGAATACCAGAAACTAGTTTTAACAGCTTGACAGGATGTCAGGGTTTTCCTGCAGATCATAATCCCTTGTAATTTTAAGGTTTAAATTCTTAAATTTTGCCAGAATTTTTACCTGCCTAGTCC
This sequence comes from Hylia prasina, assembly GCA_013397195.1. Lineage (NCBI taxonomy): Eukaryota > Metazoa > Chordata > Aves > Passeriformes > Sylviidae > Hylia > Hylia prasina. Next base: position 336,324 of record VYXD01009094.1, on the reverse strand, counting down.
CAAAGCAGTGGTCAATATCCACTTTCCCGCTTTCATATGATTCTGATTGTTTAAAATTGTACCTGAGCTTGAAAAGAGGGAATTTTGCTACCTCTGTAACAGTACATAGAAGAAATAAGCTTGGTTGGGTGGGGTTTGGGTTTTGTGTTTGAAGTTTTTTGACTTTATTGGTGATCATGAAATACCTGAAGTATGTAACTCCTGCATCAGCAGGGACACCAGAGCCTTGTCTGTGTGATTTCTGTTTGGATGGAGCAAGGCCTGGTCTGATTCCTCTTGGAAGCAGAGGAAAACACTCCATTGACCATAGCAAGAGCTAGAATTCCTGCAGAAAGAGGAGTTACTTCATGTACTTAAGGAGATGATATTTCTCTAAAACTGGAAGTGGGAACTCTGATGTCTTAGGAGAATGAAGTTGCAACGTATATGAGAGACTTTGTTTCTAACTACCCCCTTGCTTTCTCAGCTTATGAATTCTTATTACACTATATGACATACAGCAGTGGTAAATTGGATTTGAATATATATATATATAGAGAGAGACTTCAATATTATGTGATTGGAAGTGACATACCCAGACACAATTATATATTTTAAAAAAGATAAACATCTATATGTATATGTATGTAGAGGTATGACTGAGTGTGTATAAGACAACAGAGGGCTCTCCTATCATCATTAAAGCTTTGCTTTAAAGTACAGTAAGTGAGTACATGCCTCCTGTTATGCATAATTACTCTCCCAGTCTCAAGGGGAATTTTTGTATCTTACGCCTGCAATATGAAATTGATCTCACAAATACTCAGCCTAGAAGTGTTCATTTAATCTTGGAAGTAGTCCCACTGAATTTAATGAGCCCTTAGATGGTAAATTCTTTGGGGCTCTTATTTTCCTTTGTGCCTTATTCAATGGTAAGAACAATCTTCATTAGTTTTACATTAGCTTCTACTGTTACTTACAGCAAAATGCTTTTAGTTTTTGGCTTGAAAATGTTAATTGAAACACATAGGCACAAAAACTCTGAGGCAAAACACAAAAATTAAATTAGAATTATTCCAAAATTACATTTAAAGAATTTGAGTTGGCTTTCTGAAATTTCAAAAGCTATGTTTCTTGAGTGCTGCTCCAGGAGTCATCTCATTTTACCGTCTTTGAGAGAGGAAGGACTGTAGACCTTGGACAGTAAGATTCCAACCTAATGATGAACATTGATAGTCAAGGTAACTTTGGCTTCTGTGCAGCTGGAAGTGTAGAAGATCCCAGATTTTGTTAACCCTGATGCTGGCAGCCAAAGATATCTGCTTTTACCCATCAGAGTCCCTTGAACTCAATTCCAACTAACAACATTCTTCCAAGTGACTTCATTGGCCCTGGATGAGCCTTCATGCTTCCCGAATCACATGCATAAAATAAGTTTTCCACAGGCTGGGTCAGCTTAGTAGAATTGTTGTGGTCTGACCATATATTTATTAATAAGCTGTATGTAAAGCACAAGCTCATTCTAGATAATTGACACCTCATTTTTTTTTCTTCCCAGATGGTTTCAATCTTTGCTTTCAGAGCAGGAGGTAATTTAACCTTGACAGCAGAGAATTGCTAAAACTGGGCAAGTTTATAAACTTTGTAAGCTTTTTGATACAGTTAGAGCAGCATTTCTATTCTATTAGTGTACAACTATGTCCCACACTGACCAGAGCTCGGTTACAAGGCTGCAGTGCATCACTCCTTTAGGAGCATGCTTTGAAAAAATTCATGGGAAATTGTGCATGGGTTTTTTAGGTGTTTTTATCTTGAGGGTTACTCTGCTAGCAGAGTTACTTTCTCTTTTGAGAAAAAAAGCGTGGGGTAGGAACTGGGAGGAAGAGGGAGCAGTAGTAAATACAAATATAGGCAATAAAGCCATGTTATGAGAAAATTAGGTGAGATGAGTTGATTTGTGTATTGGTTTTTACTTTATATTTGAAAGGCACATTATTTACTGCATTGGTTTTCATGTTAAAAAATGGTATTCTGGCTCAGCAGTGCTGTCAAGAAGTACAATATGTCCCGCCTCATTAAGTACTATATTTTTTCCTCTCCATCTGTCTAGAACAGCAGGAAAACTTGTTTTCAAATAGAAAAATAATCAGTTATGTCCATTTCCATTCTTTACCTTTATATCTGCGTATGTCCAAAAATTTGTTTGAATTTGAATAGGGAAGTGTATCAAGAACAGCAATCCTAAAAAAGGCACTATTCAGAAGATCAGAGTGTGTTGTTTGGTAGCAAGGTGATTATCTATNGGGCAGAGACACCTTCCACTAGAGTAGGTTGCTTTTTTTAACTGGCACATGAGGGAAGGTAAACCTGCCTATTTAATAAAAATAGAAAGTCTGGTTGACTGACAGCATACGTGAAAGAAAGTTAGAAAGGGAGGCATTTCCTGCTCTGTTTGAATTGGTGACCAGTTCATCACTGTTTTGATCTTAGAAGCAGCACAGCACTTGTGCCTAAAAAGCGTGTTTTACATGAAAGCAAATAACTGTGCCGTATACAGGAGAATGCCCTGGAGGTTCTTTGATTCATTACAGACAGCACTGTTCAGATTAAGGGCTTGATCCACCATAATAAAAGGGTAATACTGGCCACTCTTACCTGATAGACAGCAATAAGCTGCAGGGGCTGGTTTTATTATTGGAACTAAGAGAAAAACAGCTCCAAAAGACATGAAGAAAAGGCAATAGCAAAAATACCAAAACACTGCCTGTGTTTTCAGGTAATTGGTTTCATCACCATTCAGCTTTTGGAATTCCAGTGTTCTTCAGGTTAAAGTGATTTTCCTCATGGGACTCCTATCTGTGCCATCTCCTTATTCTCTGCAGCAGCCACTCACAGGTCCTGCAGGAAATCAATTTTAAGCCTTTTTATCAATTGTCTTTCTGAAGAATACTTCCAAAGCTTGAATGAGGGGCTCTGATTAAACCTTTTGCTTTCAGAGGCTTCTGATCATCCTGATAATGTTCAGCTAGTTGAAGTAGTGATACTGAATGAACAAAACAGTGTTAACTTCAAAAGGTCACTCCTTTGCAAAGTCAGGCAGAGTGGCCATGGGCAGGAGTTGGCTGCAGATGAGGCTGAAGTCCTACATCAAAGGTTGGGTAGAAAATTGTATTTTGTGACTGAGGTAATACCAGAGGATATCTAACTGTGTGAAAGAGTATTGTTTGCAATAGAACAGTCGTTTCTAAGAAGTTAATAAATACAGGTTTAGAATATGGCTAATAGGCTAGAATAACTTATTCTCTCAATCCTAAAATATTTACATCCTCAGTTCTGTTGTAGACACAACAGGTAAGAGACCCCAGTGAGTTAAAAGAAATAACCATGCAAATCAATTTCAGACAAGAGATATCAGTTACAAATTTGCCACTGGGTGATGTTTAACAATCTGAGAGTAATGAAAGGAATTTTCAGGAAGAATAATTTACGTGTTCTGGACTATACATGTGCTGAGGATGATGTCATACCCTGAAAGAATAACTATGCAGACCATAAATAGTCTTTCAGCTAGAGATTTAACACTTACATTGCAAGATGGGAGCGTATTTTAGAAGAAAATGCTGCTTCTATGCTTCTTTGGATAAAGAGAAAAGCATTTTCTCTTTATCCAAAGAAGGATACTTAAAATCATAAAGTAAGTTTTATTGTTAAAACTCTGCTACATGGTGATACATTTTAATAAAAAGTGAGATGCATATAACAAAACAGAAGCATGACTTAATAATGTAGCCCAGGAATGGGAGGCGGGGTGAGACCTTGAATCCTTCTGGCACTAACTATATCGTTGACTTGCTTTGCAGCCTGAGGCAAGACCCCAGTTTGCCTCCCCAGAGGCAGCGAGGGAGGTCACAGGGTTGCATCCTGCATTACAGGGTCACATGCAGTGTAGTTAGGATTCAGTGTGGTGTCTCCTGACCTTGGTGCAAGTGTAGCTGTCTGTCTAAAAGGAATGGGACTGAAGCAGTTGCATCTGCAAAAGCTGTGAGAACCTCAGGTTAAAAGCATGGGGGATGGGCATATTTACTCACCTAGTGCCTGCACTAACCAGTGCCAATGCTTCCAATATTTAATAAAACTCAGATCTTGTGTACGTTCAGATGAGTAGCAAAAAGCTAGACTTGGTTAGATGCAAAGGTGCAACTTTAAAACCAAACTTTAGAAATTACAGTATTCTGCTTACTCCCAGCTCTGATGATTAGCCCCAGAATTAGTACAGGACAACTGGATTGCAGTTAATAACTGCGGGCAGGTACTATTTTACCTTCTGTGGCCACAGCCCATGATGCATCATTCTGTCGACTGCATCAGACTGACAAGTTCACACAAAGGTTGTTGGATTTTGGAACGGTTCAAAAAGGAAAGATCATATTCCGGCACTGTCTTTGACTTTCTTCCATTGTCTCTTTTCCATAGCAAGCTTCACTATCCCACTGGGACTTGTGGTATTTGGGCATCGTATTAAGCACTTTATCTAAGCTCTCTGGAAATACCTACTTACTGAGCTGTACTCACACACATCTGCTACTCGCTTATTATATTGGAAAGCTCATAGACTTTTGTCTCTTGCATTATGGGAAGCTGTCTCAGAAATGGCACTCTGGAGAGTTAAACCTTTTTCTGGAAAAGACAGGTATGAAAATAGATTCATATAGAATTAAATACATTAATGTTGCTCTGTTGGTTCTAGACTGTATGTTCAATCTTTTTCTCACCATTTCCTAAAAGTATAGCTCATTGCTTGCACAGTCTCCATGTTTGTTACATTTGAGGAAAGGCTCTTTCTTACTGTCCACCTCTAGGATTTCTGATACATAATTTTAATGTATAGGATATATAATTATTTAATATATAATTTATGAAAATAATGTGGTTTATTTTTAATTTAGGATAATATTTTTCTGGGGGAAATATAGGGGAGGTTTCTGTGGCTGTATTGTGTAATAGGGATGAAAACATAGCTTTCTTTTGGATCCACACATTTACTCCCCAGGTAGAACTATTTGCATCATGTAAAGGATGAGTTAAAAAATACAGGCAAGCCACAAGGTGGGAAGAAGCACATCAGGCAAACCTTCCTAATTTTGTCTGTGCCAAGCACTGCTGCTTTGGCTGTGGCAGCTGCTGTAGCTCTAGGGCTGAAACAGCAGCTGCCAAGTACTGCCTTGAGGTGCTGGATTTTTTTTTTTTCTAATCCCTCCATCCTGGGTTTGTGCTCAGCCACAGTGCACTCTGTTCCTGTACAGGATTTAAGAATTGGGCAGTAAGCATTAAAATAGCTCCAGGTGGAGGGATTTTCATCCATCTTGTCTAAAATCAGTGCAAGCCTGGAAGGGAGGCAGTGAATGTACTAGGATCAAAGATCATTGCTACGCAGCAAGACAGAAGGAAACATGTTAGAATGCCCTTATCACTTAAACATATCCTGAGACAAATATTTTATACTTGTATATACTTTGATATTGTGGGGTGGAAGGATTTCATAAGAGTGGAGCGGTAAAAATTTAGACATCTTCCTAATTCTTGAAAATTGTTAACAAAAATCTGAACAATGGGTTATTTCTTGGTTATACAGAAAAACATCTTTGTACTTTGGATAAATTTTTTTACCCACATAGCTATCATCCCTTTTCCAGAGGTCAAACTCCTAGTGAAGGGGATTTGAATTGTTTTTGTTCAAACAGAATTCCCAGACCATGAATTCCCATGTCTAGGAATGATCATAATGGAGAAACTGATTTAAGACATAGAAGTGATATTTGCCTTTTGCTTTTGCCAGCAGCTTGCTTGTCTACAAAGCTTACCTGCAGCAATTGCATATTGTCAGTACATTTCAATTAGGCATGTACTTCAGGAGACACCTAGCTAGGGATCATCTTCAGGGTTATTGCCTCTGCAGACTCCTACAAGTTGTAGAAAGAAAATGAGTGAACTGCAAATCACCTTTGTATTGAAAAGAGAAAGGAAACCCATGTTCAGCTGGAAGCTGGGGAGGTGTCACCATGTGTTTGTAGTGGCCTGTTCAGTCTTTTCCAGGGTACTCATTTTGAGCAATGTCAGAGAGAGGATATGAAGTTAGACACACCTTTGGTCTGTCCCAAACCATCCATTGGTGCAGGTGTAGCTCACTTGCAATGCCATTTAGGTAAATGTAATGAAATAATTGAATAGCTGTGGGTATTAATCATTTTAAAAACCTAGTTGGGAAATCAAACTGGAATCTAGATTAGGGGTGGAGTACCTTACTGAAAATAACATGATGGAATATTACTCAATGCACACTTTAGGAGCACCAGACTAATGGAGAACTTACTAAATACATCTTAAAGGCTTATTCTACCTGAAAAGTGAGTGGTAAGTAGTGTATTTTTATCACATCAGTCCAGCTCCTTTATCTGCCAGTAATTTCTTCTGATGCTTGTAACAAAAAAAAGAGAAATGTTCCTGCTTTCTTCTGCTGCTTGTGCTTAACAAGCCATATATATAACAAATAGTGTTTTCCTAACACAACTGTTTATTAAGTTCCAATCACTGCCTTCACTAGAAAGCTGCTGAAGGCAAATGGACTATTCAGTTGTCACTGAAGGCATAATTTAATGATGCAGTGTATCTCTACACTGATGAATTCAGCCTTTTTATTCTGCCTAATCTATGATGTGTGAAGCAGACGGTAACTTCGCCTTGCAGACCTGTCTGTGGGAAGCCCATTTCCTCTCCTTTGCTCTTCTGTATGTGATAAACAGAGCCTATTTATCAAAGGAGCCATCAGTGTACAAAGTTGAAGCCTCGGGTGCCACTTTTACAGTCCGTTTTCAGAAGGTACCTTCTCCTTCAAGCAATTGGTTTCCAAGTGGCCTCCAGCATTCCCTACAAAATTGTCTTGTTTTACTTTTGGCAAAAAATTACACTGCTGACCTGCTGTGTGAACAGCAATGGTAAATAGTGAAGGATAGATGGAAGCATTTGGGTGAGAAATCTGTGACAGGCTTTTATGTGAAAACATTTAGTATCTGCTCCCACTTTAATCACTTATTATTTTTAAGTCAGTGACAAAAACATCCTTCTGAAATAGGAACACTGGGATCCCATCTGCAGGGAAAGCTGGTAGTGTTAGACAGACCTTACTATCCTCTAGATGAGACAGAGTATCAGGCAAATATATTAGTTGCTAGTTTTACTGTTGCTTTTTAAGGCTGCTCCTGAAAAGTTTCTTCAGCCAGGCATATGAATTTTCAAATGGCTGCATAAAATTATATCTTGTCTTTGTTTATCTATAACATAAAGTTATTGTGGTAAAAAATAAAATAGAGACTTCATCTTTTAGAAGTTTACTATACCTTTATGTTGCCCTCTGGCTGCCTCTATTTTTCTTGGGAGAAAGCACATTCATATTTCTTCCAGAATGGGACCACTTTGTAAAGGCTGGAGCTGTTTGTGATAAATCTTCAGTCCTTTCGGTTGCATGTGTATTTGAATGAAATCTAATAGTTTGGGGGTTTTTTTGGTTTTTTGGTTTTTTGTTTTTTTTTCTTTTGAGCATCCACATTTTGTAGCTGTGGATTAAGTGTTTTATAACATATTAAAACACTGCTGTGACAGAAATGTCCTAGAAAAACAGGACTCACCTTTTTGTCCTGTTACAGAATTTAAAAATATGCGTCAAAACATATTATCACATATGGAATAACAACAGGCTGTGTAAGAGTGATGAATATGTTCCAGGTTTAATGTGGATGAAAATGGAAGCACTTTCATACCTGCCAAAACCTTTTAACAATGTTTTGAAAACTGGTGTTTACATTCTTTGAAATGTTTATATCTAGAAGCAACCTCCTACTTTGGCAAACTTGGTTTAAATCTCTTGGACCTGTGACAACCAAATTGATGAATATACTGATATGCTCTGATGTTATCTGAAAGCTTGTTTTCACCACGGAATGGGTTTGCTTGGAAGGGATCACAGGGAGTCGTCTGGTTCAACCTCCCTGCTCAAGCAGGGTCATTCTAGAGCACACAGCATAGAATTGTCTCCAGATAGTTCTTGAGTATCTCCAGTAAGGAAGACTCCACAACATCTATGGGCACCTTGTTTAATAGGAGAGTTAAAAAAAATAATTTAAGGACTGGGATGTGAGAAACTATCCCCTAGTGAGGAACTAACAGTCTGAAGATGTTATCCTCTGGTGGTTTCCTCCAGCAGGCCCAATAGGAAAGGTATAGTATCAGTCAAGACGAGTTTTACGAATATTAAAAAAAAAAAAAATTGCAAAAGTCACCACTAGCATGCTCTTTTATCAAAAGCTTTCCTTAATGATTCATGGTCTTCTGCAACCACTGACTCTTCCGTGGTAAAATATTGCCGCAAAGATGTCAGGAGCACCTTGTGGCTGCTATGCAGCTCACACATGATGTTAAATGATTTAATAATTATTAGGCTGTCAACCCACATGATATCTTTAGGGCTAGGCTTACTCAGCCCAGTTTTGCAGGTCCAGACTCACTGTTTTTCTGTCCTTAGTACAGGACAGTATCCTAGTTCCAGTCCAGTACTGGGAAAGGAATTCTGTGAAGGAGACCTGTTCTCTCTCTAGTCCTTCCCAGCCAAGGAGCAAAGCAGACAAGGGCTGTGCATTCATGGGCTCAGGGAGCATTCATGGGAAGTGAGAGTGCTGGGAACTTTGTACTCCTCACAATGGGAGGTGAGACAGTGTTCTTACCCTCCTTCTGGGTGTCAGCACAGATCCCAGCTGCTTCCTCCTTCCATCCTTAAAAATCGGATGAGATCAGATCCGAGATCAGATCTTTCATGGGTTCATGAAAGACAGAAGAGTTCTTGTGGTGCTCTCTCTCTTTTTGCCCCAAAGGATGTTTTAATTGATACCAAGAAAAATCCACTCAGTTCAGCCACAGTTCTTTTAGAGCAAATCAATGATCTGAATGAGGAGTGCAGAGATTACTTCCTCCTGTTGTTTGGTTTTGAGCAAAGGAGATTTACCCACCTTTATTCACTGCATGTCATGGGAACAAATGGAGGGCATAAAGCTCTTTGTTCTTGCTTAGGCTCAAGGGAAAAAAAAAAGGTTACATTTAGAAGACAGAAGCCTGGGATTGTGGAGTAGAAGCTGTGTATGACTGCCTCTCAGATGGTGCTCCATTTCAGGAAAAGTGGTGAAAGAACATCTGTTGGCAAATTGCCTTTTTTGGGTTATTGAAAGCATCAAGGTGAAAAACGGAGGAGATGAAGATATGTGGGATCCCAACTGACCATAAGAAATCAGATTGCACTCTCTAAAAGAAAACTGATTACCAGACATATTAAACTTTAATCTTATTTGCAGTTAGTAGCCCCAAAGAGAATGCTTTCTTGGAGACCTTCCAAGAACAGCTATTTCAGACAGCTTGTAAAGCAAAGACGATGCAATGGGAATAATGCAAATAGAGTTCAACTTTTGCTGTAATAAAATTAGTTTATGACACCCTTTGTAACAACCTCAACAGTAAATGCCAATATCCTCATTGGTAATTAGATCTGGTGAGACAAACACTTCCCCAAATTTGATGTGAAGACAGTATTTACATATTTCTTCCCTTTGACAAAGCAGACTATCTGGCACATAAGTATACTTTTTATTTCTAAGGTTTCTAAGTATCATCTAAATACTGAGTGCAAAATGACCTCCACTAAGGTACTGCCTGTTTGCATTCAGTTCTAATGGGAGGCTGCCTCAGATGCAGCAAGTTGCAAACCCCTGGCACTGTAACCTCCTTCAGCTGGGGTGTATTTTAATCCCAGTTCTGTGAGGATTCTTTGGCAAGGCTACTCCTGGCTGTTGTCCTCAGGACATTAAGTCATGCTGCTGATGTGAATTATAGTTACATGTGCCATGCCTGTGGAGTCTGGTCACTGATGCTTCCATTTACCTTGTAGGTAGCCTGGGCTTCAGTTCCTCATCTGGCAGCTTTGGCATTTGTCATGGTCAGTTGACCTCCCTGCAGCTGTAGGTGGGCTGCAGATACAGGATGGAGACCNCGGGGTGTGCTCCTCTACTGTTTTCCTTAGACCTGGTATTTTTGGGGGTTCTGTGCACATCAGAGGAGTGGCACAGCTTGGGCCAAACATGTAACCAAAGTAAGAACAATACTCAAAGTTTTTTCTTGCTTCCCTCCAGGCAATTCTGCAGTATGTATACTAGAGGAATTTGAGAGTCTCATGAAATCAAAAGTATAACATGGACTATAATTACAAACCATCACAAAGATTTTTTAAAAGTATTTATTTGTTCCCATAACTTAAAGATGTACATGTTGTAAAAGATCCTCCAATAGTAATTTTACAAAGTTGACTTAGTAGTGCTCCACAATACATAAACCTGAATCTCAATATAATTCTGTAAATACAAATGCCATAAACTTAGCCCTTAAATTATAGATTACATTTTTGAATGTTCACTTACTTCAAAGTTACATCTTTTTATTCACAGAGTTTAGTGAATTCATGTCACTTCTTTAAGTGTCTCTAGCTGTATCTAGACATCTCATATGGACTTTTTCTTTTCATGCAATTAATAGCATTTTTCCTGAGTGAGTTTCCTGGACTTGGCCACAGCGCAATAGAATAGATAATTGAGTTGTCATAAAGGCATTCCACCAGAGGAACTTGGGATACATCTTATGGCATCATCAATCATAACAGAACAAGTGTTGATCTGCTTGCATACAATAGATCATAAAAAAATAGTGTTAATTTAAAACACTTTTTTTTTTCCATGGGAAAGCCTGATCTTCTTGTATTATCTGTCTGTGTATAAGCACAGACATATTTAGTGCCCAGCCTATAAATGTTAAATGAAGGCAGCTTGACAGCTCCTGTGTACGTTACCTCTCACAAGGAAGTTACCTGTCACAGTGCACAGACTCCCTGGTGGATGTATCAGCTGAGCAATACAGCAAAGCTCAAACACTGAAGTTGTTTAAGCACACAAGGAATCCCATTCAGCTCACGGAAGGTGAACATATGTGGGAGCTCTCCACTGGGCAAAGAATGCCTCCTTGTCCTACTGTTTATGCATTGGCTACCTTGGTATTTTCACAGGAATGTTTCCTCAGTCACCTGACTATACCTGTAGGCATTTTCCAAAACTGTTTTTTTTTTCATTCAAACTATTTCAGTAAATATTAGTCAAATCCTCTTTTAGTCTAATCCTCAGTGCACCCTGGTCTTCTCAGGGTTCCATCCTGAATTTTTGACTCTTCCCCAGTGCGGGGAGGAAAGGCAGATGGACTTCAAGCACAACCACTGTGCTGCTGCCTGCACTCTACTACTTAAAGAAGCTGGGCCAGAAACAGCTTCAAAATATACATCAAAATGTATGGAGAAACAGAGTCCTGTGTGCTACCTCATAAACTAAGTATTCATCATCAATAGATCTGTGGGGTTACATGAGGATTCTGAACTCATTGATTTTGTCTGAAGAAAAATCATCCCAAATGAATGGCTGGAAAACCTAAGTGACTTTAAAAAGGTCTAAGGAGGGCAGCAAGAGCAAGTAGTACCTGCACATGTTGCAAAGAAAATAAAATTAACTCTTAGGGTTAAATAAAATGAAAACACCATAGGGCAACTTCAAGTGTGTTATGGATAAAAGGCTAGAACAAGTCAGTGACTGAACTGAAAGGTCTTTAAAGGGAGAAATAAATGGAAGCACCAGCAAAATTCCCCCCAGAATTATGAGGCATCAGTGTGATGTGTTCAGCATTCACCTAATTTTGCAATCACCTAATTTTGTCTGCACACTTTTTTTTCCTTTCCCTGTTTAAGTTCTATTTTGAATAGAACTCCCTTCACTCTCAGAATCAGTCTTAAAGACACACAACTTAATATCCAGCATAAACAGAACACAGAACTGGGGATACAAGCATCATAAAGTCACCCTAGGACAGGTTTCTGCCAAGAAACTTGGCAAAAAAATTCTGCCAAGAAACTTGTTAAAAATGTTTATAATGAGCACAGCATGTTTTTTGGATTCTGTAAGCAAATACTTCTTTAAAGTTATACATAATTTCAGAGACTTAAGATTCACTTGTCAAGGAAACCCAGTGTTTCAGTGTTTTCTTCACTGAAACTTTGAGAGTTAGACTTTCTAAAGGGTACATACAAACTTTGATCTACAAACTTTAAAAAGCTGAATTTAAGATTAGGGAGAAGATAAAACACTTCACAGAATTCAAGTGTCAGAATATTTCTTGGGGTCTGTGAAGTAATCTTCTACTTGTGTTGAATAATCTTAGACCACAAATGTGGTCCTAGGGCATATATGTAACATTTTGACGCTTCCTTGCCCAGGGGCCACTGCTAATAAGTGGCTTGTTGCAGCCTAATGATCCAACGCAACATTTATTTCAGCTATGCCTCCCAAAATCACCGCTGGGACACCACGTTGAGCACACAAGCTATGCCAAAGCCGCCCGTGGCCCAGCAAGGAGCTGGGAGCTGCTGCTGACCCCCATCACAATGCATTGGAAGGACGAGCCGGTGCCACGCGGTTCCCGCTCGTCCTCACCGACCAGATCTACTCTTAAAGCACACGTTTAGCCCGGCTGCAGCAGGTGCCAGCGCAGCAGGGATGACACAGGAAAACACCCCACCTGCTCGCCGGCTACAAAGCCTGCTCGGCAGGGAGAGCCGCCACCCGGACAGCGGCCACGCACCCGCATCCCGCAGGGCCGCGCTCGAAGCGCCGCTCGGCCCCCTCAGCCAGGGACCCCCGGATCGATACGTGTTGCACTAGAACCGGCCAAAGCCGGCAGCCGCCCTCCCCCGGGGCAGGCGGGCACGGAGGGCACCGGCGCCCGCCGGCTTTGCTGCACCGAGCTGGGCGGCGGTTCCCGCCCGCGCCGAGCATCCGCACGCCCGCGACAGCGACCCCCGCCCCGGGAACC
>VYXD01009094.1:310765-323019 GCA_013397195.1 Hylia prasina | reverse complement strand
GACTCTTCTGCTCGGGCTCCCGGTGACAAGCGCGGCAGCGGCGGGGCTGGCGGCGTCCCTCGCCTCGCCCCGACGTCCGCCCGGCAGCGACGGAGAAGGAGGGCCGAGGTGAGTGTGGGCTCCGGCCGCCTCGGGTTCCGCTTCCCCCCGCCCCGCTCCCGGCCGCGCTGGGGCTCGGGGGAAGGGAAGCGCCAAGTTCAGGCAGCGCAGGGCTTCTTCCCTCTCCGGCCGGCTGCGGGAGAGCCGCCGCTTCCTCCGAGCGGGGTGACCCCGCCGCGGTGCCCGCTCGGGGGCAGCCGGCGCGGAGGACGGGCGCGCACAGCCTGAGAGTGCCTTCCGGCGGGTCCCCGAGGTGCTCGTGCCTCGAGAGGGTCGTGGGGCTGGGGACGTCCTGTTGCTGCTTGCAGCGGTCGGGAGCTGCTGCGTGTCAGCGTGGCTGTGTGTGTGTGTGCAGGGGGGAGTACCAGGGCAGCATCGTGGGCTCTACCTCTTCACTGCTGTCACATCAAGTTCGTTCAGTTGATGTTTATTACGTAACATGACTAATATTTTAGAGTTTATCTTATCTGCTGGGCTCTGAATCAACCTTATTTTATTGCATTTTAATTCATAAAGCTGAAGATAGTCAGGGGAAACTCTCATTCTAATTGCTTGCCTAATGGAACTTGGTTTTCATGTGACTTTGGCCGTGTTAAGAGGGTCACTACCTCCTTCCACTCTAGGAAAGCAGAAGTGCGTGTCTTCTCCCCCTCTACCTCCGCCCCCTCTTATATTATTGTTAAGCATGGGCAAGTTTATTTAGGTCCCACTTGTTTTTAGTAGATTCGGGAACCTGCCACTTTGTGAATTTACAGCATGAGATACTGAAATAGGAACTGATTTTTGTGCAGCAGCTGCTGAGAGAAATAACTTCTGTGGCGATGAGCAGGAGTGAAACAGCCTCTTTGGTTTATATAAATGATGTTGGCACTACATGAACTGTAAACGAACATAGCCAACAGCTGTGCAAACCAAAACTATATAACTAACTAATGTATTGTTATACATTGCTGCTCTCAGCTTCATTCCTTTGCAAAGACATTGAAGATCATGCTATCCTGAATGCTTGGAACATCACAGAACTCGTTTTTCTTGCAAATACAAAGAATTACTTATCTTGAAGAAAGCACTTCACTTTCTAGTGCCAGCTTCATCGTTTTCTGACTTGGAATTGTGTGTCTGTGTCCTATGATGCTGGCTTTTTAATAAATGGTATTGTTAGCACTTTAAATTTGTTTGCTGCATTTTCTCAGGATTACCTGTGAAACAGGAATGTAAACCTGAGGCGCTTATTGTCAGTAGGGAAATTGTGGCAACATGGTCATCCTCAGAAAAATGATACAAATGTTACGTGGCAAGGACACCACACACAAGTCACCCTTGAGATCAAGGTGATAAGGACAGGACATGGGCTATTACTGGATGATGTCTATCTGTTCAGAATTGTAAGTTGCATGAATAAGTATACCTTATTCCTCATGTACCCTCTTCTTATAGGAATAGGGCAGTTCAAAGACACTAATGAGAGTCATGGAAATGCTTTGAAAACACCATGTGACAGTCATTTCTTAGCCTAGTGGTGAGGTTGTACTGTTTTACTTTTAGACAAAGATTTATTCCTCCCCCCTCATCAGCTCAAAGTGAATTTGTTCAAATGAGTTCAGGAATAATCTATACAGAAAAAGAATAGAGGTTATTTAGAACAAATTTCAATACCAAATTGGGGCTTTAGTGAAATAGTATCCTGTTGTCCTTTCATTGTTGCATATGTGTCAATAACCTATAGGTTAGCTGTACACTTGTTAAGTATTTTTCTTTATCACAGAAGGAGTGTAATCTTTGTCTTTGGCCTGAGAACAAAAAGTAGCTTCAGGGACACTCATCTAAAAATAAGTACTTCCAAATATTTGAATTCTTTGAATGCAATTTGAATCATCTTTTGTTCAAGAGACAAGAGATTCTTGACAGATTTTACATTTTATATTTCTAGTGATTTTTTTTTTTAGGGCATATGGTGTCAGACTGTCCATAAAGCACAAAGGTTTGATTCACTGGACCGAAATGGTATGGGCTTTGGCTCTGCAGTCTTCCCCTCTGTCTTTAGGTGAGTCCTCATGGAAGTGCAGGGACCGTCTCTAGACTGAAGTTGAGTTGGATCAGGAGTTGTCACTGCTTATAAAGAAAAGAAATACCCTACAAATTCAAATAAAATTCTTTTTGTGTGTAAGGTGCATTAAAATACCTTTTAATAGTTGTAGTGGTGCTGTTTAAAATGGTGCTGTTTTATACTTAACCAATCACTTCATTAAGGACTTCAGAGTTCTTTTATCTGTCTTAAATTATAACCAGAATCTTGAAGTATGTGGTGCTGTCCTTCGGGCCAAGTTATAGTGCATCATTTGTGTTCCAGTGTTGCTCTTTGATTTTTAAAGTTTGTTTGGAAGGAGGTGGTTTTGGTGCCCCCCTCCTCCTTTGAAGGGTCAACATGTTGATTTTAGTATTGAAACTGTGACACTGGAGCTTATCTGGAGTTCATCTGGATGAATAACTCATGGCAGATATAAGAACTGTTAAAGAAAGCAAATGTTAGATACTTCTGTTATGGTACTTAATAGAAGCAGGCTTGGATCATTACATGGGATGTTCATCCCAGTCAGTTTTTCCTGTCCTCTTTTGAATATTGACAGATTCTTTATTATAAAGATGCACCAGACATAAGTGAATATTCAGTTATGCATTGTATCAAAAAAGAGTATCTCTGGACTGTATGCATCCAGCTTTCACTGAGCAGCATCTTAATTTTTTAGGTGTAAATTATTTCCCTTCTGTTTATATTTAGTCTTCTTAAAACTGTGAAAAACTTTTTCTCATGCTTTGTCTTCTGAACCTTTCTGTTGGATTTCTAATTCTTTACCTAATCTAAAGGTGGAGCAGCCTTTTTCAGGTCATCATTAAGAATGAAGCACTTGTTTTATATAAAGGCAGTTTTGCTACTCCTTGCTTTTGAATCTTGATACTTTTAATTATCAGCAGCAATGTTCTCATATTGAGCAGAGGTCTTCCCTGAGTTCCACAGGGATGCTTGTAATCCTCTTGTTTGTACTAGGCCTACTTAATTTAGAAGGTTGCTGACCATACTAGTAATTATTTAACTTTCAGTGACACTTCTGCATTTATTAACATTGACTTTTATCTGCCAGTGTATTACCTGTATATCATGGTTGATTAGCTTACACTTGACTAACCTATATAACTATTAACTTTTCTACTTTCTTTTTCAGCTCATTAATTAGTGCCTTTAAAGGTTGCTAGCTTTGTGGATCCTTGAAGCATCCTGCTGTTAAACTTTTGCCATGTTGAAGTATGATCACATATTCCTTGCTCAAACTTCCTGTTTCTTAGCTAGGAATAAGATACTTAAAGGAAAATATAACTGAAATCTTGAAAATATATCTGCAGTGTTGAAATCATGGCTTTTACTCAACTGCTAGCACCAGGTCTATTCCTGACAGAAGTACTCTAAATTTAGCATCCCCAAATAAAATGTTTTAACTGCATGCTTGTCATAAAAGCACTTTGACACCATCTTCCACTGATTCTGGCAAAGCATTTTTTCCCCTTTACAGTCTTTCTAGAGAGCTTAATCCATTATGTGAAATCAGCCCATCGTAAAAATCAATGGAATTGATATACTTTTAGCTAATGTATTAAAGAGCTGGCTAACTGCTCTATTATTCACTTTTTGATTACTTAAATACGGTTTTGCAGTATGAAATATGAAGGTTCTTTAGGGGCATTTACTTTCGGCTAAATTGGAAGCTTGTGACTTGGAGCACTGCATAAATTATCTCATGTGCATGTTGTTGTAGTAACTCCCAACTCATGGAGGCATTCTTACCATTGGGTTCACATAAAGGTCTGTTCACAATCCACAAAAGAGGACTAGCTTGTATTCTAAAGCCCTGCACTCTGCGTGCTACTGCGTGATAGTTTGTAGATCCTTGCAGGAAAAGCCATTTTGATTCTGCCTTTCTTTGATCAATGGAACTGAACAGTCAGCATGGAAAAGGCATGTTTGGCTCATAACCTCAGTTGTCACTGAAAGCAAATGTGCTTGGAGACTTGGTTAGCTGGGAAAAGGTACCCTTGGCAAATTAGTCGTCCTAAACTGTCTTTTGATACCATTTACCAACCTTGTTTATGTGATCCAGAGCTTTAGCTTTATTTTCAATTCTTGAAAAACCCTGCCACATCAATCTTTTGTTTGGTTGGTTTTTTCCCTTTCTCCTCTCTTTAAGCAGTGGGTAACTGTGATGTGGAGCTTGATTATGAATTGACTTTGAATAGTTTTTTTTTCCTTTCTCTGAAAGTATTTCATTTAGCTATTGGAGTGGTCAATTTCATTTCTTTGGAATTAAAGAGTTATTGTCAAGGGTAAGAGCTTTATAATGGTGCCTTTTCATTGGAATCAGTGTTTAATGACCACAGCAGCTGTCATTGATAGTTTCAGCTCATGAGTTTCTCCTCTCGTCAGACTACCGTTTAAGAGAAATACACAGGTAGGAATTTGAGCACTGCTTGTGTTGCTGTTCTGTGTAATCTGATGGTCCTTCAGACTTTTGTGTTTGTTCTCCTGTGAGAAGGTGCTGCTAGAGAAGAACAGTATAAAGCAGCAGCAATTTGCTGCTAGGGACGTTCAGACTCTGGGACTGTCTCATGTAAAGCTTCTGTGAAATTCATTCTTAGTTAAGGAGGCGAGTGTTTTTGTCCTTTTTTTTTTTCCCCTTGTTCCATGCTGGTATCAACTTTCAGAAACTTTACTCTTTTAGAAAACTTATCCAAAAGATAAGCCAGTGTAATGTTTTGCTGTCTAGCTGAAAGAACGTTAGCATCCTTTGGAGGCAGAATGTGTGAACTGCTCTTCTGTTCCTTAATTCTCATCTTGCTTTCTAAGACTTTGTTTTGTAAATTGCAAGCCAGTGTAGTATTGTGAATTTTTTGGAAAATTTTATTTTGTTTTCACTAGTACTAATATTGGTTAAACTGTGCAAGTGATAGAATCTCTAGGAATTATACTTTTTAATGGGATTTCTTACTGTAGATAAACTCTTAGTGTTTTTTGTACAAATATTTCTTTGTATTGGGATGCAGTACTATTTTCATGTTGAATTCCACTATATCTTCCTGTAACAGAGTTCCTGATGTGTAAATGAAGTCATACAAACAAAATTTGTCATCCTGGTTATGTGGAACAATTGAGTCAGAATGATATTTAGCATCTAAGTTGCTTGTAAAAACTTGTTACAGGCAAGCAAGAGGGTATGTCGTTTCTTTGACTTTTTATTTTTACAGTGTATTAGAATAGACTCCAGAGTTTCAGCTGGTGATTCCTGTCATCCACAGGAATGATGAAAATAACAGAGTAAATACATCTCTCTCAATAAGTAGTTTGACAGGAAGCAGGAACACTGGTATGATTTCACAGGCACCATATGACAAAGGCCAACAGAACCTGAAGAACTTGAATCTCAATCTGTTTACTTTTTCATAGCCACAGGTCATTGTTATCTCTTTTTCATGCCTTTTAAACCCGCACTCAGTATGCTAACAGCACTTTAGTGCAAATTATGAATGATAACTAGAATTATGCTACAATTAAAGGGAAGGGGAAGGTGATAATGCTAGGATTCTTCCAGGGAGAAGGAAACAAATTTTGGGGTTATTTTTTTTTTTAAAGGTTTTTTTTTGTTTTGTTTTGTTTTGGGAATTTTTATTTGTTTTTCAGATGTCTGTGAGGAACAAACCAGGGTATGGGAATACTGCTAACAGGTTGGAATCAATTGTCAGTATATATAGAGTGTATATATATATATGTATTTGAACGTTCTTGTTACATACCTAAATGGTGCAGCTGGCTGAGAAACAGAATGAAAAATTGATCAAATGACCATGGATGTCTATAAAGACAAAGAGGTGTATATAGCATTGGTCTGAATTACAGAATATGCTGAGTTGGGAAGGACCTGCAATGATATCCGAGTCCAGCTACTGCCCCTGCACAGGACCGTCCCCAAGAGTCACACCTGAGTGCCTGAAAGCATTGTCCAAACACTTCTAGAACCTTGCCAGGCTGGTGGACCGCTCCTTTGGGGAACCTAGCCACTTCCAGTGTCTGACCATTCTGGATGTTAAGAATCTTTTCCTCATGTCCAATGCCAACTTCCCCAGACACAGCTTCAGGCCCTTCCCTCAGGTTCTGTCACTGTCACCACAGAGCAGAGATCAGTGCCTGCCCCTCCTCTTTCCCTCGCAAGGAGTTTGTAACAGCACTGAGGTCTCCCTTCAGTCTCCTCCAGGCTGAACAGAACAGGTGACCTCAGCTGCTTCACATTCAACTTCCCCTCAAGGCCCTTCACCATCTTCGTTGTCCTCCTTTGGACATTCTCTAATGGTTTAATGTCTCTTTTACATTGTGGTGCCCAAAACTGCCCACAGTGTTCAAGGTGAGGCTGCCCAAGAGCAGGACAGTCCCCTCCCTTGACCAGATGTCTCCACAACAATGTTCAAAAATGAGTTTAACTACCATGGCCAGGGTGAGCAAGGACTAAGATCAAGCATAAAGCTGCCTCTCACCCCAACCCAAAGTGGGTAACAAGTAGATATAATTTCATGAGGTCAGTTCTTAACTTTCCTATATGTTATTTTTTTAAAAAACACAGAAAACAAACCACATGTACAATAGATTTCCAAATCTTCTGATGGCCCAAATGCGTATTAGTTGCGGGCAAAAAAATAAGATTGATCCAAGTTGTCTTTTCACTTGGTGACATTCATCAGTTTGATTACCACCATGAATAATTTAGCATTAAGAACAGCCCAGGCTCTTATGTGCATATCCTGTTCATTATGTTTCTGCATTAAATACATTCAATTGAGAACATTCACTGATGGAGCACTTTTAAAGTATCTTTAAGGGCTCATTTAGGTTAAAATTAAACTAATGGATTTATTTAATTTTTGGTTTCTTATGTACTCAGGGTAATTGGGATTGATACACTTTTCAAACGCAGAAGCTGAAACCTAATTTTAGGTGCAAAACCCAGCTTTAACTATTGTTTCTAGACAATACTTCTGTTAAGAATTATTTCTGTTTCTTCAAATTGGAATATTAATGTGGATGTCCAATTTGTGAGTTTGTAATAAAGAAATTAAGTATGTATTTTCATATAACTTGGGTTTTTTTTGATGACTTTGTGGTTTTAAAGGCTACTGTCTGTAGTGTTAAGTGTCTGAATCAAATATCTGCTATCTTTATCTTTGAAAAACAGTTGAAGACAGCACACCAGAACAGCTCTGTCCCAAAGAGATACTTGAATAACAGCTCTACTTAGAATAGCCAAGAAAACCCCCACCCCTGCTAGCAGTGTGTAACTTTGTTCACCCCTTTTCCAATATACTCTTGCATTTTTTTCTTCAGGACTTGCCGATCAGAAGTTTCAGAAGGCTAGGTACTTAAATTAGTAATTGTTTAGTAAGCTTGTTTTGTTTTCAAATTCTGAAGGTAGTGTGGATGTGTACACATCATAAAACAAATATGAACCTTCCTAACGTGCAGCACAGGTGCTGTGATTTAAATACATTTATTTGAAATACATATTTCAAGAAAAAAGCAACTCATCCCTTAAGGCCCTCTGTCTGCAAAGAATGGTTATAAAGTTGAAGAACTTTTCAGGCTGACGTTTCTAAATATTTGATTTTGAGGTTTATTTTTGTGAACTGAAAGTCTCAGAAATGGCATGAAAAATACAAAGTTGTTCAATAACTTCAGGGAGTAGAAAATCACAGTACCATCTCTGTGAGCCTCAATGCAGATCAAAAATACAGTCTTTGTACCTTCTTAGTCTTTGAAAGGCCTTTAGATTCTTACTGGGACTTGTTCCTTGCTCTGGTGCTGTGTGTATATAAGCAGGATTACAGATAAGATAGGAGAGTCCAGTAAGTTAAACATACATTTGCTTCAGACTTAGCTTTAATCTAATTATCTGTCCTCTTAGAAGAACAGCCTGGTAACCTTTTGGAAATATGGTCTGTGAGAAAACAACTCCAAGCTGCTCAGTGGTCCCTTTCCTTCAGCTTCTACTGTGGTTTAATTGGGCACTGAAGTGAACAGGGAGAACAATGTGACATGAAGGATGCTCAGGAATTCTTCATTCTTTGTCAAGTTCCCTGCTAAAACAGGAAGACTGGGGCAGCTGCTGCTATGTTAGATGGCATACTCATCAAAAATATTTTTGAGTTGGTGGTGTGGGTTTTTTTCAGCATCAAATTGATTTTATGTATGGTATCACAGGTTTATGAACATTGGAATAAAATAATTTAAAATTATATAGATCAATATCATCCTTAAGGACAGCTTAGGCTACACAGAGTTCCAGAAGTAAATGCCAGATAGCCTTCAAAACAACCCATGTCATGAGAGCTTAAAATTATTCTTAGTATAGCTTTAGAAAAAACAGTGTTCATTATAGGTTTTTCATGCTCTAAAATTTGCATTTGCTGTTTGGCTTTGAATAGGTTCATTGAATTGCTGGGAGCTGCATTAATATTTTGTCAAGTCTAAAGTTGTGTGTTGGTAGTTAAAATATTACTTGGTTGTACAAAATGTGAAAGAAGAAAAAAGCATTGATATCATGACTGTCCAGTAGCACTAACAGACTCCTGCAAAAAATATTAAGCAATCCATCAACTCTTGTAAAAGTGCAGTTGGAAGATACTTAAATGTGGTACATCAGAGCATCTGAAGAAAATGTTAACTTGGATATTTGAAAGGCAGGTAGTACAGCCTTGTTTTTTTTTGGTTTGGTTTTTTTTTTCTATTGCAAATTCACATGCTATTTCATAATATTATTCACATTATTCTGCTATGGTGTCATGTCATCAAATGAAAAAGAGTGTTTAAAAACCATGAAGAATTTTAGGAGTGTAGTGAGCAACCAGAACTGGTTAAAACATTTTAAAGCAATTAATATGTTATGTATGCAGAGTCAGCACAAAACTTCTTTTTTCTCTGGCAAAATATATTTTCCAGATTTTATATCTGATTTTGTGCTGCAGTTCTAAATCATAAAATCTTTATACCTGCAGTAGTTAATTTAAAAAAAAATATGGTAACCAATGCCCACAGGAAACAAAGTAATCTTGTGTATTGAATTTGTTAAATCTTTAAAAAAAGAAACCTATAAAAACCATTAAACCAACCCCCTTGTTACTAGACATTATTTATTTTCTTTCCTTTCTTCCTCATGTTTCTTTCTTTTAGTTGCTTTTGGATCTTGCAGAGCTGTCAAATCACATCTTTTATTCTGTCTTTCCATGTCCAGGAAAGCTAATCACTCTTCTGCAAGCAGTTAATGCTTGAAATCCGCTGTGTGCGAGAAACCAATTGACCCAATCTCAGCTGGGATCTGATTCATGAAAGTACAACAATGTGTAATTTTCTTGCTTCGGATCATATCAAAGCTTTCTTATGCAGTTTTAGACTATTATGACTATCCATTCTTTCCCCCAAATTGTGCTTTCCCAAACACAGTAGGAGCTTCTAAGAGCTTGAAACAATGGTTTCTCTATATTCTGTGAGTGTTATGTATATTTGAGAGGCATCTAAGGACTTCTTTTTTAACCACATTTTCCTCTGTTATAGAAAAGTTCATAAAACATCTTGCCTTCTGCCAGGAAAACAATGCCTTCTATTTGTTTTTTGTAGCATACCTCGTTAGATGCAGTAGAGTTGAGTAACAGTGAGTTGTGGTCACTAGTTTGCACTAATCTGCCAATTTGGACCAACAGCATTTTTCATCAAAGAATCCACAATGGAGTGATTTTTAAGGTGAACAGACTTCCTTTATGACCACTTCTGTGCAGAAGAGTTAAACACCATGCACATCAGGCACTTATTTCCAAATCAAATGTTTGACCTTGCAATCTTCATAACTAAATTTTCAACTCTGTGGCTGTAAAAATACTTGAAACCAACTTTTTTAACAACCAAGCCATCTTTTACTGCAGAGGCAAATGAAATTATGATTCATCACCGTTTCTGTCGGCAGGGATGAGCTGTATAGTAGATTTCTATGGAGCAAACCCAAGAGGAATTTCTCTTTATTCTAAGACACTTTTTGCTTCTTTATCTGTCATTTGTAAAATGCTGGCTAATTGTTAGTTTAAAACAACTTACATCAACTATTGTTGTAGCACACCACCTTAAGTTTCCATGATTTGTGATTTCTCCATTTCTTTCATTTGTCTGGGTATGTGATGAGTGGTTGGGTGTACCATTAATTTTATTCAGAAGAATGTGGTAATGATTCAAGAATGAGAGTGGAGAAGTATATCCAAAGGAAGTCAAAATAATAGAAATTGCTAGTAATTTGGGGGTTTTGATACATGGTTTCACACGTCTTAGAGATCTGGCTGTCTGAAAGTGAAGCTCAGTGTTTTCCAGAAAATCATCACTTTTAGTGTAACTCAAGTATTTAAATTTTTTTAAAAAAAGGAAATTACCTCAAAGTCAGCTAACTA
The DNA here is from genome assembly GCA_013397195.1 of Hylia prasina. Classification (NCBI taxonomy): domain Eukaryota; kingdom Metazoa; phylum Chordata; class Aves; order Passeriformes; family Sylviidae; genus Hylia; species Hylia prasina. The sequence goes on along the minus strand of VYXD01009094.1, from coordinate 312,402 downwards.
AGAATGTTCATTTTGCTGTACTGGTGCTTGGAGAGTATCCAGAAAAGATGTAAGGTCTTGTATTTTCCTTTTCATGTGAGTTATTGACATAATTTAATTTACTAAAGATACTTCAATGTAGTTTGAATAACTTAATGAATTTCTTTATGTTTTAACAAACATTTTTATTAAACTGTTACATAAAAGGTAGACTAGGATATGTCAGAGAAGAGAGAAAAGGCTTTAAAAGCAAAGTGAAGACCCGTATATTTGAAGTAGATGGAAGTCTAGTTATGGTCAGGCTTATTGAAGAGGAAATCATTACAATGGCCCAAATGAAAAACACTGTATTTAAAATTTCCATATCCAAGTCTTAGGTTTTGAGGAAGGGAGTTTAACTTTTTTGGTGGTGGCTGGAACTGGAGTTTAGTGAGTCTTATGCATTCTTGTTGAAGAATTATCTTCCTTTTCCAGAAGGGATTTGTTTCAGATGGAGGAGTAAAAAGCAAAAAATATTTCTAAAAACTTGAATATTTATGGAGAAACATAAAGGAAAAGCCTCCAAGCTTATGAAATCAACTGTGTGTAGACTAGGGAAATTTTAAAACACTTTAGTGTTAAAACTGTGTGTATGTCTGAAAATCTTTGTATCCACTGTAAAGGAAGGTTTATGGAGGAAATACTGTTTTCTGTTCGGCTTCAAAAAGAAAGCTTAAGATGTATAAATAATATATTTTTTTACATTGCTCTTTCAAGAGAGAGGAAAGTTAAGGATGAAACTTTAATACACAAAAAGTGAATACACAAGACTTGAAAACTTTTGGGTTTGCCTGCATATGTATGGATCAAATGCCCAGACTTAAGTGATGGGAGGGGCATTTCCCTGGGTGTACCACCACTGGCTGGGATTCTGTTCCCTGCCCGCGGTTTGTCTGGTTTCTGAGAGTATGTCAAATGTGGTGACATTGACATGTGGTAGTCCTTTTTGTAAAAGCTAAGTGTTTTTACTTGAAGATTGCCCCAGTCAGGCAGCAAAAATCATTTCAGCTGGAGAGGAAGAGTTGCCTTTTCGAGGCAGTTTGATCTCCTGCTCTGTTCACCCTCAGCCCTCCCTCATTCTTATCCTGTGCCCTCACCACCCTCCCTCTCCAATTTGTCGATGGCTTTTAGTAATAATTGATGGGCAAAAATCCCCAAAATATTAAACTGATACAATTTTGGAGAAAATTGAAGACAGGTAAATCAACAGTTACCTGTTCTTTTCTAGACTGCCAGTTCAGCAGTGAGCCTTGCTTTTGACTGGCCAGATGGAATACCTGAACTTTGGAACAGACCCTAGCATCTGATACCCCCTAATGATTTGGTAATTAAGACATAGAGAAGATGTCATGTATGGTGAAGGGAATGGACATTTTGGGAGTGGAGGAATAAAGCAGACCTTTAAGGGGCAAGCAAGGTACTGAGGTTATTGTTGTTTGTGGGGGATAAACCCAAAATTTCTGTTTTCCACAAAGCAGGATAAATTGTTCTAACAAGATCTGTTTTCAGATAGACCATAATTTATTTCCAGGTATCAACATTCTGTCAGGTTTGTGTTTAGGTGGGGGTTTTTTGGTGTTTTTTTTTTTGTTGTTGTTTTTGGTTTTTTTTTTGGTTTT
>VYXD01009094.1:171504-310739 GCA_013397195.1 Hylia prasina | reverse complement strand
TGCTGCTACAGGGTAGTTTATTAGAAGAGCATAAGTTAAACCGCTCTGCTTATATTAAGGAATGGTTGATCATGTTTCTTCTCTCTGAAACAAAGTTTCCAAAGTTTGCGGTGGAACTGCTTGGTCTGAATTTACCGAAAGAGTTATTTTTGTATATTTTATTCATAATGGGAACAGTTGAAAGCTGCTTATATAAGAGACAATTAGTTGATAAAGTGACTGTTTTGTAAGTATGACCTCTCCTGTTCCTCTGTTGGAAAACCAAAGGGAGAGCAGACTATAGACTAGATGAGAAGAGGAATGTATTGTTCATACATGTAAAGTATGTAAGCTGGTGTAATTAAGGAGAGTGATAGATTATTTGCTTTCTGAATTGCATGAGGAAAATGAAGGAAAGAATCTTAATTTACTTTGTGCTAATACTTCCTGCACTAAAATTAAACTGGGTACCTTAGTCTTATTGGGAAAACTGAGATTTCTTTCTTAACTGTGACAGCTACTTGCACAGAAGAGTAGTATGAGAGCATTAGTTCAAAAATTTAATAAAGGAACATTCAAATTCAGTTGTTGGATATTTAGTTATGATCTTGTTTCTTTGGTGGATGTGTTTTCTACCCTGTAGCATCACAGCAACTACTAAGAAAGACTTCTTATATTGCAAATAATAGTATAAATAATATTCTTGTCTTTTCTGAATAAATGCTAGTAGCAAATATGATTTTAAAGACTGTTACTAAAGTGAAATTTTAGTGTAAGAATGGACATATTTTTAACACTGCTGTCACCTATACTTTCATTCCAGTTTTTACCTGAATTATCTGCTTTTTGTACATGTAATATACAATAAGAACTTCCTTGGCACAAACCAGTGTAATCATGAAAGGAGTAGGTTACTTCAAGCCTTAAAATGGCTAAATCCTAAGAAATAGTATAGGTTGTCTTAAGGTGCATTGTAACTATTTTTTAATCTCTTGGTAATGGTATCTGAATTATATGTTTATCTTGGTCTTTCTAACAGGGATTACACCACATGTTAGCAAAAAAATTCCAAATTGCATGTAGTATAAAACATCCTGCTACACTCAAATTTCCTGTCATTCTGGTGTTGTTCATGAGTCACTGACATACTTTTCAAAGCATTATAACTAAATAACTGGGTCACGGTATTGAAAAACTGTACTGTTGGCTCCTCAGATTGGAATTATTTCAGTAAGTATGTAACTTGTAAATAGTTAAAGGCTAGGCCTCTGCTTTGAAAAAATAACCCAAAATCTGATAATGAGACATTGCTTTGTGGAAAACTATTGCATAAGTAGATTGCCTTAAAGAGCAAATATTTGAGATTGAGGAGAATTGGGATTGGGTGGCTTGAGTGATGCTACCAAGCATCATTTAGCAGATAAAAGTAGTTTGTGTGGTGTCAGAATTAGAGGCTTTGGCAGGTGTTCATCAGGAGCTCAAAATAAAGGCAGACAGGTAACAAGGCAGACTGGACAACATAAAACCTGTAGGAAAAGGGAACAGAAAAGTTGGCAAGAGAGAATAAAATGTGTTGCTCTAGAAGATAACAAGATATTTCAATAGCTAAATAATGTTTTACTATTTCTTTTGTAAAATAGTGACATTACAGAGGTATAGCAAGGTAATTAGTAAAAGAGATGGCAAATCCAGAGAGCTGAGTAGGGAATGTGGAAGTGTTGACTGGGGACAATTTACCTATTGACAAGTAAAAGTTTTGGCTAGCATGGTTTTGCCTGTCTAGCCAATTCCACACAGGAAAAAAATCAGTTTGACCTTTTTCCTTCCTGCCCCTCTTGACTCTGAAAAGGGCAAAATTTACTCTTGACATAGGATTTAGTTTCCAGGAAAATACTAGTGGGATCTTTGCAAGATCTGGGATGGGTTTATATGCCCCAGTAAAATATAGAATAGGCACATTCTCTGCTTTCAGTTACAGCATAGGGCACACCAGTATAGTCCTGGAGTGTGATTGCTGGGGAGGTGGCAAAGACAGTATATGTATTTGGATAAGACATGATGTCTCCTGAGCAAAAAGTTACATGGTATTCCAAACCATGGATCATGTATTAGAAGTTAGAGGTACGTGTTCTTTAAATACTTGTAATTTTCTTTCACATTCATGTGCTGAAGATAACACTGAACTGTAAGTCTTTTATAAACATTTTTGCCATATTCATTCTTGATGAATAAGCAGAATGTCATTATGGTTTGGAAAATCAAATCTAATTTTCCATTCTGTATGTAATTTTCCCATTAATATGGAATGTTGATAAGGCTTTTGCTGAAAGGATTGAATTTAAGTCATCATATTTTTATTTAGAATTTATTTAGAACTTGCTTTCTGGAAGTGTGCATCACTTTTTGCTAAAAATCTAAGAGCAGTGCTGACAAATCGCTGGCTTGAGCATTCTTGGTCTGTAGAACACTTCAGCTTGCAAAGCAAATACTCATTCTCAGCATTTGCTATTCTTTTGAAGCTGATGAAGCACTTGAACTACTACTTATAAGTTGATTCTTCTTAATTTTATATCAAAGTATTTTGAAGCTAAATGTTCATCTGTCATCATGGAAACCCAGCTCAGGTATTTGGACAAATATATGGTCTTCTGTTTTGGTGGAGCCTCACAGGGAGGAATTTGCAAGCCTGAGGTTTTCAGTTGCAGAGGAAGGTTTTAGAAATGCTGTTTGAGCTGGCAGGGCTTTCTCTAGTTTAGTTACTAGTGACGAGTTGAATTTGAGACTTTAAATTACATAGTACATTTCCTGACCTATACAAAAAAGTTAGTTGATACTTTCCATCTGAGCCATGTTGAGGAGTCATTTGCAAAGCATATAACTTTGTCAAACAGTTGAGCTGAGTGCTGAATGAGTTGGGAGGCTTTGTTTTGGTCTGTCATGAGGTTAGCAGAAGTGTTGAGAGCTCCCTGCTTGCTTTGCTGCATGAGAAGTAAAGAATTTTGGGATAAGTGGTTTAAGACAGTATAGTGCTTCCAAAATTTATTCCCATGTGTCTAAAGGAATAAAAATAATTCAGTGTTGACTGAACAAAGTGATAATTTTTAATTGCTTTTCATTTAATTATATTTTTAAAAGGCACCTTCTTTCATTTTGATGCTTGCTGAAATGTTCTATAGGATAGCAGACCCATTTGTAAAATAAAAAGTTCCATTTTATTCTTCTGTAAGTCATAGTTCTCAACATCCTGATTTTTTTCTTTCAACATAGCAGGTGCCTAGCCTACTTGTTGCACTATTTTATCTTAAGTAATTTTATTTTTAGGGACTGATTAGAAACTTAAACATTCTGCATGTTTTCCTATTGCTACCTAGCTTTTGCTGTACACTAGGATGAGCCTTTATATAGAAGATTCCTGTTTCATCTCTTTCTGGAATATTCAATCAAGAATTATTCCTCAACCCTGAATCAGTCAGGTGTTTAGGGAAGGAACCTATGTCCTTCCAGTTATTGAAAACACTGAATTTTCAGAGTCATTTCAATTCAGGGTCCAATTCATATCTGAATAACTGATGGAGAGCTCCAATAATGGAAGTTTCTTATTCCCTGAAGCATTCTGCCAAATATCAGATTAATAATCCTTTCCTCATGATGTTATGATGTAATTAACAATGTTTGTGGCCCAGCTGCTAAAGAGCTGATAAAATTGAGTTGGCAAACTGGTATAGAATAACCGAAAAACACCTCAGAATTGGAGAAAATAGAAGATATAATTACCACATAATAGGCGTGTTGAGATTTAATGTAAGAAGAGTGGCAACTCTCAAAATTTAAGAATTAGGTTGTTGGCTTCATGTTTCTGCCCCTGCTGCTGAAGTAAAGTCTTTTCCTGGGCTTTCTTTCCTTTCCTGAGGCAAGTATTGTGAAATAGACGGCAAAATTTTCTCAATTGCAGTATATTTCCGTGCTGAATTAGCTCTAATCTGTACTCAGCTGTGATATTGTCAGAAAGGAGTGTGGGGATAGAGCAAATGCTTAGGGACTAGGGGTGTTATTATGCAGTCCTTGAGCTGCAGTGCTGATTTTCATCATTCTTGACTTTTTTTTTTCTTTTCACTTGTTTTAAGCATGATACATATGTAGACTGCGTACCTTGTTTCTTGCATACTGAAGTATCTTTTGGGTTTGTGCTTGTAAAAAGAAAGATGCTGCAAACAGCTGACTGACTCAGCAATTAGTAAATCAAATGAAATGGGATATTTCTAGGAAGAAACCTGAAGGTTTGCAGCATGATTTGGAAAACTGTGGGCTGAGCTGCTGCATTGCCAAAGGCTGCATTAAAACAGCAGTGCTTTTTTTAGAAAAGCTAATTCATTGGGTTATTGTCGCAGTATCCTCATCCTTGTTTTGACAATGTTAATGGCTCTCAGGATTCTGTTTCGTCTACCTGAAAGTAGTTACTGACTTTACAAGAAAGAGACAAGAAAAAAATTGGGATCTGTATTACTAACTGGATCCATTGTTCTGGAAACCTGATAATGTAATGTTTCCTGCGTTCGTCCATGGTAAACTAAACTCCCTGAATTAGGGACCAGTATCTCACCTGAAACCAGAAAATGTTTGCCTGCTTTATTTTACTTAGAAGAATTGCATATTTTGTTGCTGTTGTTTAAAGTGATCTTGCTACTCTTGCAAGTGAGAAATGATAGTCATTTGTCAGCTCAGCCAAATTTCAAATACTGTTGCAAGCAGCAGAGCTTTGCCTGGAGGCAGACGCATATATCCGAAACTAGAATTTCTGTGGGAGGGTTAGTATTTGTGCACGAAGACATATGCTCAGACAAGCAGTTTGTTGGTTTGGGTATGTTTTCTTCTGTTGACACTGACAGACAGTCTTACTGAAAAGCTTTAAATCTGGCAGAAGGCAGAAAACCATTCCCCCTTCACTATTTATTTGCCTCACCACATTTTGTTTTTAAATAGAACATTAATATTTTCAAAGGACTGAGTCCCTAGGCCAGACTTTTTTTTTTTTTTTTTTCCCCCCTAGGAGAGGTTGTATGTATTGCTTCTGTGCCCTAGGGTAACTTTTCTTTCTAGGGGTTTACTTTTGTGTACTGTAAACTTAACTGTTCCCAGAGTTAAAGTGCTCCTAATTAGCAATGTGTTATTTTGCACTTTGGAGTTATGATATGCTTGTTCAACTCTTATACAACTATTTCTAGGTTTCCATTATTTGCTGAGGGCTAATACTGCAATGTGTGATAGATAATATGAGACTTAGTAAAAGCTTGAGGACAAGAATGCAATTTTCTCATTTTCCTCTTTGACTAACAAGTACTAATTACATAGTGCAAGAAACTACTTCCTGTTAGATTTGTGAGAGGTTTTTTTATAGTTTCATTTGGTTCCTAAGTTGATAAATATATAAACAGCCTTTTTTAGCTCTGTATACAGCCACAAATGGTTTAATTTAGAACTCTAATATTTATATTTCCTTTGCAATGAAGCTATAAAGCTGAATAGATAGTGGTCTGTCTCATGCCAGAGTGCTGCAAGAAATGATTTCTCAGTGTCCAAAGAGAGATAAATATATGTGGAGCAGTGGTTTTACTTTGGAGATTTTCTACCACTTAGCACTTTATTTGTATTATCTTTGTGAGAAAATATTAATATCATTGATGTCCCTTGTAAATGTTGAGAAGCATTGTGTAAATGTGACATTTGCTTTTGCAAATTTACCGGTTGATTTATTTCAAGTACTGCCTCTTGTGAATGGCAATTCTTAGGATCATGCTTAGTTACCTCCCCCTCCCACTTTTCTCACTCTAAGTAATGTGCTATCATTCCTGCTATAACACTCTGTGTGTGTGAACTCAAAAAAATATAAGCCTTTGATTAGAAGTAGAACAATTCTGTGGTTCTGTTTCTCTGCATATAGGATAGAGTTGCTGTAATTTTATTATCCCATGGTTGTTAGCACTTGCAAACTGATTTCTTGGCCCATGGAAAGCAGAGGTTGTGGTCTTTTAAGCACCATTAAAACAGCATATTTGAATCTCTAACTTTGCATCCTTCTGATCATCTCTGAGGAAATGGGAAATATTTGTAGTATTTTACTCTGTATTTCCATTAGTAATTATCAATGGAAACGAATAAAATGGGTATGGGAATAATTCATAGACATTTTTCCCTAAACTCTGTTCTGTGCCATCCACACCTGTAAGCTTTACTACTGTCTGGGTGTTCTGCATCAGATCAGAGAAAGGGAGGTTAGAGATTATTCATTTGAATATTAAACCTAAGGTAAAGCAGGCAGCTCTCCTGAAGCCTCTGTGTGCCATTGAAAAAATCATTGATCATAAGGGCATGCAATTTTACAGAATGTAAAATTTATGAGGGCAGCTGTCACTGATTTTAATATAGTTATGTGTTTAGCTATTTTGCATTCATTATTAAATAGGATGTTTTTACTCAGTAGGCCTGGAAACATTTATTCTTTTCTTATGAGTTAGGGAAGACTAGAAAATGTTAAAGCCCCATCTTTCTCAGCTGAAGGGACCCTCGTTAATACGTTTGCCAGTGTTAATATTATGTACACTTTTCCTAGCAAAGAGCAGTATTCTGAAAATGGAGACTGAGCCACATTTACAAAAACTAAGTGACGAAATTCCCATTGTGTACGTGGCTGTGCACATGCACACACATATGGGTAGCTGGGGTTACTGCTGGTTTGTACCCTGCAGGGGCTGATGGTTCTGCCTGGTTGCTGCTGCTTGGTCGAAGGCTGTTGCCATACTTGTGTTTTTTGGGGAACATGATTAGATCTGTTGAGAGTGAGTGATAACCATCAGATGCCTCCTGAGCTTCATGTGACTTGTGGTGAAGAGTTGCTGGTGAGGTCCCAAGTCAGTGCTCTTTACACAGGAAATGTCTGTAGTGTCGGGGGTGTGCATCTGCTGCTGGTCCCACCTGAGCTCTTCCCAGCAAGTGGTGAGAGAACAATACTGGAGTTGAAATTGGATAGGAAAGTGGAATTTTTAGAGCAAAGTACAGCTCAGTCTTTATGTTTTCATAGCCTATTACAATGGAAACATTACTGGAAAGCTACACTACCCACTCTTTATAAACAAACAACACAAACAAAAAACTTTAGTTGACACAAACATTATTTTTTTTTTTTTTTGACTCCTGGATTCCTTCATAGTGAGTGTTTTGTCAGTTGAAGAAGCTGAGAGGTGTCTAATGCATTTTTCACTGTGGCTCACATCCTCCATACACACCAGTGCTGGTTGCTTTGCATACTTGTGAAACAATGAGGGTAGTGTTTCCTGGTGGCTGAAGAGAAGGTGCAGAGGGTGTCTGCCAGCTCACAGCAGTCAACACACAGCTCTTTGTTGATAGTCCCACTGGAGGCAAGCATGCCTGGATTGATGCTCTGTGCTTCTACTTAAAGCTGATGTAAGTTAATGCTATCAAAATAAACTGGTTTTGCTGATTGCCTTACTAATGTTTTTGAATCATGATAGTTAAGAAAGATTTCTATCATCTTTACAAACCTGCAATGCTTCTCCTGATTTGTGAATAATTTGGCTTCTTGTCTTTATGGAGAGCAGTTGTGAGGTTATGAAAGATAGCTTTTTTATTATTATTATTTATTTTTTGGTGAGTTGAACACTTCTGTGTAGGTAGTTTAAATTATGAAAAAGCTATTTCTTACAGTCCAAAGGGATTTAGTAATGATGCTGTATATGGCAGTATAGACTTCACTGGTGAGAGCAGTAGACTGTCTTGTATTTTTTTTTCTGGTGCTTTCCAGCAGTGTAGTACTCTCAAGCAACATGGAAATAAGATTTTCACTGTCTTGTATTTGGGGGTGCAGGTTGGGGTGCATTTTACAGTTGACTTCTAAAAATCATATTTGCTTCAAAATACCTCTGTGGGTTCAATCACTCTTGGTCCCTTTCATACACTGCTTGTGTTGGCTTGTGTTGCTTTGAGTCCCTGTCCCCATGGACAGCAGGAGGCCTGTGAGAGGAAGGTGCTGCTGCGTTGTTTGCACGGCTGTGTGTGCCAGAATCATTGCTTGGTTGGTGAGCAATGTTAGTGAAGGCCAAGAAAAGTAATGACATACACTTTAGATGTCAGTCTGATCAAAGCAACTGTTACCTTGACAGTTTTTTCCTAAGTTTAGGTTAGATAATATGATAACAGTGTGTACTTAACAGCTGTTAAACATAATACCTGTCTTTATGGTTTTGCTGATTCTATTATAAATGATGCCTATGAATCTTTTTTTTCAGACAAATTGCATGGAGGGGAAAAAACTCTTTGGATTGTCTCCATTAAGAAAGATTTACTCAAGTGATTTTTTCCCCCTTGCTGTTTTTCTGTATAAAGCCATGGAGACTTATGGAACAAAACTATGGTTGTTTTGTTGTGCACTCCGGGTTTTTTATGTATTTTTGGTCACTTCAGGAGTAGCAGGAAGTTGATGTGGTTTTCTCAGTGTTACAAATCTGTTTTCTCCAGAGGTTAATGGTACCCTAATAATTTAATACTTTTCTGTTCAGTCTCTTGCACTGATTTTTCTGACCTTGTGCAGGGTCATACCACTGCATCGAGCTGGTAGAAAAAAAAGGTTGATGCAATAGAGTTGGCTCCATATTTTATGGCATGTGCATGATTTTGTGTGTGTGTGTGGAGGTGTTTCACTGAATACAAAAGAAATTGACTGCACAGACTAGAAAGACTTAAAAAATAGCTTAAAAATAATTCAGTCAATCTGTGTTATATTTAGGAAGAGGTGAAAGTGGTAAGTGGGGTGTGACAAGTAGGGATAGCTATTACATTGGGCATAGATAGCTCTGCATGATTGTTGCTGTTTTTAACATTAAATGTATCAGAAGAAAGTTCTCAGAATAATAGAAATGCAAATATTGAGACTATTCAGTATAGCCACTTGCTTGAATATGAGACAGTTATATTTTTCACTCTACAAACATTGTGGCTGTGAATCTGGTCAGCATATTAGATTGACTGAATAAAATTTGTTTAGGTTTAAATAAGTTTCAAATAAACCTTTCTTCATTTTTAAGTAATGTCCTGGGTTTGGCTGTGATAGAATTAATTTTCTTCTCAGTAGCTGGTACAGAGTTGTGTTTTGGATTCAATATGAGAATTATGTTGATAACACACTGATGTTTTAGTTGTTGCTAAGTCGGACTTACTGCAAGGCAAGGAATTTTTAGTGCCTCACGCTCTTGCCGGTGAGGGAGCGTGCAAAAACTGGGAGGGAGCACGGCCAGTTCAGCTGACCCAAACTGGCCAAAGGGATATTCCATACCGCAGAACACCATGCCCAGCATATAAGCAGGTGGGGGGATGGGGAGTTGGCCTGGGATACAAATACTGGATGTGTGGGGAGTGGCTTTGTTGATGGATGAGAAGCTCAGCATGACCCAGCAATGTGCACTCACAGCCCAGAAGGATGGCCATCCCTTGGACTGCATCCAAAGCAGCTGGGGCAGCAGGGCAAGGGGCTGGGGGATTCTGCCCTTCTGCTCTGCTCCTTCCAGCAGAGAAACCATGTGCACCTGCTGGAGTCCAGAGCAGGGACATGGAGGTGATCAGAGGGCTGGAGCACCTCTGCTGTGCAGACAGGCTGAGAGAGCTGGGGTTGTTCTGGCTGGAGAAGAGAGGGCTCCAGGGAGACCTTAGACCTTCCAGTACCTAAAGGGAGCTAAAAGAGAGCTGGGGAGGGACTTTTTACAAGGACAGATAATTACAGGACAATGGGTAATGGCTTTAAACTGAAAGAGGGTAGATACAGGTTAGATATAAAAAAACTTTATTGTGAGGGTGGTGAGGCACGAGAACAGGTTAGCCAGAGATGCTATGGATGCCCAGTCCCTGGAAGTATTCAAGGCCAGATTGGATGGGGCTTTAAGCAACGTCTTCCTTGGAACTGGATGGTCTTTAAGGTTCCTTCCAATCCAGACCATTGTATAATTCTGTGAAGATCAGAAATGCGTAATCACGGCAATGCATTATCCTCTATAACAGGAAGCTTGTGGACTGGAGAAAGCCACATGTGATACTGTTACAGAGCAAACTAAGGAAATATGGCCTAGATAAAAAAATCTATTTTAGGATGTGTGTAAACTCATTAGGTTAACAGTAGCCAGAGGTTTTTTCAGTAATTCACTTTCAGCAAGGAAAGCAGATTGTATGGGATTTTGTATAATTGTTTCAGCTAACTGTTCTTGTTCATATTGGCTAATTAGCATATGGTTATGAAATCTAAGGACAAGATGTGTTTGGGAGTAAATGCAGTTACATAAAGGTGGGATGGCAATTCACAAAAATCTTAAATGTTGGAAAGGTGGCCTGGGAGAATAGGATTTGGTTTAGAAGAATAAATGGAATGCTTTATATTTAGGTCATAATAAAATATGGAGAACATCTGTTCAGGTCCTCCTGCCACTCCATTCCTCACCATGGATTATAAAATGAGACCCGACACTGCAGTATGGTTGACAAAGAAGAGATGTGTGTATGTATTGGCATGACTAATTGGTGATATAATCTGCAGGATGTGAAGTTGAACCTTTTGCTTTGTTCTATATTGTGAAATTCAAATATGGCCATTGTACTTCAAGAAAGATGTAGGCATACTTAATTTGCCTCAGGAGTGTAATGACTGATGATTTAAAAAAGGTGCTATGTGCAGAAGGAATGATTGAATTGGCATTTTTGTAACCCAAAGAAAAGATCAAGGGAAATCATAAGCTTTTAAGTGTGTGGAAGCTCAGTACAAATAAGTGAACATCTGCCCTTGGTAGCTGTGCCTTGCTTACTAATGGCAACATGGGCCATTCCCTGCGTGTCCTCCTCTCACTGTTTGGCTTTTGGTTTTTTGTTTTATAAGGACTATTTGTAATCAGTGTCTGGACAGCACTGAACAAGGAGCCTGAATCTTAGGATCCTTTGAAGAAATATATAAATTAGCAAAATCACTACAATAAGGATCTTCACCTAACCAGACAGATGTAGAGAGAGAAACTTCAGTTTAGGCTTAAGAGCAGATAGAAGAAAATTTGCTCCCAGACTTGCCAGCCACTTGGCCAGTAACACACGTGTTCCCCCATTGATAAAAATGGATCTTGTTCTCCTCCCACCTCTGAGAGGCACCGGAGTTTTAGTGAAGAAAAGTTCTACACAAAGGGCTAATTTAACATAAGCAACACTCATATTTTTTGTATGTATGTGTTACATGTTACAGTGCAGTGTGTAGAGCCTAGTCAGATATATCATGGAAATCTGTTAAACCTTTTGAAGGCAACAGCTAATTTGCTTTGATAAAGGAGATTGGTCTCTTCAGAATTATGTCCTGATCTCTTATATTAACATGTTCAGAAAACAAACAAACATAATTTATATTAGGTTTCCTGCTGGATATGTCTTCGATCATATTTTTCTGGCCCTTTGAAACTTCCCTATTTTTTCAGATTTGCTAAAAATCGGTATAATTTCAAGGAAATCCTAGCCAGTAATATTAATAATCAGACTTTAAGCCAAGACATTTTCCCCTTCTACTTTGGTAGGAAAAAAAAAAGAAAACTGCCAAGTATGATACTTGTTTTACATGCTTCAGTATTGGGGTAATAATTAATAATTAGGTGGTTGACAAACACCTTTTCTATCACTGCCAATCTTAGCCTTCCTTACCATATATTTCCTTCATACTGCTGTATTAGTATCAGCATATATATTTTTTTTCTCCCTTGTACTAAGTTTTTATATGGACAGATACCTAGAGGTAACAGTTTAAACATGCAGAGCAAGAAACTTGAGTAACTTAGTAGGTTCAGATGTAATATAGCAAGTGCAAGATACAAGTTTGAATAATATATGGCAAATATTACCCAAGAGTAGACAAATTTCAATTGCATTAAAAATGGAACAAATCTGTCTTGAGTGTTAAGACACATTCTTTACTTTTCAGCTGCTTAGAATTTCCTTCAGACATTGCTGTATTAACTGGGCAAAGGCAGAGACTTGAAGGAATTCATTCAGTATTGCCAAAGTTTTAACAGATAAGACTTGGAAAGGCTCAGGCATCATTTTTCAGGTGTCACTTTTTTTTTCTGTAAGTGAAAAAACGTTGCTTCTTAGCATCAAGTCTGTGTTAGTGTAATAACACCTTTTTTTTTTACAAAAGCTGTCATTATAAATGCTAATGTTTAACTTGTGGGCGAGAGATGGAAGAATGTAAAAACCCCTACATCTATAAACTAGAATATGTATAGGAGGATTTAGTCCAAAAGAGTGATCATCTGGGGAGCTGCTCATGTGAATGTGTGCTGTTTTTTGAGGAGGCTGTTTTCTTGCCTTGTTGAGAACAATTCATAGTTTGTTGTGCTAAGTATTCATGATTGGATAGAGGACGACATATATAGAACTCAAAAATAGATAACAGCTTATTTGGGAGGACAGGCAGTCCTCCCACTTAAATCATATCATCTGGAAGGCTAAAAAATGTTGATGACTTGTTCCACCTCTCCACTCTTCCCTGCATATGTTGTTTTCCTCACAAGCACAGTTCACTGCCTCTTTTTAGAAACAGTCTTTGACTCCTTCTCCCTTGCATGGGATTTTAGATTTTGAAATCTTAAATGGGAAACTTTCCTCCCCTTCCACCTCAAGCTGTGCCAGAACTGAGCTAGGAACTTATGCGAATTTCTGTTTTTCCTCTAGGACAGCCTGAAGACCTTGCTGGTGGAATAGCTCTTTTCCTTCTACGTTCATGTGGGAATGGCCTAGGCCAGTCTGTTGCTCCATGGTTCCTGCCACAGGTGCTCTACAGCAATGTATCGGGATTTCTCCACCAGTGCTAGTGGGACATCCAGATGGCTGTAAACCTGCAGAGGAGGTGGGTGCAAAATGTGTTCCAGGAATTTTTGATGCTTTGATCAGGTCTGTCTGCTTTGGGTGTGTTTCAGAGCAAAGGGAGCACTTAGTGACTGCATGTCTGCTTTGTCACTGGGTTTGTGTGGCAAGGTTTTGCTAGTGACTTGGTTAGAAGCCTCTTCTCTGAGAAGCTGCAGGAACTTCCCCTGTGTCCAATGGAACCAGTGCCAGCCATCTCCCAGAGGGACCTGCCACTGGCCAAGGCTGAACCCATCACTTAGAGTGGTAGAGTCACTGGGGTAACGTATAGGAAACCCGTGCTAGACCAGTGTGTTCCTGAAGGTCTGCACCCTATGGAAGGGACTTGTGCTGGAGCAGTTCATGAAGAACTGCAGCTCATGGGAAGGACTGAGATTGGAGAAGTTTGTCAAGGGCTGCTTCCTGTGGGAGCAGGGGAGAAGTGTGAGTTAATTCTCCCTCTGTGGAGGAAGGAGAGGCAGAGCCAGGATGTGATGAACTGACTGTAACTCTCATTCCCTGTTCCCCTGTGCTGGTAGGGGGATGAGAAAGTTGAGAAAATTGGGAGTGAAGTTGAGCCTGGGAAGATGGGAGGGGTGGGAGTAAAGTTTTTTAAAGATTTGGTTTTATTTCTCATCCTACTCTGATTCAATTGGTAATAAACTGAACTGGTTTCCTCATCTTGAGTCTGTTTTGCCTGTAATGGTGAGAGATTTCTCCCTGCCTTTATCTTGACCCACAAACCCTTTGCTATATTTTCTTTCCCTGGTCCAGCTCAGGAGGGATGGGACAGTGACTTTGGTGGGCACCTGGAATGCAGCCAGGGTCAATATTTCACATGCATATTCCATATTTTACTGTGCCTTCAGCATCCTGTTGGACCAGTTCAGTTGTCTGCAGCTATTAAACAAGTTTCCATAAGAATCCCTTTAGATATTAGTGCAGATCTAATTAAACAGTTACTATGGTTCTCTCTGAGCATTGGGAAGCACAGGATCCAAGTGGATAAAGGACCTCCTTACTACTTTTCCTAAATTAACCTTTACCCTCTCAGTATATCTTGAAAAAGAATTATTTAGTCCAGTGAACTGGAATTTAGATCAACTTTCCATCCTGATGACCTAAGAAAGCCTGAGTTTTATTTTCTGTGTTTCTACAACAAACACAGTACCCTTAAAGCATCCTTGTCAGACAAAAGATGATTTATTAAACTACCACTGTGTGGTCATTGGCTGTGCAGTGAGGTGTTTAACAACTGAGTACTCATGAAGCCTCCTCTGTGTGTGCATCTCCTACGCTTTTTTTAAGCTTGATTGAAGCAAGATGAAAACCAAAGTTTAATGGGATGGACAGGCCAAGATGTGGTATGACAGGTCCGTTTCCTTTGGCAGAAAAGTTTAACCAATACAGTTTTGTATTTAGTGTGTTAAATGGTGTCCTGCACTTGGAGTCATTGCTATTCACATTTTGTGCTAATTTTTCATCCCAATTTTTTTTTTCTTTCCTGAAACCTATTAGCAGTTTTCAAAGATTAGTTTTCACCGACTGACTTCTGAAGGACTCTTTGGGCCAGTTCTGAAGTTCAGGTTCAGCATGCTAAAATGGGAAAAGTGTGTTTCATGTTTGAGTGGGTCCTCTTCTAGTCAACTTCAAAAGATCTAATATGTAGTCTTAAATTCAGTCTTTCAAATATATAATTGGAACAAGTATCAGTTTAGAGGAGAGGAAAAGCTATATCCAAAATTACTACCTAATACTCTTTAGTAGTAGAAGCTGCTAAGAAAAGAAATCTAGGGTAAAAAGAAGCAGAGCAAATGTTTTACTTCTGGGTTTACTTCTTTTGGCCACTCAAGTGGTACCTTCACTGATTTTTTTTTTTTTTTTTCATGGTAGCCCAATCACCTCTTTTGTGGTTGCTGACTAATGTTGTGTTAATGAGATCACAGATTGGAGTAGCAATAACTTCTTCTGGGGAGAAGACCTGATTGGTCTGAGTCTGCACTGAGAGACTGATGTGGCTGAAAAAACACAATTGTTCTTGGTTATTTTTCAGTTGTGTCAGTTCTCTGATTAAATTTCTTCATTGCTGTTTAGATTTTTGCTGGCAGAGCAGAAGGCTGGCATGTTAGAGTAGCAGCTACTTATGCAGTAATAGTGTGCTGATAAATCTTTAACTGTGGTCTGGCTTCTAAGGAATGTCTACTCTCTCTTCTTGTAAAGATTCTAGAGCTTTCAGAGAAGATAAAAATTGTTCAGAAAAGGTATTGAAGACTAAGTTTAAATGTCTTAGAACAAAGAATTTTAGAAGATGTTTTAAAAATATCTGATCTCTGATTTAAATTTTAACAGTGATTTTATTTCTCAAATTCCATGATTTTCAATTAATATACAGTTGAATTTCCAAAACAGTCCTACCATGTTCCTTACTTTAATATTTTCTGACAGATTGACCTTTTTTATGGTGACCTGTTTGTCTCTTGGCTTCTAGTCAGGAATTAATTTTGAGTTGTAAAAAAGCTCAAGTTGATGCAAGCTTTATACCTTCAAAAATCATTTGATATCAAATTAAATACACTAGCTGTTTTTTCATTAAGTGTCTGACAGTTTCTGGGGGGAAAAAAAAGCAAAGTAGTAAACACCACAGTATTTGAAGAAATTTAAGTAATTCACTGAAGTCTGATGCATACCTGCCATACTGAATGTTCTGCTGATTGTTTTCCCTATGCAACTATGCAGAAAATTATCATCACACTTATAGGTAAATGAGGAAAAAGTGAACTCTTCCACAAAATAATTTTTCTGCCTCAAATTGCAATCTTCAGATTTCTCTGGGCTGCTGTACAGCACAACAAATAAAAAATTCTAAATTTTTTTTTTTTTACCTTACTGATGCATTTTCTGTATCTTGATTTGGCTATTTTATTTAAATTTGTCAAACTAGGATGAAAATTTACAAATTAGGCCAGATGAAAAACATGTTTTGGAATCACTAGCTTTAAGAGTATAATTTTGAAATTTAATGTCTGAGTGAATCTGCCATTTTTCTGTCTAAGAAATATTTAAGAAACAAAAAGAAATATGTAAGAAATAAAATCCAGCAACATTTAAAAAACATTTATTGCAGAATAATGAAAATGTAGCATTTTCATTTGAAAATGACTTTGTTTAAATAATTTCCATGGCCCAAATGAAAACTATTTTTAGATTTTTATTGATTTTTTGTTTTTCTGACATTTTCTCCCATAACGTAACTCAAAGCATGATTGCTTTGTTCTTTTTTTAAAAAAGTGCAGATTTTGAAGCTGTTAACAAAATAGGAATTTTGTTTTTGTAGAGCTCAATTTATCTTTTCCATAGTACTGCTTTTGACCAAATGTGAAGTTGAATGTAAATTTTTATATTTTTCAATGAAATTGAAAGCTGGGAAGAAGTATTTGCACGATCAATTAAAATCTCTGTGATTTGGCCCATATTTGTCTACTTTTACAGTTACAGAAACATATTTAATGGATGGGTGGATACTGTGTGCCCCAGGCTTTTTAAATCATATGAGCTGCTTTATATTTCCTACTTGGGTGGGTTCTTCTGCCACTTCCTTCTCCTCTTCTTCTACAGTCTTGTGTCCAGAAGTAGCAGATTGTTTTCCATCCTGTCTCTACATTACCTGTTATCTTAATTTTTGTTGGTGTGGTAGCAAACTAGGAGATGCAGATGGTAAGAGCAATGGAGTAGGAGGGGGCATCTGCTTGCAGGGACCGGAATTGGTCATAGCTGCTCCCTCTCAGAGTTAGGGACAGTTTGCTTGCTTGAGTAGCAAAGGAAAAAAGGCACTGAAAGGGAAAGGGAGGGGAGAACTCTGTGGTGAGAACGTCTCAGTGTGAAGCCAGCCTTTGCAAGCCTTTGTTCAAAATGGGCAGTACTGATACCTCTGTGAATTCTCTTGTGATGTCAGACATCACAGGTCAGCATATAAACCTCTGTAGCTCACCTGAAGTCTGAATTCTGGAGTTCAAGCTCAGTTCCTGTGGAGATATCAGTACCAGTGCTGAAGACCAAGATGCCACATGGACAAAGATCCAGGACTCCAGTCCTGAAGAAGAGCCATTGCTGTATCGGTCTGTTTGCAAATTATTCTGGCAACTTCTCCCTATCAGTTTCTTCTGGCCTTGTCCAGTCTTGAAAATGTTCTTAATTTCTAGAGGATTTCCAAAACTCTGCATTAATTATTCCGCCTTTTGCTTTTTATCTGGGAGTTCTTATCTTCTTGTTCACCTCTTCAGTGTAGAACCCAAAATATGAATATTGCCCACTTTAGAAATAAACTTTATATGGAAAAATTTATGAGTCTCATGATTGAAGAAAATCTCATGGTTGTTCTTTTTATACCACGTGTACATTTGCATGGATTAACAACTGAAAGAAAGTACTTAAAAGTACTTTGAGAAATTCCACTTTACTTAAAAGTGTGGAATTTCTCAAATTTCTGTTGTCAGTGATCTCTAGAAAGGACGAATTAAGAAAAACTGCATCTAAAACAAGTGAGTCTAAGGGGGAAAGGAAAGGATGGATGTGAAGAATCTTCTCTTTAGTGCAATACTGTGTGTGTTAATTAAGTACAAAACAGTTGTTAGCAGCAGAAGTTACCTGCTGAGCACACAGCTTTGTGATGTGAGAACAGGCTGATCCAGGAATGTATGCTTAAAAGCTATATGGCCTTTGTCTATAAATACAGCCTTTTTGCTCTCTAGGTAGACTTTTTATTTTCCTATGGATATAAAGCAAAGGAGTACAAGTTTTTGCGAGAAACATTGTAAAAATTACATGTATTCCAAAATTTGGCAGTGCTATTTTTTTCTCCGTATCTGATCAGTCTTTTCTTTCTAGAGAAACACGCCTATGTTCTGATTTTTTGGTTTGGGTTGTTTTTGGGGTTTTTTTGCTAGACTTTTGTGGATGGAGATCTGATGTTTTCTCTGTATTTCAAAAAGTGTTTAGCCCTGCAAAACTGCTGACGTATTTTGGTTAGAATTTGGGCATTTCCCTAGACATGATGAGGTAGTGGTACTTTTCGATTTTTATTTTAAACTATCTGCAGTGCCACTTTTAAAGGAATGGGAAGTAAAACTTGTTAGCTTGTTTGAATTCTTTGCCATTCTTCATTCTACTTGCAATATCATTCTTCATTTTACTTGCAGTAGTAGAACCACTGTGGTGTGCTAAGTGAGTGTCACCCAAATGTTTTCAAATTATATATCCTAATTCTTCAGGTCTTTGCAATTAGTCACATGTGTTATCCTTTCAGCAGTTTTTAACTTGATATCTACCTGTGTTTGATTTTCAAGCAAGTTCTGCTGTTACTAAAGGCAGAATTCAGCCAGCTTCTCTATGATAAACACCCTACAGGCCCAGCATGTATGATGAATTTTTATTTATCTGTGATCTTTTCAAAGCTTTTCTTCTAAAACAATTATTTTGAATATTTTCTGCATATACTGAAGGCAGAGAAAATGTGTTCTTCAAAGTTATTTGGTATTACTTCAATTTTCCCTGCTGGATTTTTAATCTACAGTAGAAAGTTTTCAGGATTAGAGGTTTCTGCACTTACATAAGGATGATTGACTCTATTGACTGCAATTTACCCAATGTTTCCAAAAGTCTCCTCGATAATATTTTTTCTCTAATGAGCTGACTCTGCTTTTCTTTAAATCAAATGCTTGCCCATTAGTGATTCATACTTAATGATGGCTGTTTGCCTATGTAGTTTTCTGCCATCTTTAAAAGTGTTGGAAGAATTAATGAGAAATTTTATTCCACTCTGTGGCTTTGATACATACCTAAAAATAATCAGAAGCTTTATGGAGATTTGATATTTTTGAACATTTGAGACCTAGCTTGAAAGATTTAAGAATTTCGTACAACAGACAAGGAAGGTGTCAAGGATGTCTTGTATAAGATTTATTTATTTGATTATTCAAAGCCTGCATAGGCTTTTGTCTATGAAAAATATGTGGCTAGTTTTGTGATGGTGAATTCACCTGACCTTCAAGTAGTGACAGATTTCTCCTTGAAGTTTGTAATTCTTTCATACTGACAAGTGAGTTTCTGGTTCTCTTCTAACTTAATAGCAGAATAGAGAGTAAATCTGAAACCCTTTTGTCTGTGTTCATCGCTGTTTTCAAAAAGAATTTGCTTATTTCCTCAAAATACTGCAAAAGCAAATGCTACCTGACTTTTGAGTGTTGACATATGCAGACTGAAGAGAGCTTAATTTGCAGAAAATTTTATTATTTGACACATTTGTTTGAAGAGTGACCTATTGATAAGGATAGTATCCATTTTAGTTCAGTCTCAGCTGGTAAATTCCGAGTTGCTCTTGGACATTTTAATGTAGAACTTTAAAACATTTTGGAAGTCAATTTGATTTTCTGAACTGTGCAGAAACATTGTAAAGGAAGATGGAAAATATGAGCATTGAGAATGTGAAACAGCTCACTGTGGTTTTACTTCCACATAGTGTAATCTAAGTGCATATGATTTCTTAAAGAAGCTTGCTCACAATACTAAATTTAATTTTTTTCAGAAAGAATTTTAACTTTAAAAGAAGTCCTGTCAGGTAGCCTATTCTACTTACAGCTCATCAACCTGCCAAGTTATTTAAATTAACTTTTGGAAATGTATGAATTCTTGATTCTTAGAAATTCTTGACTGACTTGCATGCTTTGTTTCTTAGACAATCTAAGCCTTGTAAGGCCAGGTGATGCTGCTTTAGGCTAGAAGCCTTCACACTCTGTTACAGCTTGTCACAAGACTGAGTACCTAAAACATGCAGAGGTGTTTACAGCTTTTCCTTGCAGCCAGCTAGTAGAGTACCAATAGCCTAATCTCTGCTACTGTGACACTACTCCACTGCAATATAAATTTTCTGTAATTCAGCTTTTAATTTCTTAAAAGACCATTTAGATCCACTAGGGAGCCTAAAATTACTTAGTTTTAAGCTGTTTCTTCTGAGTAATGGTAAACTTGCACAGTCTGTACCTCGCGTGACAAATTGTTTTTCTTCAGGAAATAGAGGTCCTCACCTAGAACACCTGTGCTGATGTGACCTCAATTTTTCTCTAGAAGTCCTGTAGTGTTGGGGTTGAAAGACCAGCTAACACAGCTCTTCAGGGAGTTATTAAAGACTGGAGTAAGTTTATAGCCCTGGGATGCTGATGGGCAGGAGTGTTGCTGTGCTGAAAAAGCTAAATGCTGGGTCACCATCTGTGAATCTTCCAAAAAGAAAAGCTATTCCAGTGGTTCTAATCCACTTCAGCCTCCTAGGCTGCTGTGAAGGGTAGCAGAAGGCTCAAATAGGTCTTACTGATGCATCTTCAGCCATTAATTATTGCATGTCAAGGGTTTATGAGCTTAGTGTTTAAATCATCTCTTGTTGCTGTTAACAACAAAAGCTTTTCACTCATGAATTGCTCATTGTCTTCATGCTGCCTCTGACACTCAGTGATGAAAATACTGCCTTTATTCTCAAGCTGGCTGTTTCTCTTAGTCAAGCACCTTCAGTAGCCCTCCCAGTGTATGCATGTGTAGTAGCTATGGCTTGGAAGAGGAATGTTTGCTCTCTGTCAGCATCTGAGGTGTCAGTAACCCAGTTTAAGACTGCAGTTGTTTCAGGAAAAGAAATAACTGTCTTTTGGCTTATAAATCTGCTTTCCAAAAAGAATTGCCTGTTCTGCACCTGTCATGAGAGGCAATTCTGCTGTTCAGTCTAAGAGGGGAAAGATTGGAACAGCAGTGTTTTGAACTTACCTGCCAGGACTGTAACAGCCAATAACTTAATGCCCATGCAAACACCTACTTCTCTTTGCTTCAGGGTGTTATATAGCTGTGTATTCATCTCCTTAGGTGTTGCAGTTAACCTGGGCTAATGATGTCCTCCAAATATTTGAAGCAGTTCTGTAAAAAGCTGTATAGTTGGGTTTTTTTGTTATTGAATTGGCAATATTAAGTAATTGATTTTAATTACATAATAGAAGTATATTTTAAATTGTAGAGCAGTTGAGAGAATGGGAATGTATGAAGAATCCCTGAATGAGATAATCCCTGAATTTTAAATAATTTTTATGCAACCTGTAGAACAAGAGCGAAATTAAGTTGTTGCCTCAGACATTTGAAATCTACTTCAAAGTCACAGAATAGACATCTAGTGAATCTCAGCTGGTTATATGACAGCAGTAGTCTTTGTACTTATATTGTGTTCTTAATTTCCAAATTTTAGCTATCCTCTTGAGCTCTTGCAGTATTTACAGTGATATTCTGATAGGGAATATTTCATCTCCCTCCTGGATCAATTTATTCCTTTTCTTGCATAGGAAAAACTGCTGTGAAAAGAGAATGTAAATTCAAAATCTGTGCATTGAATTGGTTTGAACTTTTATTATTTGATTAAAATATTGTTCTTCTGAGCCTTTGAAACCTCGTCCACTGCAGTTTCTTCCTGCAAGCAGGACAGGACTTCCTTGAAGTCAATCTAAAGAGGTCTGACTATGACTGGGAAAAAGTGTAATTTAAGTGATTTCAAAGGTTTTCATTTGAGCATTTGTGTAAATAATCTTTTGTTCTATTCTCAAAAATGCTGCATTGAGGGAATTTGGCATGTTTACAAACTCATTTGAGAAACCATTCAGCACTGATTTGCGAAATTATAAACTGTTTTCAGAAGTTCAGTGACTATAGTTGTTTCTGAAAACTACAGGTACCAAAATAGCATTGTATTTTCAATTAACTTCCTTGCATTAACTGAAAGAACTTGTTTTAAAATCCAAACTTTTTAAAAGCCAATTTTTCAGTTTAGAAATGTTATTTCCTTACTATGTTGAAGTATTTAAAACTCATCATAAAAGTTTAGAAGTTAAGTAAAGACTACTTGGGTAAGAAGCTGCCTTCCAACCCGAAGTATTCTATGATTCTGTGATCCTAAACAGGGAGAATCAGAAGTTTAAGTACACAGTCACATAGTTCCATACAGTTTTAAACAGGTTGACAAACTTGTAGCTGGAGTGCATAATTGTTGTTCCATTTTTGGTATTACTTTTCTATGTGATGAGAGATGTTAACCTCACAAGAGCTTCTACTTTTATAAGTATAATGATGCATTATTAATTTGTAGGAAAAGAGGTATGAACCAATAGCTTCTGCCTTTGTGTATGAAGTTCATCCTTGTTTTTCAACTGTGGTTAGCTACTTTTATGTTTGTTATTCTGCTTTTATTCCAAGGCCCACCATTTTTAGAAACATAATGGATATTTTTTTCAAATGGTTGATTAAAAAATTGACTTAGGAATTAAAAAATCACTTCTGATGAATTAAAAGTGTAGTCTTCCTACACAGAGCAAGAATAGAAATTTATTTTACTGACCTACATTTCTCAGATTTTTCTGAAGTGCAAGTTTGCTTTTAATGAATTGTTTTCATACTGTTCAGACTAGTATGATCTGCTTTCTCTCATCACCTCCTCAGAACTTGCTGAATTGTACTGAGCAGATGAATACTAAAACCTTTAAAAATCCATCAAATGAGCATAGCACCATGAAGTATTCTTCTCTCATATTAACTTTTGAGAAGAAGAGTACTGGCATCCTCAGACTCTTTAGGATTATTTTTGCCTGTTGAAATTTCCTGGATGCCTTTATGTTACTGTAAAAAGATGAGGAATAACTTGTTTTCTACAGGTGATGGGCTGGCTTAATTTAAATGGTTTTTTATCACTTGCTTTCATAGCATTGGAAGGTAATGCTTTGTTTTCCTCAAACTGACCTGTTTACTGATGTTCTGATGGTAATGAGATCTTTGCAAACAGGCACTAGAACAAATTTAGAGCATGGGCCAGTAAAAAAAGAAAAAAAGAAAAAAACAAAAGACATCAGCCCAGTAGCAAAAGTACTTCTGAACCTGTTTGTAGTGTTGGCATCACTTCTGTTTTCAAATGTGAATGTAACCTATGGGATTGTCCACATTAATGGTTTCAGAGATAGAGAGTTGTAGACAATGCTCACAATAATTTGTGTTGGCTCCATTTTTTAGAAGTTTGCTCAAAAATCCATACACATACCTAATATGTTACCTTACAGTATGCCAGTTTTTCTCCCTCATTGCTAAGTAGACTGAGAAGCTGAAAATTCAGTTTTGTGTAGGCCATCAATCTTTCCTTAGCTGCTGTTCAGTTAATCATTTTCCATTTGGTTTAAACTGATATTAATAGCTTAAACCTAGCAAATGTTGTGTCAGGATTTTGATGAGCCCTTATTTTGTGCCAGCTTCTGTTTATTCACATCTGAAATTCTGGAAAACAAACTTTACATCAGCTTTGTCTGGTTATGTGCTGCATCTAGTGTAGAATCCTGATTTAGCTGAATAACGGCAGTGAAGTCCTTTGTCAAGTCTGCTGCAAAGTCATGTTGAAGACTGATCACTAGTATAAACAGAGATAAAGTGGATCCAAAGATAAAAATAAATGAGTATTTGTATGCTATACTGTAAAAGAGTAAGTTTTCTTTCCCATGCCAACAGTGTTTGTACAAGAAGCTGTTAAGTGAAACAATGCTCTTTATATGAGCAGTAATTTTAAAGATGACCTTTTCCTATAGTGTCAAATGTACTATGGATTTTGTCACGGGGAAGAAAAATTCACTCGACCTTCAGAAATAACAAGACTTGAATGTACTCATTTTTCCTCTTTTCCTTTTATTCTTGATAAAGTACAGCCTTTGTTCCTACTGTTTCCAAGGTGTTTTTAACAGTTTTTTCTTCCATAGTATAAAGGTTTTGTAATTTATAATCCTGTATTTTGAAGGGATGAAAAAATACTTGGTTTTGCAAAAATCTTCAATTCTATTACATTACTTTGTAGGTAAATGCAATTATGAAGCCGGTGCATTTGGGGATTATTTCTGTGGTTGCTAGGCTGCTTTATAGATGCAGTTGACTTTCTTTGCCATAAGAACACACTTCTAATTAATTTTGAATTTGCTCTCAGGCTCCAGAGTTTTCTTCCTGCAGAGCAGCTTCCTAGCATGGTAGTACCCAACCTATATAGATAATAATTGTAGAATCATAAAATGATTTAGGTTGGAAGGAACTTCAAAGGTCTTATTCTACTTCCAAGTCCTTGCCTATGGTGGGGATCCCACCAGCTATATCTAGTTGCTCAGGGCCTCATCCAATTTGGCCTTTAGGAACAGGAATTTGTACTTCTTAGTTACTGAATTTTTTGGGGTTTAACTTGCCTGTTTTTCTATGCTTTGGATGTCCCTGGAATCGGCCACCCAGATCCATTCCTGCATGTTGTTTCAGGTCACCAGCAACCTTGCTGGGCATGCTTTCAGTCCCATCCCTCAGCTTCTCAGTAAAGACACTGCCAAGTATCAGCTCCAGTTTTGGCCTCAGACAGCTGCCAGTGGTGGTTGTCTGCCAGCTGGACTTTTCATGTCTGGTCAGCACCCATAAAGCCTCGTGGTCCATCTAGCAGTCCACCCCCCTGATTGCCCACTTCTTTAGATTCAATCTCATTAAGTTCTGAAAAAGTACTCTGGAAAACTGTCATAGTCTCTGTTGAAGTTAACACAAACACCATTCACTGCTCTTCCTTTGTTCACCAAACCAGTGCTCTCCTTGAAGTGAGTTGCCAAATTGTTCAAGTAGCTATGGCTTTGGTGTATCTGTACTGCCTGTTCCCCGTTTGGTTTTTGTGTTGTGGTGGTCTGGTTGGGGCTGGGTTTGTTTTATTTTGTTGTTTGTTTATTGGTTTAGTTTTGGTTTTGTGTGTTTGTATGTAAGATTTCTTGCATAATCTTTGCAAGGACTGAAATGAGACTGACTTAGCAGATGGTTCTCCAGATTCTTCTTTCCTACTTGATAACTTTTTTCCTAATCTTGAGGACTGGGAGACTCTGGATCACCATTTCAGACCTTTCCCAGATGATAGAGAATGGCCCTGCAGTAAGATCAGCCTGCTCCTTCAGCACCCTCAGATACCACCTTTCTGGTGCCATGGAGGCTGCACATGTCCAAGTGGTTTAAGAGATCCCTGACCCAGTCTGGGTGTCCTGCTCCAATAACAAAGGAGGTGAGAAAGGCACTAAGTATCCTAGCCTTTGCTGTGATGAGCACTGGATATGCATTATTCTCAGCCTTTTTTATTCCTTTTTCCTTTTGCTATCCTTAAGGTGCTGTTCTTGTTCTTGCTTTTGCTTTGTTCCAACCTGTACTCCTGGGTTATCTGAGAACCTCCTCACGTGTTCAGGAAATGTAACTCAGGTGTATCCATCAGTCTTTCAGCAGCATCCCAGGCAGTATAATTGTTCTGGAAGGGCACATCTGCTGGCTTCCCTTCTGTTGCCACAAGTTGCTAATTTCCTGGATTTGTGTTTTTCAGCCCCAATCTTGGGAGTCTCCATCCACTTATCCTTTGAGTGCAATGCTTAGCTGTCTCTTCTGTTTTTGCATCATGGGGCTCAGACTCGTGGCACTAAAAGGTCTCTGTGGAGGTGCATCCACCTGCTGTTCTTCCTTGCTCACTTTGCTCCACAGCCTCTTCCACTGAAGAAACAGCACTCAGGCAGAGCGTTCCTCCCATGGCTGAGTCCCCCACCACCTCTCTAACAGCAGAGGGAGAAACTAAGACCACAACCCAAGCCCTGGATGGCAGAGCCCTCTTCCCAGAGCTCGGGGTCAAGGCTTTGATATGCTAAGAGCAGTTGCTTCAGCAAAGTTTCTGGGCCCCTCTGCTTCACTGTTGTGCTGGAGAAGCAGACAGGGGGAGTGCTATCATAAAAGCAGTGGTAAAAAGGCAGTGTAATTCATGAGATGGCAACCTGCTCAAGGGAATGAGAGCCTTCATCTAAAGGTGCAGGGAAGGGCCTTATCGATGGAAAACAGTGTGTGTTGAACTTTTGCACCATTGTCTTTTCATCGATTCCCTGAACCCTCAAAGGATTCAAAGGGTTTGCAAAGTGTCTTTTTGACATTTCACTGTACTGACAGAGGAATTTGCTTGTGTTAGAGGCAGATATACCACCAGGCTATGCGTTGTAAAGCACTTGATATAGGTGATATTTTTATGGACTGCAAGTCTAGATTGTGGTTCTCCTGGTGTCTTGCTAATTGGAGGACGACAAAGCACTGTGCTCCTGTGTGTTTTACACTGTTTTACAGCCTAATGTCTCACAAGTCTGAACTTCAAGAAGTGTGAAATTAAAAAATTGGTAGAGTTTTCTTTCAAAACACATATTTTATTAACATTTGTGTTCTTTTAAGCACAAGCAGGGTGGTGGTGTGACTTGATTCTTTGCCAAATCATTTCTATGGTGTCCCAGTTTGTATCAAAAGAAACCTATTGTATGAAGAGTTTAAGAGCAGTCATATACTATGTCAGACAAATTCCATCTGTATACAGTATTTGTTTCTGCCAGTGGCTGCTATTAGGGCAGAGAATAGAGGAAACTGGAATGATATTTCCTCACTGTGCTCTCCTGGAATGCAGTGACTTGAAGTTCACAGTCAGGGACTGCCCAAAGTAGAGGTGAGGACTTGGAATTTAATAGCAGCTGCAGGCTGATAAACTTGCAGCACTGGCAGAGGATGGTGACAGGCAGTTCCCTTGGATGACTACCCTCTGTAGGGAATACAATCCTTTTCTAGGTTTTAACCTCTTGCTGCTAAATTCACTTGATTTCTGCCAATACAAGAAGAAGTAAAAGGCAACAGTTGATCTCTATTTACCATCTAAGTACAGCTTTTGATTTTATAGACCTGCCAGTTGATTTAGGTTACATCTTTTCCAGCCAAGAAAAATGCTACTTTCATCTTATAATGAAGCTGTTCTTTGTTGTATTCATCCTTTTGCACTTCTCACTTGTTCCTTCTAATCCTTCTATATCCTTTTTGAAATGAAAAGACTGGATTTTCACACAGCACTCAAGATGAGAAAGCAGATACTGTGTAATGGAATAGTGATGGTATGGTTTCTGTTTTCTACCTAGTACTCTGTAACAAATTTATTTTTCTTTCACTGCTGCTGATGGTTTTATGGAGCTTCGTAGTACAACTCCCAAGATCCAGAGTTCAGTTTCATCCTCCTGTCTATTTAAAAAAAGACCAAAAAAACCAACCAAAAACCCCCAACCAAAGAACCCCTGAGACTTTTTCATAACATATGTCACTTATTGTTTCATTGTGGTAATTTCATCTGCTGCTTTATCATCAAGTTGTTAGTTACAGATGCTTTTACAGTTCTTAATTTCAGACAGTCATCCCTGTAGACCAAAACTATATAGATGAAAGCTGAGATCCCAAACAAAGTTCCTTCTTGACATTTGATGTGTACCTATGCAGGAAGGCAGAGGGTTTTGCACCTTTCTAGCCTTGTACAAGGGGAAGGCCACAGGCCCCTATGTTGCTGTGCCATCCAAACCTGTGTGACTTCAGTGTGAAGGGATGCAGGAAGACAGGCATCTGCTGCCAATAAGAAGAAATAAGCTGTATTTAGAAAAGGGATGTTATGGTATTTTCCCTTAAGAAGGATGGGGGGAGTTAGGGGTCAAATTATAACAATGAAATACTAAAGGAAGTGTAGTCTTAACAGTGCAGGCTCTTAATGGGGTATTCGCATAGTCGCAGCTGATGTGCTTTAACCTCAGCTGGCATCCAAGCCCCATGCAACTTATTCCCACCTCCCCAGTGGGATGGAGGAGAGAATGGGAGGAATAACAATGAAAAATGAGTTGAGTTAAACCAAAAGCTGCACAAAGAAGTAAAACAAAACAAGGAGTTCATTGACCATTT
Organism: Hylia prasina; assembly: GCA_013397195.1. NCBI lineage: Eukaryota > Metazoa > Chordata > Aves > Passeriformes > Sylviidae > Hylia > Hylia prasina. The sequence continues at coordinate 282,998 of VYXD01009094.1, read as the reverse complement.
CCCATGGACAAGCAGATGTTCAGCCAGCCCCAGGAAAGCCAGGCTCCATCACATGCAACGATGGCTAGGGAAGACAAAAGCCAAACATCCCCTCCTCCTTTTTTCTTGCCCCAGCTTTATATGCTGAGTTTTATATGATTCCATATGGTATGGAATATCTTTTTGAGTCAGTTGAGGTCAGCTGTCCCTGCTGTGTCCTCTCTCAGGCTCTTGTGCACCCCCAGCCTCCTCGCTGGTGGGGTGAAGAGCAGAAAAGGCCTCAGCTCTGTGTAAGCACTGACCAGCAGAGACAGAAACATCCCCAAATTATCAGCACTGTTTCCAGCACAAATCCAAAACATGGCCTCCACTGGCTGCAGGGAAGGAAATTAACTCTACCCCAGTCCAAGCCAGCACAAAGGCTTGTGATTAAGGTTCTCCTTTCAATAAATTCTTCAGTTTTCACTGAAAGCGTGTAAGAAAAATGTAGTGTATGTAATTTGTAAAATCTTGGTGTGTCTTTGAAGCCTCCTCATTTTATTCCCTTCATTTTCTATGTGAAGAGTGTCTACAATTCTGATTTTAACTGGTATGCTGTTCCCACTGGTAAACATTTTGGGAGTACTTTGAGTTGAAATATGTCAGTAGTGGTTAAAAAAAAACCCCTAAAAATTAAACCCCTCCATATTTTAGTGTGAGGAAGCTCAAAGCTATTCTTGATTCTGCCCTACCAGGCGTGGAAATATAGTCTTTGTAATGAAGTCTGTAATTTGAGTAGCACAAAAGAAAATTTCAGAGGCTGGCATTCTAAAATTGTAATGTATGTACATTGAAAAATGTATAGGAATTTGCTCTATAATCAAACATTAAGCTAATAAAGGCAGTTCAAATGTCAGAATTACTAACTTCAGCTTTGAATACCTAGTAAATGATCATGGTGGCTTATGGGTACTTTGTTAACCTTGCCTACTGTTTAATTTTACCAAAAGGGATGTTTATTTTGGGTTTGCTGAAAGTAAAGCATTTGTCTTTGTGATGAATGTGTAATATGCCATCAGTCTCTGTGTAAAATCCTGGCATTTGTAGGCCAGCATTCCTAGTGATGGACTCAGAATGTCAGCATGTGCTACGTGGGAGAAGGAGGAGAAATATTGGCCATGGGATTCACACAGTGGAGATTGATATCCTACTTCCCGAGATGTTCCTGGTTTTCATTCATTTAGGTTGTCCTGGTTTCCAGAGGATCCATAAAGTTTCTTCTAATGTAATTAGATGTGCCTACCTTCTTTTCCAGTGGCTCAGCAGAGGACTCTGTTTTGGTCACTCATTTTAACATTTCAGGTGATGAATGTTAACATAATAAAGGACTGCAATAATGCTGCTATAATTGAACCCCTTCCCTTTTCTCACCAAAATGCATAGGGCATTCATTTTGCATACATCATAAGGTAACTAAATTGTTACCTTTAAAATGGAGATAAAATTTCTCCCTTTAGCATCTGTCCTCAGATAAATTTTGTGACTTCTTTTTCTTTTTTTTTTTTTTTCCAGATATAGAACGTGGTCTCTCAAACTGGATTAAAGAAAAACCTGTTGATATTTTTATTTATACTTTTTTATTTTTGTATTTGACTTAAAGTGCCATGAAAAAATTTGCATATTGCAAGGTGGTCCTTGCGACCTCTTTGGTTTGGGTCCTTCTGGATATGTTTCTATTGCTGTACTTCAGTGAATGCAATAAATGTGATGAGAAAAAGGAACGAGGCCTGCCAGCTGGAGATGGTAAGTTTTCTGCCTGAGTATTCTTTAAATAATGCACCATTAAAATTGCACTCTCTTTAAAGATTTGGGATTTTTTTTTCCTCAACAATGTAACATTGTGTCAGCATTTAGGTATCACAGAATGTTCCATGTTTCTTTGAATAACCGTGTTGCCTGAGATGTATGTTGCAGACTTAAAACACCTGAAATACAGAATTTTAAGCACTATTGTATATGAAATAACCCTAAAAAAGAAGTGCAGAAATGTAAGCCATATTAATGCAGTCTAAAGCATATTTTAAATTGCCATGAGTGAGGAAGCAAAGGCACTTTTAACTTCATTAGACCTGCTAGTAAAACAAACCAAACCAACAGCCAAGCTCAGTTGTCTGCTTGCCCCTGAAAAAAAAAACTTCAACCAACCAAACTGAAGAACACCCCCTGCCCCACCACCCACCTAACCCAAAATTTAGACACAGACTATAGCAATATGGGACAGTAAATATTGCAATGTATCTATTATTTATGATAATGGAATGAACTTGGATGTAAAAGTGACAAATATGAGTGCATGCTTATGTGCATAACTTTTAAATGAGAGCTGTATTATTCAATAGCAAAGGTTTTCAGATGAGCTTTCAGTTTTGTTATTACCATCTGAGTTTTCTGAGTACCAATTAGGTGAGCTGAGTGTGGGGTTGTTCTGTTTTGGGTTTTTTTTTGATAGCACTACTATTGATGTTGCCAACTTTATTTTTAGGAAGTCAGCATAGTTGGTCACGTGGGAGAAAGGATTCGTGCAGGGAGATTTCTCATCCCTGCAATGTCTCAGCATATGCATTTAGAACTGCAGGCAGGTGCCGCCTCCAGTTTGTTTGTGAAACATCTAATTCTGTAGTTTGGTGTCTCTCCCACTGAAAAGGCTGTGTCTGTGTTTCACTGCTGGTATTGCAAACCTATTCAGTGATGCTGATTGTTAAGTACAGTCAGTTAATTGCACTCAGGGTTATAGCTTTCCACCACAAAAAACTTTTTCACCTGTTGAATGTGGTATGAACACTGACCTTCCTGGGAAATTTTCAGAAGTATTTTAAGAATAATGTTGCTCTGTTACAGAATAACACCGGGGAGATATTTAGGAAATGTCAGATTTGGTTTACTTGTTTTCTTTCCCTGTGATGAAAACAAGCCAATAAATCCCCACAGAGAGCACTGTATAGAATGTAGAATTTCTGTGCTCAGCACCTCTGGACTGCTGTTTTCACAACTGCATATGAACATTTTAAAGGGGTTCTAATCCACCTGAGTTTTGCAGAACTAACTTAAATTTTCAATTGCTTGCATTGCAGTTTTTGAGTTTCTTTTTCAGTTAGCGGAAAGTGGCAAGAAAATTAGGCTTATGTAGAAAGCATGTGTTCTACAGGAACTCAGTCTTTTTTGCCCTTTTTTTTTTTCCCCAGAAGTTTAGAAATTCTTACATGATAAGACACTGATATGTTGTTATGTAGGAATAAGTCCATTTTTTGGCTTCCCATAAAGCAGATAACTTATGCCAGCAAACAGCAGGTGAAGTCAATATCTATCACCTTAGTGTGATGCACTGATAATGTTGAAATTTTAGATGACTTTAAACATGAAAAAGTCATTGGGGGAACCTTCAGGTGAAAGTCTTCAGTTTTGACAGATTAGTATTATGACTTTCCCTATGCAACACTAATTTTACTTAGTTGAGTACAGTCTTCATTCTGACCTTTACCCAAACCTGTGTATGTTAAAATTCTTGTTATATTTTTAATATCTTATAGTTGACTGGTAAACAAACAAATGAAAATCCACCCAAACAAAGCCTTGTGTATGGTTTTGTACATTTTTCTTGGTTTTGTGTTTTTAAACAGCTGATTTGTAGTAAGGTACACACAGGAACAGGTCTGCTAGAAACCTTGGCTGACCCTGTGACATTTCCTTTTAACCAAGCTGCATGCTTGAGCATAGATATTTTTACTTGTTCCAGTAGTTTACTGACTTGGAGTCTGTAGTGGATTTACTCCTGCTCAGAGTGTCTGGAGTCTTCTCAGATAACATTGAGGCTATTTTGTCTGTGAAGCTATTATCAAAATCTGCTTTTTCAATTCACTTTTTCCTCTGCTTTTAATTTCCATAATTGAATTAGTTTTCTTGATTCAGCATAAATTATGCTGGAGTTCTGAATTTAATAGCCTCTTGTCCATGTCATTCTCTTTATATAACTTCTCTTTGCAATTCATGGAAGAATTCCATGGCATTTAATGAACTTACTCAACATAAGAGTAAGTTTTTCTGAAGAGTTTGTTTCTTTTAGGTTGTGCTTGTCTAGTTGGAAAAATCAGTCTTTAGCTATTTCACAGGAGCAAAGGATTTTGAGGAGAACTTTGGACAGTTTGGGCTTTCATGAAGTTGGAAGGATGTTTTCCATAGGTCTTTAATACAGAAAATGGAAGGATTTTCATTTTATGGAATCAGGCAAGAGCCATAGCCAAAATTGCCTTTGGGAAAAATCTTTCTCCTTGGTATTGATGGTATAAAATAGACCATCTTAAATGAGGAACTTCAGGTTATGTGTCTAATACTGGATTTTAATTATACTGCTGTAATATTTTTTAAATTGCCCAAAATAAATAATAGTAAAGCAATGTGCAACTATGGAAAACTCAGTGTATGTGGTTATGGGGAACTGTAAAATGGGTGAGATACAAGTCTTGGAGTCTGCTGTGACAGAGATTGAGGGCTGGGAGTTAAAATGACGCAAGTGTAGAGTTGAGGGGACAAAAGGTGAGGTGGAAAAGGGACAGACCCCTGACCAGGTAGGAAGACAGCTGAGGTGGAGATGCCTTGGGAAAAGGGGGCCTGGTATGATGGGGTCTGGCGAGTACAAGACTGAGTAACTAGGATTATACCAGAGGGAAGGATAGTTGGAATCTAGTGACTGTAGCTGTGTGGGATGATTGGGTGGTGGACTTAAGCTTTTGCCCCTCCACCATGGCACAAGAGATCTGCAGTAGCTCCACGAGGTGAGCTGGGATCAGAACACCCAACAGTGGTGTTTCCAGCTATCCATGAGCTGTGAGGGAGCTCATGTGCTGACTGATACTGCTGCTTGTTCTTCTCCCTGCCCTGACCACCCCAGAGGGGTTGGGAGAAAACTGGGGGAAGCTCTTTCCCAGTGCTCAGCTCTGAGGTTGCCTCACCTTCTCTGATGTGGATGGTGCACAGCCCTTATCAAAAATGCTACGTGTGTTCTTCCCATTGCCACATCTTCTGGATGGTGGTTCCCTTATTGTAAATCCCAATGATTACTGAGTAGAATTCACAGAGAGTAATTAATTGTTGCCTATGGAAGGCTGTTGCTGTAAGTTTAAATTTTGCTATGAATTGGAAAGAAAATCACTTAGCCTTAGTAAGCATCATCCATGTTATGAAGTTTTTTTTTCCAAATCTAAAATTCATAGGATAGTTACTTAAGCATTATTGTTTTCATATGGGGATTGGCATTACAACTGAGATTTCGCAGCCTGGAGTAGAGCTTACTTAATAAATGTAAACAAGTTCCAGACTTAAAGAGAAGGTTCCAGCTGTCCTCTAACAGTACAATTAGGGACCGTTGTTCTTGTACACAAAATAAGCCTAGGTAGTACCATGGTTTTACTAATAAAGTAATTAAAGATTTTTTTTGTGTAGCTGTCTTTCTTCTGTTAGAACCCTATATGTCATCTCTGAGGTCTTGAGTCAAATGGAGACTAAATGAGTCATTCTGTACCCCCAGTTATAGGCTTCTTAAAGGTCTCATTGCAAAAACCTTCTAGCTTTGGCACTTGTTTCTAAATAAACTTTCAGATTCATCCTCTGTGCCTTTTTTTTTCTACCTCAAGGTGCATTCTCCTTGTGTAATGATTAGAAGCTCTGGGTGCTGGGGAATCCTTTAGAATTAGGACTGGTGAATTGCAAGATTGTCGTCTCAGCTCCTTGTGATTGTCATTGCTCCAAGAGAAGAGTGTAAAAGTTAAACTAGGGATTTTTGTCAATTGCCAATGAAGACCTTGCATTCTGAATTTTGAGTAAAGATGGAATCTCTAAATTGTGTCTCAGTTCTGAATAATCTCAACTGCATGAAAAAAAATCCTAAAAAGAAAAGTGAGCAGTTTCAAGATCTAATTATTGAAAATGTGAACCATTTATTGTAAATCAGCCTTGTTCTGTTAAGGTTGAGATGTGTGTAAGAAGCAGAACTGCTCTGAACTTTTACCTGTCCAAACAGCTTTCTTGTAATAACAGTGATGCCTCCAAAGGTGACTGGACTTTACATTGGGCAGTTTACATGGGCTCTAAAGACATCTCACCAGAAGAATCCACCCCTTTTTCCTGGCTTTAGATGGTCTTAGATATTGAAGTATCTGGCTGTCATCAGGCATATTGCCCGGTAAAAAGTTTGTAGTCCACAGACATAAAGAGTTCTTGATTTTTTAATGAAGATCTGGAAGAGATCAAACCTTCTTTGAAACTAATGGTTTACCAATACAAATAAGAAATATCTGGAAATACATTACTAGATTTCTTATTTAATCAGGTGGTGATTCACTCAGTTCTGAAACCTGTAGCTATAAATTAAATTTGTTTGTTAGAAGACTGCCATCAGTACATATAGTCCTTCAAAGGAATGTTTTTTTTGTGTTTGACAAAAGAACACTGTGGTTTGAATTCTTAACAATGCATTTATTAGTCATTTTGGGAGAACGTTGTTGGTTTGAGTTTATGTGAAAAATACGTGCTTTTGTGGGAAAACAGATAACCAAATAAATAAAAAAACCAAGAGAAGATGGTTCTCAGAAACTTGAGAGAAGATGGTTAACTGTTCTTGGAAAGTCATTGCCCTGCCTGCACCCCAGCTTGACTGTCTGCATTTAGTGAGTTGCACTTAATATCTGGATCTAGTTAGTTGTTGCTGGATTTTTCTGTAAGGAGAATGGGGTACTGAGGCAAAATGTGCAATCAAGCAGTATGTATTTATTAATGAAATTTAAAAATTCAACTGATGAACTTGTGGAATTTGAATTAGTCACTGATGTGCTAAACTCATTTTAGCAGGAAGATCTGCAAATGTGAGAGACAAGCTTTTGGCTGATTTAGCTATTCAGTTTAACTGGTTTAGTGAAAGTTAAGAAAGAACTGGAGCTGTAAATGAAACAAGAAATTCTTTTTTCTTCTAAATAGATAACTTGGTAGGATAAGACAATCACTCTTCAGACTCCGAAAAACATACTGCATACAACTATATTCTAATAGGACTTTTTAAATTGTTTTGGGTATGTGGAACACCCATTGTTTAATCATTTTCTGTCTAAGTGAACCCATGTACTCTTTGCTATACACTTAAGAAAAAATGTTATGATAGCCCACATAATAATACCAAGCTGAATGTATAAAATTAAGTCCAAATAATTACTTTATTGTATGCCATAATTTTAAGTTAATTACCCCCCAGAAGGCACAAATTCTAGTTTAAAAGGTTACATACTTGCAAGTCAGCAAGTTTTGGTGCAGGTTCCAACCATAGCTTCTGAAGAGGCGAAGATGCAAAGCAAACTGCTTGCTCAGCTTAGCCCGTGGCTGAAATGAGCACCTCGGCCCATCTGCTCAGGGCTTGCTTGAACACACCCCATCGACTTTCAGTGGATGGGTGGCAGCTTCTAGGGTTTTATAGCTCAGCTGGCAATCGAGGAGAGTTTGGTAAAGAGGAAGCACCCTTGTGGTGGGAGGATTTTCTCTGCTAAATGCTCCTGTGTGAATGCAGCTAGTGTAGTGGCTTCAGGTAATTGAAAATGAAAGTTTCACTAGGAGCACATTGCACTTGTTACCATTTAACACTAAATACAGACCAGCAAAAGGACTCATTTATTAGTATTACATGTTTAACTCTTAATGTTTCAGTAAGGATGGAAGGCTCAGAGGCCTTTTCTTTTAAATTTTCTTTTTATTCTTTATATGGCTGTTTACTCTCTGCCTAAGGTTTAATTATACTGTGCTATCCTTGATGCAAATTAAAGATAATTTGAAGCTAGGCTTGTTTCTTGGGGATTTGGTGTCTTTATTTTAAAATACGTTCTGTTCCTCTGTTTAGATCTTTAATTGCTATTTTTTAAAATTAAAACTTTTGCTGAATTTGTAAGCAGTAATAGACCTCAAATTCAGTATTTGAGCATTTCTGTTTGGGAGAAAAGTGAACGGTACTTTTAAAGAGAAGTGTAACTTTTTAAAAACAGTTCTGATGTTTTTCCATATTTAGTTTAAAATCCTAAATAATTCAAGAGTCTGAATTCCTGTTCTCCCATTCTTCCTCTTCAGTTTGATCAGATATTTGATATTTACGATTTCATTTGGCTTAGGATGTGTAGTGTTACTAACATCAAACTTCAAAATGTAATTTTGTTGTATAAAAATAAAATGTGTACAAACAAGAGAAATTGTTTCTGAACTGCTGCTGCCAATGTCATTCTGTCAAAATAAAAATGTGGAAATAAATGTAAAGCTACACTTTTAGTTCAGTCGGACCTTTACTGTTCTGGAACGTCATTTATCACAGAGTCACAGAATAAGCTGAGTTGGAAGGGCTTCATCAGAATAGTTGAGTCCACTTCCTGGCCCTGCACAGGACACCCCAAGAGTCACACCATCTACCTGAGAGCAGTGTCCAAACACTTCTTGAACTCTGTCAAGCTGGTGCTGTGACCACTTCCCTGGGGAACCTGTTCCAGTGCCCAACCATCCTCTGGGTGAAGAACCTTTTCTAATATCCAACCTAAACCTCCCCTGACACAGCTTCAGGCCAGTCCCTCAGGTCCTGTCACTGTCACCACAGAGAAGAGATCAGTGCCTGCCCTCCTCTCCCCCTCATGAGGAAGCTGTAACTGCAATGAGGTCTCCTCTCTTTTATATCCCAGATTCTTCTTGCACATGGAGGCTTTCCTGGAAAAGTTGAATTTTCCTTTACAGGAACTTTATAAAGTCAATTATGATGTAATGGTGGATAGAAATAAATCCTTATTGGTTTTTTACATGAATTGTGGTGTGTAAGAAAAGCACTCAACTATTTCTGTTAAACTCCCAAATGTTAAGATTGGTTTTCACTTTCAGAACCTGGTGGGTTTAGGACTGCTCTAAATGTGATCACTCCTACAGTGTAAATTAATGTATAAACAAACAAAAACAAGCTTAAAAGGAGTTAGTAACATTTTATTTTTTCTAAGTTCCAGAACCCATACAAAAACCACATGAAGGACCTGGAGAGATGGGGAAGCCTGTGGTCATTCCAAAAGAAGAGCAAGAGAAAATGAAAGAAATGTTTAAAATAAATCAATTTAATTTAATGGCAAGTGAAATGATTGCACTCAACAGATCTTTACCTGATGTCAGGTTAGAAGGGTAAGTACTTTATGTTCTATTAAAAATGTGCTCTCTTTAAATGAAGAATGTGCAAAGACTAATCCAAAGCAACAGTACAGGTCTCTAAGATATTACTGTTCAAACAAGCAGTTGGAGAATTTCCTGTATATAAGATACTTATTTGTAAAATAAAATGGACCAGCAAAAGCCAGTTTTCTTCAGTGTTATTTAACTTTGAATCTGTTACAAGTATTAAGCCTGTTCAGGGAATAGAAATTAATTTGGTTGAAGGAAAGTTAACTTAAGCATTGGCATTTCAGGAAAACATCACTTATTTGAAAAATTCATGCACTGCTTGTAATGAGGCAGCCTAAATTCTGCATTATATAAAATAAAAGAGATTGGGTGATGAGAGAAATACTTCAAAAATTTTCTTACCTAATGAAATGTGCAAAGCCTCATTTAGATTGCATTATAATGTTTTCTAATATCCATCTGGTTTGGTTTTGATGTTGCCTCTAGAATATTGATCCTTTCAGAGCTATTTGAGTCATAAGTAATTAAAAAGAAAATTGTAGTCTTGTTTTAACAAAAAATAAGATTGCTTTACTCTCCTGGGACTACTCTGACAGGATAGCTGATGGCTCCCCCCGCCTCAACCCCTCTTCTTTATGAAAGGGACATTCAGATTGAATAAAACTTATGAAATAAATTTTTCCTAATTATCTACATTCTCTTGTGACAATTATACACTATAGAAACCCCATTTCTTTAGAAGCTCTGCTTTGCTGCAGTACACACTTGGATGCTTCTGGATGAATTTGTTTTCATCTCCTACCTCAGAAGATAATATTAGCAGAGTGAGATGAAGCTCTAGATGCTTTCCATTTTTAATGAGTGATAAAGAACTGGTTTGTAGGTGCCTTCATCTCTTGTGATGAAGGTGATTCTGCGAGTTCCTGGTAGTGCTGGTGTTCTTGGTGCGTTGCTGGTATTCTTAATAATTGGAGCATATTTTTCAAAATATGATTTCACAAGATTGAAATAATGTAGGCTATTAATTGATTTTCAAATATAAAAGCATACATTTGAGGATCTAAAAAGTTGACTTAATCGTAACCTTTGTGAGGCCTAGACTTTGAATTAGACAAATACGGGAAAAGAAATTGTTATAAACTATTAAAAAATTATTACCTAGGCATCACTCAAGTTTGCAGGCAATTGAAATAGCATTTTCAACATCCAGTTTAGCTAAATAGAAACTTCTGTCTTTCACATTTGACTACGCTCCGCAGTTATTGTGTATCACAGTGAGATGTGCTATAAGTTTTGTAATGTTTCATTTGCTTCGCTTTTCCATTTTTTCTAGATACAATACTCTCACTAAACTCTGTGTGTGAAAGTGGTATAAAGTTTTAGGTGTCGTCTCAGGATCGAGTTAGATGTTTCTGTTCTTGTAAATTCCCATAATTTTAACAATTATGTGTGTATGCATTTTTAGTAGTTTTTGAGAGGAAAACACTTCCCAAAAATCTCTTCCATTTGTTGTCTTTTCTCTGTGTACTTTATAAGGTCATGCTAATTAAGAAGTCATGGAGTATGTTAACATTTCTCTGGCAAATTTGAGAACAATACTCTGTTTACAATGCAAGGGTTTCTTAATCTGTATGTGCAGATCAGTATTACTCTTCCAGAACACAGTAACCATTTTTAGAATTGTGAACACTATAAATATACTCTGGTGTTGTGTGTTTGTCTGATGAAACTATTTATCTGTTTAGTCAAAATACTCCAAAGTCAGAAACACTCTGTGCTATGTTAATGGAATTACTTCTATGTTATAACTTGTTCTATCTATGTCCCTGGTAATATGGAAATAGTTTGTGGAGAAGGAGAATGGGTAATTTTTAATCATTCCTTACCACATTTACGTGCCTACAGCACAGCTGCCAATAGCACTTTCAATCAAGGTTTTGAAAAAGCAGGATATGTTCAAAGGCACGCTTAGCTGTTCAACCATGTAATTATTTTCTTCACAAGTTTTGTGGGTTGCTTCCTTTAATGTGGTGTGGCCGGAAGAACTGATTATTTCAAGTCCTCTAATTCTCCAGCATGTCAATTTTTCTGAAGTACAGAAGGCTGCAGAGGTTTCGCCTAGCGGTTAATCATCAGAAAGCTGGTGGAATTAAGAGTGCCAGGACCAATTTGCCACATGTATTTAATGGGAATGGCATGACATGTCAGCTGGAGAGCAGGTTTTGAAGTAGATTGCTTTATCCTTCAATTAACTTCTAGTTCTGCCAAACCTCTATCACCTATGCAAAGACAAGTGTGTTGGTCCTGGAGAGCTCATATGTTATTCTCTGTAGATGATCTACTCTGGGCATCCTGTTTCTGTTTTGGCCAAGAAATTTTGTTCCCTTACTAGAAGAACGAAAATGTGAGCTTCTTTAGTAACTTCTAGGCACTTCTTCAGCTAAGGAAACTCTTCAGTACAAGACAGCTACAGAAGCTGGAATCTCTCTTCCACCGTTTGCCCCAGTTGTATTTACAGGTTTCTATCTATTTTTACTATTTGGCACAAAAGTATAGATGCACACAGACACCTATAAAATCATTGGCATATGCCTGAATTGCTGATCACTTTGGGTGTGTAACTGGGAACTTTGCTCTACTTCTCTTTATCCCAGCTGAGTGTGATTCGCTCAACAGAAAAAGCTAAACCAGAAGAAATTTTTTTAGCTTGGATACTTTCCTGAATCTGAACTGGGGCATGTTAGTGTAACAAACTAATATAATGGACAAGCCTACAACCTCTGGAGGAAAGCTGTTTCAGGGGAAGAAGCAGCTGTGCATACCAGATTGGTTTTAAGTTGTTAATAGAATTATTCTTGCAAGCATGTCTTATTCTAGCCTGTGAATCAATCATCAAAGTGGGAGTTGATTCACAGTTGCCAGGAAAATATGCAGCTGTGGGCTTGATGTGACAGCAAAGAGTAAAAGATGGATGATCAGAAACACTGGAGTCTTGCCTTGATTTTTGCTGAAGATGAGGGAGGCAACGAATAAAATAGGTGCCAGTGAGTAAAGTACATGTTTAGCTGTGCCTGTGTGCCTTAGATTGGTGTTCAGGCTGGAAAGTAGGGGAGTTGAAAGCATGAAATTTGCACATGTTATATGACTTGGTTTGGCTCTCAAGTGTTGTTGGAGGTGACTTCAGAAACTGCTTTGCAAAATAAAGAATGAGTATTGTGTTCTAAGGCTGAGCTTTCCAGCCTGAACTGATCAGTTAACAATTTGTGGAATATATAAAACTTTTAAGTAGACATTTGTTCCCTGTTGTGAAAGTTTAAACCAAATTCAGAGTTTTTTTCACTTGAGCTGCTTGAAACACTTCTTTTTCAGGCACAAGCAATCAAGTCTTCAAACAATGAAGGCAGAGCTGCGACAGAATGATTTTGTGTTCATGTAGGCTCTGGTCCCCACTGGAGTTTGTGATGCAGCGCTAGCAGGGTGTCATATTTTGCAGGTTGATATTTCTTGGAAAGGTGATGGGCTTCCCCAAGAACACCTGCAAGCAAGCAGGAGTATCCATGCTCCTTGCTGATCCCTCAGCAACCCTTCCTCCAAGGCTCCAGGTTCTATGCAATTTGGCATAAAAAAATCTTTTTTCCTTTTTTCCAGTTGGTGTAATTTTGCCATAATTAAGGGTATCAGGCATTTTGTTATACTTCAGTTAGTTCTGCATAGAGTCTGGGATCTTTTAACTATCATTTTCTCAAACTGTCTGTACTCAGGAAGGTAGGTGTGCTGGCATTTTGACTGCTATAAATCATGTTAAGGTGTAATCAGAGTTTTTAGTCATCTGACCCTACATATTTTGAGTCAACTGTGTTTAAATCAGTGGAAATTACAACTTCAGCCACTTTATGGAAAAAAGAAAGATGCGTATCTCAGAGATCTTCATGTTTAACTGGTACATTAATGTTGTCAGGTTGTTATTATTGAATTTTTTTTTTCTGGATCAAACTAGCCTGCTCAGTTCCTGCTGCCAAACTTATTTCCACAATTTGGAGAAAGTAGAGAATTTTCCAGGTTAAAAGCCACTCTTCTAAGTTACATGTATGCTCTGGAGTTTATGGCAGTTATGCTGGTCTTCTTCCTGAGTAGATCTAGTAAAATAGTAATTCTGACTGATTCTGTCCTATCTTCGGTTAGAAAGAATAGAATTTAGATTTAGGCACTGTTTATTAGATGATACAATATAAAGTTTTTCAGTTGCCAAAATCTGGTTTTCATATCTGTGCTTTAAAATGTAATGTTGATTTTAAGTATGAAATATGCATGTGAGAATACACTGGAATTTGGATTTTTAACTTCTCAAAGCAAATTTATTTGCTCTATACTTTAAGATACTATAGTTGAATCAAAACATAACATATCCATAAAATTAACACAATCTCAATGTGAGGAAAATAGCTTAAATAGAACTATTTGTAGTAAAATTAAGGCATACATGCCAAGAGCATGCTTTTGGAACTCTAATGTGATATTTCATGGGTTTTTTAAAAGACAGCACTCAAAGTATTTGCTTCTATATGAGGCTTGTGAAAGTTTGCTCTATACTTAGTTAATTCATGAGAATAGCTAAGAGGTAGTTTTATACTTCATATAATTTGGTATAAATGTGCACTGCAGATGAAAGAAGTTTTTTCATCACTTCTGTTGATACTAATCTGATGATTGTGTGGCCTGGATGTTCACTGACTGGGTGGACACCAGAAATTGGAAACAGTTATAGTTTGTTGATTCAACCAACTGAAGCAACACACACAGCAGCCATGTGACTAGCAGATCTGGTGCAAAGAAGGAGATGGGACAAAACTGTAATGGTAAAAGGTGGGTCTATTGCTTTTGGCAGCAGCCCACAGTCACACTGGATTATGTGGGATATGATGGGGAGAAAAGCTTTCTTACAGAACCTGAGTATTAAAATCCCTATAAGGCCATAGGGATTTAAATAGCTCCATAAATTATGATATACTTTGTGAACTTTGGGTATCCGTTTAGCTCAGGTCATAGTAATGTGAAGACAATAAAAAGAGAGCAAAGTTGTCAACATAAGTGGTGAAAGACTCAGGAGCTTTTAACTCAAGCTAAAAATCCAGGCTGTTAATTAACTTGGCATCTGTAAAGAAAATCTGCTGACCTCATCACGAGCAATGTAACTCTCAGCAATGTCATGGAAGTCTGAAAGCATGTGAGGTATTAAAGACTTTACTGTTCTTTCAAGCAGGAATGTTTTTTCATCTGGCTTTTGTGGTGCCTATAGCTTGTTACTGGCCCCTTGTAGAATCAATGTTTGGAATTGTTCTTGTTCACATTGATTTAGCGAGTTAGCTGAGAGAAATTCCCTATAAACCTTTTCCCTAGAGAAAGCTTAGAGGGGAAAAAATAACATTAAAAATCAGTTTACTTCCTGTAAACTTTTTTTTTTTGGGGGGTGGGGTGGGGTTACACTATACACACACACACACACACACATCTGTATATATCCAGATATATGTGCACAAACTCCTGGCAGTCTCATTTGTAGTTACAATCATCTTACTCATGCTCATCCATTTTGGATGAGCTGCCATATCCTGAAATTTATTCAGATTGTTAGGTCAGGTATGGAAAATAATTGGTCTAGAGATCTTAAGGTTCAGTTTCAGTCTCTGAGGACAGAATTGGTTTTGCCTCTGTCAAGAGATGCTTTTCTGTGATCACTTTCAGGATAAGGAAAATAGCCAATTGCAGCTACTATTATTTTTGTGAAGTTCTGCTTGAATTCTGTAACCACAATGGTTTTAAGAACCATTTTGGATTTTGTTTTCAGGGTTTAAGAAGATTTCTACTTGACTCATGAGATAATGCGACCTTTCTTATATCCAAATCTTTGAGATCAGAAGAAAGGAAAATTTCATACTCTTGATGTCAGGTAAATTATGTAATACTATTGAAGGCAGATATTAAGCAGGCTGCACTGAAATGTTTAAATAAGGATAAGGGATTTGCCTGCATTCAGGGCTCCTGTTCAGAAAGATGAATTGAAGCTGTGATATGAATTATAGAAAAGAAGGCCTCTTCCTAAAATGATTTGTTCTGATTTGATTGGAAGAAGCTGATTCAGGGTAGTGTGAAGTTTTGTTGCAACCTTATCTGCAGTGCTTTCTCTTTGTTCAGTGGCAAGTTAAAGCTGTGGTTGTATGCAAAGTCTGAGTAGTGAAATGTGGTTTGGCATAGTACAACATCCCATATCTCTCAGAAGACTTGCTTTTAGTCCTTTTAGCTGTATTGCTTCTATATGAAAATCAGATCTTTATCCAGCTTGATTGTCTTCAATTTAGGAGCTTGGAGTGTTCTTGAAGTTTATATAAAAACCAGATTCTTTAGCACCCCTTCTTAGATGAGGCTGTTGCTTGTACTTTGTGCATCCCTTCCAACTCAGCATATTCTGTGATCCAGGAAAGACTAAGTCAGTGTTTACCAGAAAAGCACCATGTGACTTGAGTCCTGGTGGTTCTTGATGTAGTGTTTTGACATTTTCTCTGACACCCTGCTACGGGGCGTTCTCCCTTGATGGAAATGTAGGTCAGTCTCAGCAGCTTCAGGGTGACTCTCAGAGTCTTATTTCAAAACTTGTTCTCACCTGTGATTTAAGTGGAGAGGTGTTTTTTTGTCGGGCATAGTTGTGCCTCAGTTCTGTTACATTAACTTTATTGCAGGCTATAACTTAAGGCATATGAACAGGTAAGCAATGGAATACTGACATTTTATAGTGCTGCAGTGATATTCATCAGATATCAGTAATTAAACCTGAGGTTTCATGAGGGGAGTTCAGATTTTCTGATTTTGTTTTCTATCGATCTGGAATTAACTTTTGTGACCTCAAAGGAAAATAAATGTGTGTTTTCAAGTCGAAGGATACTGATGCTTACTTTCCAGAGACTCTCAATATATTTTAATACTGAAATGTGCGTAGTTTGTACTGCATCAGTAATATTAAACAAATTTATTACAGAGGCTGTGCTGTGTAGTATTTCCTCAGTACTTCAGCTCTAACCTGATTTTCAGCAAGACTTGGATTATTCCTATGTGTCATTGTCAAATTTAAGTCCTGCGATGCATTTTATTTATAACTGCAGTTTTTATTTATAACTGTTGTTTGTAGTATGCAAGATAAAAGGTTGTACTAAATTTGTAAGATGACTAAACGTGCTTCTCTTCCTGCCCCAATCTGTTGCTAGTTCAGCTTTCAAAAATGCATTGGCACTGTGTTATCGTACTGCACGTACGAGCACCAGTCTGAGCTCCACTGGGATTTCCCAACTGAGCTGCTCAGTGCACAGGAAACACTTTTACTTGTGTTCCATCTCTGTCCTTTATCAGAGTGCTCTGGGCTGTGTGCACTGGGCTAGAAAACAAGGATTGCATACATGTTTTACTGCTGTTAATGTTTTTGAGCCATTGTAAATTGCTGCTCATGACTTGTTCCTTTGAAAGGCTGGTGGAACATCGGAATAAAACAGGAAACAAGTAGAGCAAATCATGGCTCAGGTAGTGTCTGACTGTTAATATTCATAATTAGATAAGTATCAGTGGACTTGTTTTGAACAATCCATATTAAAAAAAAAAGTTCCAATATGTATCTTGTTCTCTCTGTGGAGAATAACATGTTGGCAGTATCAGAAGGGGTAGAAATCTGCCCTTTAGTACTTTAGAAATTTAGCATTTATTTCTAATGCAGACTATAATTATGGCCTCATCTTGCTAAAAAACTACCTAAAATTTATTTAATGTTTTGCCTCATTGAAGGAGGTTTTCCTCATTGTGCCTCACTGCATATGTATTATGGTACTGTATAACTGATTCCCTACAAGACCTCTTCCCTGCTTGTAGCTTTGTTTGGGGTGTGAATTTTTTGGCCTATGAAAAGGTGTTTAAGAGCTATCCAAATAGTAAATCCTTGTTTTTCATTTTCAGAAATGATTTAGCATGCCTTTGAGGGGTGTGCAGAGATCACTACTAACATTGTAAATATATGCCTTTCAAGATTTGCCAGCATTACACATGTAGCACTCAATCTTGGGTTTCAGGAATAATTTTTAAGTAAATTGATCCATGAATGCAATTTTATAATATTGATAAAATGCCAAGTGCTATTCTGTAATAAGATGGCTGCACAGTGCAGAGTTTACAATGTTTGAAATGTTTGTCAAAGACCCAACAGTAAACTGAGGGAGGCAGCATGAGGACAGCATAGGTGATGTCCCAAGTTTCTGGAGTCTCTGCATGCCTGGCTGTGGCTGGAATGGGTAGCTTTTTTATCTATGAGTTGGACACTGAGGAGGTTAGATAGGTATCAGAAGGATTTCTCCTTCTAATAAATTCAATTGAAGCATCTTGTAGGATCATCTGGTAGATTTCTTCTTCCCTTGCAGTGGCGAAGTACATTTGTTCCCTTATTCCGTCACTGGTGTGAGAGAAGAGAGGCTTCCTTCTCCAGACGTGGAGAAGGATTGAGTGTGTGGATGTTGTACAAAGTACAAAATGAAACGTTGTCTTCTTTGCCTGCAAGTTTGTGCTGAAGCAACAATTGAACTCTGAGATTTAATGGCTTAATTTTATTTGGACATAATTGCCTTACTTGTTGTCTCTTCTGGTTATTTTTGTAATGTCTCCTGTGGACTGTTTGTAGTTTGGGCTGAAAGACAATGTAGGAAAGCAGTTAATTCAGAGGCTCTTCAGACGTGTTTGAAGTAGCATCAGGTAGTTTTCAAGTGGTTATATTCAATCCATTGTATAAAATCCTCTCAGGTTTTTTTCTGAACATCTCCCCATGTAAAACTTGCAGAACTTCTATGAGAGATTCAACTTACACCTTCACAAAGAGTCACAATAATGGCAAGCAAAACAAAACTCATAGTAGCTTTTAGCCTTTCATTTAAAAGGCTTTTGTAATGGATTTAAAACTTCAAATTCTGGCCACAGGGTATAACGGACAACAACATGTATTTATTTTGCTGTCATGGTTCTTCTTTAGAAGTGTTACAGAGAAATGCTAGGATCTGTCCACCTTTCTTTACTTTTAGTCCATTAAACTTGAGTTCAAGTTATAAAGTGTTCTGACTTGTTGCACTGCCCTGTGTTCTTGGGGAGATGTAGACTAACTATGTAGTTTTAATGAGCTACAAACTATTCCCATAGAATCATAGAATCATGGAATGGTATGGTTTGGGTTGGAAGGAACCTTAAAGATCATCTAGTTCCTGCTGTGGACAGGGACACTTTCTCTTAGACCAGGTTGCTAAAAGTCCCATCCAGCCTGGCTGTGAACACTTCCAGGGTCATCCACAACCTGGGGAACCTGTTCCAGTGTCTCATCACCCTCACAGTAAAGGATTTATTCCTATTATCTAATCTAAACCTATCCTATTTCAGTTTAAAGCCATTCTCCCTTGTCATTACAGACCCTTGTAAAAAGGCCTTCTCCAGTTCACTTACACCCCTTTAGGTCCTGAAGGTGCTGTAAAGTCTCTCCAGAGCTTTCTCTTCTCCAGGCTGAACAAACCCAGCTCTCTCCCAGCTCTCTCAGCCTGTCTACATAGGAGAGGTGTCCTTAGATCATCTTTGTGGCTTTCCTCTTGCACTTGCTCCAACAAGTGCATGTTCTTCTTATGTTAAAGGCCCCAGACCAGAATGCAGTATTCTGAATATGTGATGCAAGATTGCAAAAAAATGAAATTCTGTCAAGAGTAAGTGTGAACATCTTACAAAGGTCAGAGCAGAGTAATGTCTTTATAGTAATGTGTTTGTAAAACAGCTTTAAAAAGCCTAGGTGCTAAACTTAATTATTTTTTTCTCACATCTGATTTTGATGGGGCATTAAAATATTTGATAATTTTAATTCTATTTCCTATGTAATTTTCCACTTTATATCTGTTGTGGTTTGACCCCAGTGGGCAACTAAGCCCCATGCAGCCATTTACTCATTGCCTCCACAGTGGGCTGGGGGAGAAAATCAGAAGGGCAGAAGTGAAAAAACTTACGGGTTGAGACATTCAGTTTAATTAGGAAAGTAAAAGCCACACATGCAAGGAAATCATGCAGCCTTTCCCATGGGCAGGCATGAGTTCAGCCATCTCCAGGAAAGCAGGACTCCCATCACCCATAACAGGGACTTGGGAAGACAAAAGCCATCACTCCAAACATCCCCTCCTTCCTTTTTTCTTCACTCTGATCATATTTTAACAATCTGGCCTATTCTTTTTCTGTGTCTTTAGGTAACAGGAGAGGAGTCTCTGTTTTTATTTAAAATAGGTGATGTTTTTGGGGAATTTCCACAATCTAAATGATATATGGAATCACATTAGCTGAGAGTTTGCCTAGTGAATGCTGTAGATTGAGGAATGGATGATGCATTCCATGAGGAGTAGATACTCAGCTGCTGTTTGGAGTCTTCATTAAATTGCTGGAGATGGTATGCCTTCCTGATGTTTTGCACTCAATTTTAAAACTGTTTGAGGCATGATCCAACAAAAGGAACATAATGTATTAGTAGCTCATTAAAATTCAAATTGTCCTTAATTCATAGCCTGTGTGTCATACCCCTCATGGTTTTATTCTGCTTCTAATGTTGCATAACTTGGTTGAAGCTAATGCTTTATTTTAAATTCTCTAGTACTCCTTTCTGGGGTAATTTGATTTCAAATGAAAGACAGAATTCGTAATTTAAAAGTTTGTTAATAGATTAAAACATGAGGCTTCCTTAGAAGGCTAATGTCTAATCATGGGCATCAAGTGTTGTATTTTATTTGTCTTATGTTCTGCAGCAATATATTTTGGGGGGGGAAGGATTTTGAAAAACCTCTTAATAAAATACATACAAATAAAACCTCCTGTTTTTAATTTTGAATACCAGTGTATTCAAAATTAAAACCAGGAGGTTTTATTTGTATGTATTCATAGCAATTTGTACAGATATGGCTAAAAGGTGTATAGAGAATGGCGAGTAAAAAGAATATTAAAAACCAGGTCTCATGCTTTCAACCCTTTCATTTGTCTTGCCTGCATCGATGAACCTTTCCAGAATAATTTCAGACCAAACACTTTATTAAGAATAGCATTCAAAAATGCCAAGCCAGTTTTGTTATGAAACCACTCCCGTGTTATGCCTGGCAGTAACATGTTTTTTATGTTGTTTTTTACCAACATTTTGCATGTTGGTAAGCAAGTGTCATGGGTTAAACCCAGCCAGCAACCAAGTGCCACTCCTGAGCTGTTACCCCAGGAAGGGCTAATTTCTGAGGCTGAGAATAGACATGTTTCATTATGGCAAGGTGGAGATCACGTTCTGCAGGACAGAGCAGGAGGAATGCCTTGCAGTGGGGAGAGGGATCCCCAAAAAATTCCTGTAAGCCTTCCTGTTAGTGCTAAAAAGTTTCCCCTCAACGATAGATCTCAAATGTTTTGATGTATTTATACTTCAGACAGTGTAATGCTGTATAAACACTGTGGTCCCTGATCACCTGGATGACGTTTATACCAGTTAATTGATTTGAGCTCAGTAAAATAAAATCTTCTGTAAAACCATGATAAAAGGCAAGGCTGAAGATGAGAGATTTCGTACTACAATAGCAGATCCTGTGGCTATCCCAGCATGATATTCCTGGTGAATGACACATTGTTACTACTTTTCATAGAGAATTGCTAACTGACTTCTCTCGACTTTTTACAAATATTCTTCTAAAAAGTAGAGGAGCACTTGGTGGATCCGTTATTACTATTGTAGCTGAAGGTCTAGAATCAGAGGCTTATTTTCTGGTCTAGGGAGCAGTGCAGCAGAAGGAATAAAACATTTTGGGTTTAAAGTAGCAAAGTACACTGAACAAGTGGCAAGCATGAGGATAAAATTATTTGGCTTATGATTGAATTTTTCATCTGAAAGTCATAGTGTTTTTGTGAAAAGATATTTTATTTTTCAAGCCATACCAAAGAAATAGCTTTTTCAGTTGGCATGCTTTGCAAGGTTTTTCCACATGTGAAATAAATCATGATAACATAGGGATATATGGAAGCTTTCCATAAAGATTTTATGGTGTTCAGTTCAGCATGATGAATAATTAAATTTGGCATAGTTGTATAATAAGTAGGTATAATATTGAAGGCAGATAGTGCCTGTTCTGACTGCCTCAATTCTCAGAAATTATTTCATGTAAGCCCTTCCAGGTATTTCTTCATTTGCACCTGGACTTACTGATCCTTTCTGAGATGTCTGTGCACGGTGGGCTTTTGTCACCACCTCAGAGCTGAAATGCTGGTTTGCTGCAGGAGCTGCCCTGAGAAAGAGCTCTGGCTAAATGAGTTATCCAGCAAATAAAATATTGATGTTGGGAGCCTAGTTCTGGCTGACATTCCTGGTGTCACTGTTTGGCATGGAATTGGATGCTGACACTGTAATCCTGTTGTATTGGCAGGCTGTTCCTTAAGCATTGCTTTTGTATATTTAGTGTAGAAGCACTCTGTGCTTCTCAAACCCTTGGACAGTGCTCCTGTTAGGATGATAGTCATGAATACTTGTTAATGTATTTTTGTAGCATTTGGATCAAGTTACATTACAGTGAACTGACTCAACAATTTGGGATCTAATAAAAGCTTTTTTGTTGGAACGGAGCTCTGTTGAATGTATTTCTTTTTCCACCTCGGTGTTTTCCTTTTGTTTGAGATCTGCATATATCTCTTTAATTTTGATTCTTAAAGGATTAATAACATCGACTCTTACATAAGTAACTGTGTCATTTTTAAATATTCAGGAGGAGCAGATCTGTGCAGAGAACACATTTGTGTGGTTATATTTTAGAGCAGAATTGGATTTTTTTCAGGATTGCGATCAGTACTTTGTGTGCAGTGTATTGATTTTTCTAGAAGTTAATGAAAACATCATTTATTTTAAAATAGCATTGCAGAATGTAAAAATTTTGACTGCAATTTGGGGTTACTTAACATATATGTCATAGTTTACATAAACGCCTTATATATGCTGTTGGGAGAGCTAAACCTATGATTTTCCATGCTAACTTTGGAAAGTGAATATGATTGTCTTTTAATTTGACGAACTTCATAGCACTTTGAGCATGTATAAAATGTGCACTATGTGCTCCTTTGTCACACTCTGCATAAAACTGATACATCAAGGATGTTCATAGCAATCAACACAGGAGAGAAACCTCAGACTTGCAGCTCTAACTGAAGGCTTGACCTTTACAAATACCTGCTTTAATGTGGCTTACAGGTGTAAGACGAAGGTGTACGCAGACAACCTTCCCACGACGAGCGTTGTGATTGTGTTCCACAACGAGGCCTGGAGCACGCTGCTGCGGACCGTGCACAGCGTGATAAACCGCTCCCCGCGGCACATGCTGGAAGAGATCGTCCTCGTCGATGATGCCAGCGAAAGAGGTAGGGATAATGTCAGAGCTTAACTTGCTGCTCTTGGTATTTCCAAAACTGAAGCTGTCTTGATGTGGGCTCAGCCCTCCCTAGCAAAACACAGCACCTGGGACAGGGGAGGGCAGAGGGAGCAATGCCCTTTTTGAAATACAAATGGATCATTCTGCACTGAAAGCTGGTGTAACTTCATCTGTCTGGTTACTCTTCTGTTGGCAGCGTGGACTTTGTGTTTGCTAGGGGGTTTATTCTATTAGAGTTTTAGTGTTTTGCATTTAGAATTTTAGCACATTCATGCAGCTTGAGGGCGTTTAATACTTGAATCACCTGGTGAATAATAGCAAAGGGAACTCTGTTGCACACGTTTAAATTTACTATCCATTAGGCTTGGTTTTCAGAGGGATCAATTTTGATTATTCAGTTCATGGGAAGTTAAAATTCAGTTTCTGTGCTGCAAGAGGTTCCATTTCTTAATAAATAGTGCTCCAGATGAAAACTCCATGCTACAGAATGAAACTTGTCAAATGTCATAAGCAAAACTTGAAGCTGATTTTTTTTTGTAAAATATAATATTATTTAGATTTTAATCTTCATAGTATTTTAAATTGCGGTATATTAGAAATAAAAATATTATTCTATATAATAATTAATATTTCATTTTGGTTAATAGTTGATATTTGTCTTGTTCTTTGCTCAATATTGCTTGATGGTATGGATTATGCAGTACTTTTTTTCCTTGTGTCAGCAAATGGAGGGGAGAAGGTAGTACAGGTTTACTAAATCAAACATGCCTATATTTTTATATTGATACACCTTTTTTCCCTTTATTTCTGTTTTGAAAGTTTTCTACTAGAACCAATGGCTAGTAGACCACTAGAGAAAAAGTCTTGACAGTCACCAGTTGTAGGCTGTTGCCTGCATCAGAAAGAATTCCCATGTGTCACATGTAGAAGGGTTTTACAGCATGCTGACAATCTCAGCCTGTCACTTCTCATTCCAGTGATGCAAAATTCGTGTTTTGCTGCCTGTGGTAGTTCCAGCTTCAGAGTAAGATGTCTGACTGTTGTCCATATGACAAGATGTGCCCAAGATCTGTGTGTATGATGAGAGGTGCTGGATTTGCCCCAAGTAGCCCTATGGTACATGGGTTACAGTGGCTAATGGGAGGTTTTAGGATAGTTAGGAACCTACCATGGTTCGCAGGAGCTTTTGTAGCTGAAGACCATTAGAAGTGGATTTTTGCTCTACCACTAAGGCGGTAGCAAATATGCTGAGTTGCTGCTTCAGGTTATGTGTGTGTGCATGATGCCTGGCATGTTAGCTGGCCTGTCCACTGGCTAGGTGTGGAGCACGGCTGCCTGTGGAGTAGCTGAGGACAGATCCCATCAGCCAATGGCGCTCTCACTGCTCTGCTTTCCTGAGGAAGTGCAGCGCACGCACTCGGGTTGTGTTCACACTTGTCTCTGCTCCTTTCCTCTCTTGGGCGCTCTCACTTGCTTTTGCTTTTCTTTTTTTACTTAACTCTGATGCCTTGAGAGGATACCTAGAACAGAGGCTAGACAGAGTTAAAGGAATAAAAGTATGTATTTATTAAAAAGGCCTTCAAAGCATACAGCTTGGGCAGTACCAGGGCTCAGCCACGGCTACACCCAAGATCGACTCTGAGTCACGAATTTTCACCCTTTTATAAGTTTTGGTGCATTTACGTACTGGGGTCATTATCCAATGACAGCTTCAGGTTATGAAGTCCCATCCTCCCAGATTGCTCTCCTCAATTCACTGTTATTTATACTTCTTGGGCCTGAAGCTGCAATGGTGTCCTTGGTCCTCAGGCTGGAAATGGATTGTTTTGTGTAACTAAACTGTGAAGAGAACTTGCTAACACTTTATATGAAGTTCAGAGTTATATACTAATGCAGTACAGAATCTGGAAAATATGAAAGTTAAAACTTAAGGCATCAACTCTTAAGTGTTTCAGCTAATTCCAGTGCAATTTGGAAGAAAGAACAGAAGCATTAAATACTATTACATTCCGGCAGCAGAGGAGAAATGCCTATGCGAAGTGCCACAGAAATATGTTCCAGATTAAATGAGAGGCATGATCAGCTTTTGCTTTTACAAAGGCCTGACATCAAATTTTTGCTTTTTGCACTTGTGGGTAATTTGTAATTATACTCCTTGATTTGTTGTAGTTTTTTAACCTTTATGTAAAAATTCTACATTTTATTTATCAAAACAGTTCTTGGCACTAATTCAAATCAGTGCTAATTATTATTTGTGACAAGTCAGCTTTCAGTATGACCTAGAAATAAAGAGCAAGCTAATATTAGAATATGTAGACATCATATTACTTCTGTTTTGCCTCTTCAATTTCTGTTTTAGAAAAAAAATCAATTTCAACGTAGCAATGAGATGTCCTCACTATGAATCATAGAATTCTAGACCACTTAAAAAAGCATGTGGCTTTCTATAGATAAATTTTCTGTTTCTGGGTTTGGTAATAAACCAAATTAACTTAATTCCAGGTTGAACGATAGAGCATTTCATACTTTCTTTGGTGGTGTTACTGAACCTGTTCCAGTATTTCTTTTTGAAGCCTGTGATCTTCATTTCAGATCACTTAGGCATCTTTTATTTGTTGTTATTTCCAACAATTACTGAGAGGGATTTTTTTTGTTGTTCTGTTTTCCTAGAACTTGTTATGGTTCCATCAAGCATGCTTTTACATTAAACAAAACAGAAGGATATGATGCCTGAAGATGTGAAGGGTTTGTGTTTGCTGCTTAAGCATTCTGTTTGTGTTGAATTAAAGCAGAGTACTTTTCCAGAAAAAGACAATGTTCAGCCTGAGTATTGTATATTGAATTCTAACATCAGAGTCATTTTAATTGGAATAAAGTAAGCACTCAGTCTGCCTGAAGCACACTTTGTACCTGCTAGTGTCATGTTCTTAGAAGAATGAATTTGCATAAGAGCATACATTTATTTACACCCAAAAGAAAAGCATTGGGGAAACAAGACATATCTGTAACATTGTTCTCTAGTTACTGATCAGAACTGCAACTTTAGTTTTTAAAGATTGATCTTTGGTAACTGGTTCAAAACAGTTAACAGGGGAAATCACCATTAGCTGGTACCTCAAACTAGGTCAGCAGCTGAGTGTGGTAGGCAGCTTGCGTCAGGATTGACCACATCCACAGAACTACAGAGATACAGGTCAAAGCAACAAGACTGCAACTGAATCCTGCCAACAATACTGAGAAAAATATTCATACATCTTAAAAAAAAGTTTGCATGCTTATAAAAATGATAAGACTGTATTATTGTAGTTTAATTTAAAAAAAAGGGGTTTGAAACCTAGTTTTTCATTTACATTCATATCAGGGTGACTTTGTTATAGATCGACAAGGTATTTTTCAACTAATGCACTTAGTTGACTTGAATCGAATATGTTTGCTCTTTTGGTTTCCTTAGTGCTGCTACTTCTACAGAAGATGCTCAGTCCTAGGTAAAACTATACACCCTTTTGACAGAGAAAAGGCATGAGAAGAATATCCACCACAGAGAGTTTATAGTTATACCTATGAAATGGCATGAACTCTTG
The DNA here is from genome assembly GCA_013397195.1 of Hylia prasina. Lineage (NCBI taxonomy): Eukaryota > Metazoa > Chordata > Aves > Passeriformes > Sylviidae > Hylia > Hylia prasina. The sequence goes on along the minus strand of VYXD01009094.1, from coordinate 256,750 downwards.
CTGTTCAAAATTAGAAGTGTTGTGGAGATGTTTGGTTTTATTTAAATATTATCAAACCTCACTCTGTTGGAAGTGTATGAAGCAATGCTGAAAAATTAGAGAGCTCTAATCCTGGGTCACTTACAAGCAGCTGACTCTGTAACAGACAAAACTTTTCATCTCAGTGTTCAGGATAGAATTTAGTATGACCAATAGGTTTGTATAAAGAGTCATCTCCATGGCTTTATCCTGATGTTTCTTGTAGGCCAAAATGTATTACATTCATTAAAAGATTATTCAAATATTTGGTTTTTTTCTTTAAGACAAAAAATCAAGTCTTACCTTATAGGAAGCTATTGCTAGTTTTGGGGTGCATAACTAATCAAGAAAGCTAGATTCCTGCTACTTGAACAAAGGGAGCTATTTGTAAGGGATGTGTATTACTCTTAGAGAGGGTGTTCTGGAGGGAAAATAGCTGCTCAGATTTGAGCATTTTACCCTAACTGCTGGTAGCAGAGAAACTTCAGAAATCTTGATGCCTGAATTATTTACTATGCTTTTATAGGGATGAGGTATCAAGCCTAATCTTTTCTGCATACTTTGCTGAAGCTCTAGTGGTATTTTAAGGACACAGTTACTGGAGGTCTGTCACAATGTTTTGTTTCTGGGAATAGCCCCTTCTGAAGTTTTGAACAAGGTGATAGTTCATAAGAATGTTCTTATGGATGTGGTTAAACATGGGAGGAACATGGTTCTTAACCTTTTTCTCTCTGCAGTGAAAAAATTGTGCACACCTCTGATTCTTTCTTAGAGAAAAAAAAAAAAGTACTTGATAAATTGAAATTTTAAATGTAGGTAGGACTCAAGATTTTCATATGCAATACATTGAGCATGACTTTCTGTAATGTAAGTTTGTGTTTTATGGAAGTTCTTGACTGGCTGCAGTTGTGTTATTGCAATCTTTCTCTTCCCCCTGCCAGAATTTTACTGTTCTGTTAATGTAGCTACATTCAAGAGCCAATGTCACAGCCCATATTCATTTAAGTTTCAAGTGGACGGTACTACTTTAAAAGCTTATCAGTACTACACTTGAAATGTGCAGAGAAACATGTTGATTTGTGTGACTTTGCTCATCAGACAGTGAGCGCAGAGAGAAATGCAGCGCACTGTGTATATCATGTATACATTAAAGCTATAAACATTGCAATGATGCTAGTTCTTTTAAATTAGTGGCTTTGGAAAGCTACACTGTAAAGAGATGAGACAATATTTGCTACAGACTCAGTCATGATCTCTGTACTCAACCTCAAAAGCCTTGCAAAATTCAGGCATGTACACTTGGTTTGTACTAAGAAACGTGTATTAATTGAGTCTCTGTTCGTATGCAAACTAAGAATTAACTTGCTTTGAGTTTCTCTGGAGACAAATATTTAGATGTATCAAACTCTTATGTAATTTTAGCACAGTTTAGCTTTCAAGACATGTCAGAACTTATTTCTGTGGGTTTTAGTGGCAGTCCAACAATGCACAGAAAAAAGCGAGAAGGCAATTAGAACTCATTCATCTGGAGAAGTGGTAAGGAATGGTAATCACCTTCAATTCAGCCCTGCCTCTTGAGGTTTGCAAGAGTCACTAAGAGTTTGTGCTGAGCTTCCCTCCTGACCCCTCCAGTATCACATTTATTTTTGTATGAGGTACTTTCTACCTTATGTTAGATCCAATACAGGCCATGCACTGTTGTATTACAACTTTCAACTCCCATGTGCTTTGAGTGTACAATGTAATAATCCATAGGTGTGCAATAAGACTATTTTGCCTTTTTTTACACATTTAGACACTGTGAGTTATTGCAGAAATCTGCTTCTGTGACTGTCCATTGCATTCTCCCTCACCTCTTTGTTCTTCCTTTGGCCCCAATCATGATAACCCAATAGCTCTTTGCAGTGCAAGTAATTTTGAGTCTCTGCGTGTATGATAATTGACTGTTGTATTTTAAATAACTTGTTCTTCATGATTTAAGCTACACTGAAATTCGTTGGTATTACAGAGTCTCATTTATCTATAGTTCATTATCTTTTTTTTAGGTGTTATAGTGATAATCTAATAGAAAAAATATTAGCCAGAAAACCCTAGAGAAAGCACAATTGAAAAATCAGTTTGATTGTGTTTTAAACTTCTCAAAAGGAAATTATCAATAAGTTGCGTTACTGTAGGAGGCAATTCATTATATTCAGCTAGTCAAACCATTTCTGTATTTCCTTGGTAGAGAAATGTTGTGTCCAAGAGCACTTGTGCGTGTTTTTTCAAAATAAGTATCCCATCTTCTGTGCGGTAAAAACTTGCAAATCCTATCTGGGTTTTGTGTAAGCGTTCTACCCTCTCTTCCTTTTTGTGTTTTCCATAATGAAGAAATAAAGAGGAGGAGGTGCTTTCTGTGCTATTGAGTGAAACACTTGGGAGATGTGGAAAGGAGTATTGTGAAGTGTAGAGGAAACTAACTGAGAAAATAGAAAAAGGATAGACAAGAACAGGGGAAATGTGCCTTAACTCAAGTCTCTGCATTAAATAAAAGAAGCTAAGCTACATAACGAACAGTTTTGATTGTTTTGATCATTTTTTACAGATTTCTTGAAAAGACCACTGGAGAGTTATGTGAAAAAATTAAAAGTACCTGTTCATGTGATTCGAATGGAGCAGCGTTCTGGATTGATTAGAGCAAGATTAAAGGGAGCTGCTGCTTCTAAAGGCCAAGTCATCACCTTCTTAGATGCTCATTGTGAATGTACAGTAGGCTGGCTTGAACCTCTGCTGGCAAGGATCAAAGCTGACAGGTAATTATCCATCTATTCACCCATGTTGGGTTTTTTCAGTTATTAAGAAATTTTCCAAGTATTACAAAATAGCCTACAAGCAAGTATCTACTTGCTGAAGAGCTGAATAAATTCTCATTGGTGTAAGGATAAAAGGATAATTTAGTTAAACTTTTAAAAGTAAGACTCTGTTTCAAATGAAGTCTGTACTGGGATGCATGGAATAATGTGTTAAATAGCCAGAGCAATGAATGAAATTGAGGAATTAGAGAAATTGAGGTCTTCAGTCTGCAGCTTGGCCTATTCTTTCATGAATTTGGGAAGATATTCTTGAGAAAGAGGTCAAGCCCTGATCTTGTGTAGCACCAACATTGTGAACAAGAACTGTTTTCAGGCTCTCATTGTGATTTCTTTATTACATAATGGTTTTAGTGGAAATCCAGGCTGTGTCTTATACATCTAATACATCTTCTGGGATGTATTTTCTAAAGTTAGAATAATTACTGGGATCATGCTGATCTACACTTACATACGATGGAAATTGTATTGGGGACAAAAGTGAGAGAATTGTCTGCTCTAGAAAATATTCATACATCTGAACAGTAGCTGTAATTGTGCACTAGTCTGTTAGTAGACAACATATTAAATAGAATAAAATATGGCGCTAAAGGTCCCTGTTTTTTTATTATAGATGAAAAAATCACACTTGCAATTTGATGTTACAAAATATAGTGTTACATGATGAACAAGCCACAAATAATGAAGAATCTTTGTTTAGCACTGAGCAAAGACAAAGTAAATTTTGTTAGCATTAATTAGGTTTTGTGAGACTACAGTACATATTGTTACAATTTGTGCAAATCTCCCAAGTCCTTTGAATTCAGTTGCAAGCAACCTCTGAATCTTTTTACAGAGCTTCCCATGAGAGGAAGCCCACTTTGAGCATTGTTACTTAAGTGTCTTTTATGATGATTAGAATTGGTTTCTGTGAATATATGTATTAATAATGTCAGGGCAGTGGACAACGAGGCCACTTTCTGTCGACTGTGATGCAGTAGTTGTACATTGTTAACAATTACTGGCATCTCTTAGTCCTGAGGGTGTGTAAAAATACTTACCCAGAGTTAATATCCAAGTTTTAATTTCAAAACATGCAAGTTACTTTGACCACTCAACTAGATACAAAAACCTCTTGTTTTCTATCTAATTACTGTGTAGCAATGAGAAAGTTGGGATCATTATTTCTGTCTGCAAAGGGATGAATATTTATTACTGGTAATAATGCAAATATGATTTAAAAAAAGATCTGGCATTGCCAAAATTGTATCAGATTTACAATTAGCAAGACAGAACTTTAGTATGTTTCTTGTGAATAATTTATTGAATAATGTTGTTAAAAGATAGTATTATAGAAATTTCAACTGTATGTGTTAAAAAATATTTTTAAAAAAACCCAAACATCTTTTTTTACCCTTTCGATTAATAGACCTATTAATTTAAAATTTAATAATTTTGCTTCTTTCCATTTCCTAGGAAGACAGTAGTGTGTCCCATCATTGATGTAATCAGTGATGACACCTTCGAATATATGGCAGGTTCTGACATGACCTATGGAGGCTTCAACTGGAAGCTGAATTTTCGTTGGTACCCTGTTCCTCAGAGAGAGATGGATCGAAGGAAAGGAGACCGAACCCTCCCTGTTAGGTAATGAGGAATTAATAAATGGGTTAAAATCTTTGCCTGAGATTTGCTTTTTATAATACAATTGAAAGTAAGTACTTAAGGTTGTTAAGTACTTAGTCAATCATTGTACCAACTTTTTTGCCTGGTTGAAGGAACAACATGAAAGTTCTTGCATGGATCGGTTGTCGGTAACTTTTGGTACAAATAAAGGAATCAATCACTTTGTCTCTTTGGAAATATTTTTCTTTTCTATGTTAATTACTGCAGAATTACTAATTCTCAGATAGCATTTATAATGATACATAAGTTTTGAATAAAGATTTTTTTTTAATTGAACCTGACTTTTATCTTTTCCTATAACAAAGTAAGCTGTATTTTGTAAATATGCATTAATTTTTGATATATGCATATATGCATGTATATTTGTGTATGTGCATTTATATGCAAACTTTGTCTTAAAAGGGGGGATAGGAGGTAAATTTATACTAGGATGTCGTGTAGGTTTATGAGAAAGTTAATGAGAAAGATAGTTTTTGTGTAATGTGTACACCTTTTAACAGTTGCAAGCGTACACTCTCTGTCCTTACTTTTCTGAAAACTGGACATTATTTACTTAGAGTAAAGCTCAGGATCTGGCCTTTGCTGGTTTTTGTTTGTCTTTAGTTTAAGAAATTAAGAGGTCTTCTCAGGATATGGCTGATTGTAATCTTCTCTTCCCCCTGTTTCCTTTTAGTGGGAGAAAATACATATAAGTTTTTAGTTAGCTTGTGACCTGGCTTGTATTTTGTGTCTTTCAGAAAAAGCCCTAAACATTTCAGGGAAATAGCTAGTGATATAGAATCATTTATGCTAAAAATAATGAATTGAAGTACATAATAAAAGTAAACAATTGAACTACAAAGTTATGTCATTGGCCTAATGTAATTTACTTATTGTATATTTGTTATCTAAAAAAGTTGAAACTTGGGAGATATTTCTAAAGCTCTGAGAAACTACTAGCAGAGTTTTATTTTTTTGTACCAATAAGGAATCTGTAAGGAAAATCTGGATGTAACCATGACTGTACAATTTTCTTGTACGAAGCAATAAAAGTGAAAGCAAGCAGGGTGCTTAATGGCCTCACAGAACTGTTTCACGAACAGTAGCCTGAAGTATAATTTTCCTTCATGAAACTTTTCTTTTTTATGAGTTACCAGCATTGGAGGCAGAGGTCCTTCTCAGGAATGACATCAGCTTTCTAGGGACTGTTTCTCTATCTAGACACCAGTTTGAAATGAGAAAATAAGAACTGCCACTACCTAATTCCATCTCTGGAAAAATTTGAGCTAGCAAGTACACCAACAGTAACAGAGTTTGAAGGGAAGCTTACTGAGAAGGAATATATTAGGAACTTGGGCAATAAACAGCTGTTTTATCAGTGTAAGTGTGAAATGTATCTAAGTATGTTTTTATAGTGACCAAGGTGTTGTTTTTATTTTTCTCCCCCCAGGACACCTACAATGGCAGGAGGCCTTTTTTCAATAGACAGAGATTACTTTCAGGAAATTGGAACATACGATGCTGGAATGGATATTTGGGGTGGAGAAAACTTAGAAATTTCCTTCAGGGTAGGTAAAACTCTGCAGTGCTTTATTAATCATTAATGTATTAATCAGAACAGTGTGTCTGGATTTCTGTAAAACACAGATCTTCCATCTGCACCAGCTTCCTCTTCTGTTGCAGCTGGCCCTTCCCTGCCCTGTTAAGTTCCTACAGCAGAGATACACAAAGACTGTATCTGTCAGTAAAAAGGGCATGATGAATTGTTGGTGGAGCTTTGTGATTAAAAGATTAGGATGGTTGTTCTGAATAATAAGTGTTTGTGTATCAAAAGGAATTCAGGTAGAAAAGCTGTTAGGGGAGCATCAGTTAAGGGTGATGTCGTCAGCGCATCGTTTAATGTGTCAATGAGATGTGAGCACCTCTGTTACAAACCCTCTCTTCTTGCTCTTTACTAACTTCATGATTTCCTGTGTTCATTTGGTTGTGGACCTAACCAGTGTTATTCTCATTTTTGTTCTGACCAAATAGCACCATTTCCTTTCATTTTACTTGTCAGCAAAAAGTACATAGGTGGAGATTCTTCTGAAATACTTCAGCTTTCTGAATCTGCCATTTTTTAAGGTCCAAGATAAAACTGAAAGTGTTTTCAGAGACTTGGGAAGTGTGTGGGTTCTTTTACGTGGAGATTGTTTTATAATGGACTATATTAGACACCTGTTAGTTCCTGTGATTCATGAGAGGCTTTTCCTTCCTTCGTGGTCAGCTTGCCCCGATCTTTAAAGTAATCTCTGGCTGATGAGGTATTGCTCTGGGGGCTGAAGTACTTTCATATGCTGCCTTGCTTGTGCTTGTGAGCATCTTTAGCTGTTGAGCAGGAAAAAACATGCAGTTCTCCTCCATGCAGTATGCATTTGTTCTAGACCTCAGCTAATGTCGTTTCCCCACCTTGAACAGAAGCAAGTGATTAATGTTTTGGAACTTTTTTTAACAACTTGTAACTATGCAATAATTGTTCTGTCGCTTCCAGATCTGGCAGTGTGGTGGCACTTTGGAAATTGTAACTTGTTCACATGTTGGGCATGTGTTCAGAAAAGCAACACCGTACACTTTCCCAGGCGGCACAGGGCAGATAATCAACAAAAATAACAGGCGGCTCGCAGAAGTCTGGATGGATGAATTCAAAAACTTTTTCTACATTATTTCCCCAGGTGAGCAGGTTTTTGGTTATGAGAAATACTTATTAAGAATTAAAATGTTGCTACTACTGGGAAATAATGTATTTATATAAGTATGTTACTACTTTGAAGTTGGTTAAGACAGAACTCACTTAAGGTGTACAAAAAGTAAGGTCTTAATTGAAAAATAATTTTGTTAGCCAGAGATATGCCCTGAAGGGAGATTTTTTTGCTTGCTTTTTAACATGAACATGATTTATGAATGAGCTTCCTGTGCAATAGAATTGAAACTCAGTGGAACATCAAAGAGCTCAGCTGTAGTGCTGAAAATTAACCGTCCAAAGTCATATCGGAATGTACTGAATTTTGGGCTCTGGCTTCCATGTTGTAGACATTCCATGGTGAATACATCAGAAGTGATTTAAGTGAAAGCCAGAGGCACGAGTGGCAAAAGTGAATATCTTCTGTCTTGACAGGATTTGTACTTCACTATCTAGAGTATAGGGACAAGTTGCCAATATAATTGACTGTGATGATGTTTATCGTGTTTCTTTATGTGGATGTTAGCAAAACAAGAGGATGTAAACTATGAGAAAAAAATTCCCCATGAACTCTGATTTTCTGAAAAAAATTCAGGAGAAAAAAGGAAGCCTGGGAAATAGTGAATTATTACTTTCAACTATAGGTTATTTTTATTGTTATATAAAAAGAGAAACTTCAGGTAGCAACGGCCAACTTTTCTAAATACTTGAGACATTAGACTTTATGTACTAAGTGGTAGTTTTATATGCCACATCTGCTTTTCCAAAGAAATTTCCTTAAAACTATTATTTCCTTATGACCTGCTTATTAAACCTACATTACTATTGACATTTAAAAGCTGTAATGCAATGTAATATGAGTGTGAACAGTGTCAAATTTGAGATTCTGGGTTTTACAGATGCTTGTGAGAGCAGCTGACAGTGTGGAGTTATGGTGGTTTTGTCTTAAAGAATGCTTTATTCAAATGAGACTGTGTAAGACTTAATTAAAAAAATCTTGCTACTATTCAAAACTTTTTTAGGTGAAATCAGAAGCTAACAGTTTATTGTTATTGCCCTGTTGTGTAATTAATATAGCATTACGAGTTCAAATATGAACATGTATATATATTCAGAAAAGTTGTATATAAATAGGTGCAGTCTTTTTTGGTAAAGATTGCTGTTATGCATCCATGTCAAGCTAGATTTTAAAAGATACAAAGTTGCAGAAAGACCTAATTATAAAAAAATAACCAAATTCTTTAAAAAATGTAAACTACTGATAAGCCATGATAAGACTCTGTTATTTTATACATCACCTTTATATTCCTTCCATTTTTTGCAGTAAACATAAGCTACAAAAGGAGTTACACTCTTGCAATTTTATAGGATTGGGTTTTTTTGGTAGGACTTTCATAGCATTGCAGAGTATGCCTGCATTCTCCAAAGACAGTAAAAATTCTGAAATGGTGAAAGTAAGTTAAGCAATTATCTGTAACTGCACTGTATATTTTTCTTTCATTTCAAAAGATGCATGTCTGCATAATTTGTATGCTAATGGGCTGTGATTGTTGGATAGGGATATGCTCCAGCCAAGCTGCTCTTAGAGCATCTGCACCTGCTGCCTCTCACATGCTCTCATTTGTGTCCCCATAACCGTATTGACCATGCACTGAAGTTCGATGCCAGCATTTTCAAGTGTCTCAAGAATGGGATAATACTGTATCTGAATAAGCTAGGTTATTCTGAAATTGATTTGTTGCCTGGGACTGTGAGGAAAATGCCCAGTACTGTGGATCATTCTTTAGCTCTGATGAAAATCTGTTGTTCAGAGAATGAACACAAATGTACTCAGAGCCACTCATACCTCTCATCCCCCCCAAATCCACATAAGTTGTGAGAGCCAGTAGATATTACCTAACAAGGATTACTATTTTGGGAAGTTCACGGACACCTTATTCTTGTAATTCTGGTATCTCCAATCTGAGCTGAGTGTTGCAGACTGGGATTTTACCCATTGACAACAAATTGCATCATTACAGATTTCAGTAAGTCTCTTGTGGGCATTAGTTGTTTAGGAACTCTGTGAATCTCTGCTAGCTTGGCTCACTTGGCTTTTCCAGATATCCTTCTAAAATAAAAATTTAAATGTGTAGTTCTTACAGAATCCTGCTGTAGTAATCCTCAGGCAGAACACAGTGTGCAGCTTGTGAAACTGTTTGCTGTACAAATGTGTACTTTCGGTATTACTGTGACCAGTGTCACAAGTCCTTGCAAGGAGCGAGGTGAGGATTCTTAGGCCGATGCTGTTTGCAAGCTTTGTGTGCAGATGAATGAGGAAAACAGGCAATCCTCTGTGCACCCAGCATTTTTCTCGCTAGGTGATATTGATGCAAAAAAATGGATTTTTGAAGGAGATAATACACTGACAAGCGTCACTGAGCCTAGCTAACAAGACGCTTGTTTCCTCCTTTATATTTTCTTTTCTGTTCCCCTAAGACAGTGAATCACAGAGGGATTCATCCAGGAAAGCAAATATAAGATTCCCAGGTAGTTTTCCCACTTCACGTAATCAGTGTTGTCTGGGAAAAAAGTCCTGCTGCTTGAGTGATAGGAACTCAACAAACTTTTTATTATTGATGTAATGTAATTAAATGAAAAGCTTCCTTCTTGAAAAGTAAACCTGTAATCCTTTCCTTCCTTTTTAAGTATAGGCCAGTAGAAACTGCTACTTGTCTGTTTTAAGCTTGTGTGTATTTTAGAAGCCATCCCTCTGCTTAGGAGTGGTTAGGTACAGATGGAGGTTGGGCAGGAACTTGTTGCAGCTGCTGCTCAGCCAGAATCAAGCCTGTCCCTTTGCAGGCACTGGCAGTGCAGGCACTGGCTGCTGGCCTTTCTCACTAGCTGCTAGCTTTCCTCACAGTCCTGTGTTCCACCAGGGCCCTGTTTCCCAGACCATTTTCTCTTCGGCTTTCAGAAAACAAATCCAGCGTGTGAATAATCTGTTTCCTGGCTCCAGTCATTCTTTCTGTGGACTCTACCACTTCTGTATTTCTAGTTCTGGTCGTTCATCACTTTCTCTAGGCCAAAAGATTAGGACTGTGTTGTCCAAGATGAGGAGGCCTCATGAGATAGGGATGCCTGTCTCACCATCACAGCTTGCTGCAAGGGGAGTGCCTTGCTTTCCATGGCAGGTAATAGGGCTTCACCGCCCCTCACCTTCTCATCCTTCGTCTGCATCAACTGCTTCTGTGACCTGCTGGATTTGTCAGGGTTATTTCTCCTGTGGCCTGGCTCCCCCTGGGTTAAATTAGACACCAGCACAGGAGATACAGCAGGAATCTGAAGATGAGCAAGGGAAAGCTGCCCCTTTGGCAGCAGCAGTTGTAAAGCATTAGGCTGGTCAGCTTTGCCCCAGAGGGTTTATTCTGAGATACGTTTTGAGATATACCCAGAAGGTGTTTTGCCCTGGGACTAAGTGGGCAGGCAGAAAGCCTGAAAAGACAGCACTGTGGAATTACCTAAGCAGCAATCACCTAGACAGGGACAGGGTTGTGTTATCCTGAAAACTGGATCCATAGGCCTTGTATCTAATCACTGCATGCCCTGGTCTCTAGCCCGGCACAGTAAGTCAGGGTTCAGTATGTAGAACCTAGAAATGGAAAACATTATTTATGGTTGATAGGGAAGAGAGAGGAGGGACTGAGTCCGCATCTTGCAGCATAGCTAAGCCTGTGTTCAAAGTACATACTAAATGTTTCCATGTGGTTTTGTGTTCAGCTACTAGTCCCTATTAGCATTAATTGGGAATGCAAAGAATGTAACTATTCAAATTGGTTTAAAATGCTTATTGCTTATAGAGTTTCATAATACTAAATAAAAACAAGTTATATTATTTTTATCAGAAGACTAGATTTAGATGAAATAGTTTGCATACCCTGATTTTGAAAATGACTGAGCAATTTATAATCATGATGATAACAACATGCTGTATTTTTTTTCAAAGGAGTTTAGCATTGCCACACATTAGAATTGAGCAAGGAAATCTTCAGCTCCTAAAATTTTGGGGATGCCCCAACTGTTGCAACATGGCTGGTGCTGGTGTGGCTGGATGATTTGAAGTAGACTTTTTTGCATTACCAATATTTATATTGACTATGTCTTTAAGCATGTGTGTGGGAAAAAAAGTGGTTGTCCCACAGCTAACAGCAAGCTGTGTGACAAATAGAATTATCAGGGAGGCCCAAACTTTTAAATGTAATTAAGGTTGGGGGCAGGGAGGTTCAGGGAGGTTGAGGAAAAATACAGTTATGGTCAAATAAAGACAACAATAGCAAGGTTTCTTAAATACTATTTCTGATCTGTGTGATGCAGAGGCCTCATCCCTGAAAATGTTCAAGGTCAGGTTAGATGCATCTTTGAGCAGCCTGGTACAGAGGAAGGTGTCCCTGCCCATGGCAGAGGGATTGGTATGAGACGATCCTAAAGTCCCTTACAACCCGAACCATTCTGTGGTTATACGATTTCTTCCTGGGTTTTTTTGTGGTTCTTTTTTTTTCTGTTGTTTGGGGTTTTTTTGTTTGTTTGTTTGTTTTGTTTTTTAATTGACCAAAGGTTTGAAAAAGCAAGTGGACGTGACTGGCTTCCTCACGATGCACATACTTTGGAATCTGGCATAATTGTCTCCTCAGAGGAAATCTGATCTAATCCATGTTTTGCAGTTTGGTTTTTGTTTTATTTTTTAGCTGTGCCTTTGAAAAAATGTCCAAAACCCCTAGAAGCTTATATGTATGTCACTGTTGTAGGTATACATATAAATGTTACTGGTCTGTAGAGGAAATAATGATTTAAACCTATACCTAATTTTTGGTACGCTTTATACTTTGCTGCAGGTTTCCTTGCTTTCTTCTATTCTTTTTTTCCCCCAAAAGACCCCATAAGTAACTGACACTGCATTGGATAGATATACTCAAGCTGGTTTAGAGTAATCTTGATAATGTACCAGAAGTTTTGGAAACAGAATAATTCAGCCTTACTAGAGGACACCCCTAAGGCAACTCTACCTGTTCCACTCTTCAGTCCATCTGCTAATTGCTGCTAACTGTAGTCTTTGTGTATGGTTCAGTGCAGACCTGACTTCAGAGAGGATTTTTTAAAAACTTTTCTGAATAAAAGTGGTTTAATGTAATACAGTGTAAGAGAGAAAAATCAGCACTGGCACTTTTTTTGCGTGTGTGTGGTGACATTTAAAACTACTTTAAGAAACAGTGTGCTTGTATGCTATTAAGTCTCACTTTACATTTAATTATTTATGGATGTGACTTTAATTCTTATTGCCATTCAGTGATGTCGCAAAGCCTTGGCAGCGCTGCTTTCAGGAAGCCAGTGTAGCAAGCTGAGTATGTTTTGAGTGTTGTAAGATTGTTGCGAGAGTGACATGATAACTGTTTCATCCATCAGCTGCTTTTTCATCACTGAAAAATGAAGAATCCAGCACTGAGATGTGGTCAAAACCTTTCTGTTCTTGCATTAGAATTGACTCTTTTGAGAGAGTGTTGCTTTTCTTGTAGACCAAATATTTGCTTTCATGATGATAGAACAGCATTCTGTGTCTGGATTTGTTTTGTTGGGGGTTTTTTTGTTGCTTTTTTGTTTGGTTGGGTTTTTTTAAATGTGTCTTTTTATTTCTTGGTTCTGATATTTATTTTGTGACTTGAAAGCCCAGACAGAAGTTTTCTGGGATTATATACAAACAAGATTTCTTTTGCTTTCATTACCTTACCAGTATAGCTTTCCAGTATATTTGTTAAAATTAAGTCCTTAATTTAAACAAACAAACAAACAAACCAAAAAAAAAAAAAAAAAGAGCAGCAAAAAAAGCCTTAAAACCTGGCTAACATTTTTTTCTTTCTGAAATATTGAAATTGTGTTTTTCATTGCCATTTACAGACAGCTAAAGTTTGATCCAATTATCTGTCTCAATTGAGTAGAAAGACACCATCTGCTGGCAAGTCCATTTAATACACAATATGCCAGCTTAGGAATGACTCAAACTCTTTTCAAGGTCAAGAATTTTAGAGGTAACTCACAGTCCTCCAAGTGGAGAGATTTCTGAAAAATGTGTGCAGCTGGAGATCTGTAGTGTGGTGGCCAGCTGAGCCATATTTGTCTGTTGGGGAATTTAAATTGCTGGGGCCACTTTTTGTTCTTTTTCTTTGGTTTGGGTTTTTTGGTAGTGTACTGCATTTGACCTGTGTGATCTGGAGTGTGGGAAATAGATAAAAGACATGATGCTTGAAAAATAGAAATTATCCTACTATTATTAATTATTATTATTGGAATATTAGTTACAATAGTTCTGAATTCAGGTGAAGCAAAAATACCAACTGTTCATGCATACCATCCTCAACCCATCTGCAGATGGGAGTTGCACAGATTAATTTTCAGAAGGAATTAAAGCAACCATAAAGGAATGGGAAGATACAGGAAGAAGGAGCACTTTGATAAATGAGGAGTAAAGGAATAAAAAGGCAAGCAGAGTACCACAAAAAATGATAACAGTCATAATGGTGAACATACTTCCTGCAAACGCTGTGGTTATATTGAACAAATGCTGAATTATTTAAGGTTTAGTGCTCTGTATGAAGGCTGCTTTCTGCCTTTTTTGTGCAGTTAGATAGGTGATGAAGAGTCCAGCAGGAGGTACCTGGCTTACAGAAATAAATTAAATTGGAATTCTGCTTGCTCCATTGAAGGAGACTGCTGTGTTATGCTGCATAGATACATGCTCCAGTTACCACTGGGGATAGAATGGCATTAGTGGCTAAAAAGGTTTCAGCCTTTCCCCTCTATTAACTTAGTAAGCAACTACATTCAAATTGTTCCACAAACCACAGGTAAGAAATTGTCATGCACAGCCCAGATGTAGCAATTCTGTCTGTTGTGGAAAAAGAAGTCACAGGTCTTGACAGACAGGTCTTGTTCTCTCTGAGTATAAACAACATAATGCTGTATTAAGCAAAAACCCTTTTGTATAGAGGTGACTTTTTAAAGAGAAAGCCTTTCATGGAAGTAGTAAATTATACTGATGGGTTTTCTTATGAAATGGAATTAAATTATTTTTATTGGCAGCAATTGAATATAACTTTCTTTTTTTCTCAGGAGTTACGAAAGTTGATTATGGGGACATATCATCACGACTTGGGCTAAGGCGCAAGCTCCAGTGCAAGCCTTTCTCCTGGTACCTGGAAAATGTATATCCTGATTCCCAAATTCCACGCCATTACTTTTCTCTGGGAGAGGTAAGATTTTATCATTCATATTTATCTTCCCAATGTAAAGTACATTGTGCAGTAAGTTGTGTTTTGAACTGAGTAGTGCAAGCAAGTTGTCTCCAAGTTCAAGTGTCTTGCACCTGTGTTTCTGTCACATGTAGAATGACAAATCTGGCTTCTCAGTGGGGCAGACAGCTGAACTTTGGGATACAGTACTGTAATTTGAATGTTTTCCTTTTTTCCACTACAGTACAAAATGTCATATTAGAAATATTAGAAGGCTTTAGAAATACTCCTTCAGAAATGTGATTACACATAACTTTCTGTATAACATTCTCTGCATAGAGTACAAGTGAAGTTCTGCTTGAAAGCCATACTAGGTCAGGCAAGGTCTTTGCCTAGAAGCCGTTCTGAACTTTACCCCCAAAACCCTCACCAGTGACCAGCAAATTGTAGTGATTCCTGAGCCTTGCTGGGCATTTCTCTTTTGTTCTTTGACCTTTTTGACTGTAGAAATAGTACAGATGATGCTGTCCTAAATAAGTAGGCACCCTCTCCTCTACAAGTCATATTGAACTAAATATCAGGTTTTCTGTGGAGTGATTTTGTACTGTTGATTTTAGAAGAAGCACTTCTAGCAGAATGTGCTTCTTTGTGACTATCAGGAGACTTGATATTCGTGCCTGTTTACTATACAGTGATATAGGGACTCATACTTTTGAAGGTTTTGGGCTGCAGACTCAATTATGTCCATTCTGTTGTAGCTTAGTCTTTGAGCAAAAAGTGCCCCCAAGATGGAAGGATCCAAAGAAAGCAAAGAAACAGTCATTGTTCTGTAACCTGGGAGCTCGAACAAGCTTGAGAGTTTGACTTTTGAACAGTGATGCCTCACTGCTAATATGAGTCATTTGTTTCACATAACCTCTGGTGTATGGAGAGAACTGGTTCCACTGTGGTTTGATATGGACCTAATTCTCTTCTCAAAATATCAGCCTTTGGTGATGTGCTCTTTTTCCCTCCTAGATAAGAAACGTGGAGACAAATCAATGTCTGGATAACATGGCAAGAAAAGAAAATGAGAAAGTTGGAATCTTTAACTGCCATGGAATGGGTGGCAATCAGGTGACAATTTTTAAAAAGGAATTTTGTTAATGTATTGTATTATTTGAGACACCACTGCTCATTGGGACAATTCTTGGATGTTTTCAGTAGTTATCTTCAAAATTTACTTAGGAAACTCTCATTAAAGAAAGTGCCTCTAAGAGGAAATGCATGAGGAGATTTGGTGGTAGTTTCTGCTTGTATGTTTTTCAGGCCTGATTGCAATACGTTTGAGATCAACTTTAAAGTCAAAAACAAAATCATGGGAGGAAAATACTGCTGTGAGCTAGACTTCACCTCCTGTAGGTTCTTTGGAAATGCACTTTGGTTAGAACTCCTGATTGGCATTGTTACTTAAAAAAAAAAAAAGCAAACCACACAAACATGCCTGTGCCTGAAAAATGTATTTTAATATATCTTCTTCTGGGTGTCATTTGTGGGATTTATTTTTCATCTGTTTATTTGTTCTACTTTCTTCATGATTCTTGATGAATTGTTTTCACATAAACAGAGATTACCTGTGTTTGGGTATTCTCCTGTTCCTTCACAGCAAGCAATCTTCAATTCAAAAAAAGTCTGTTTTGACTGAACAGCTTGTGATTGTATTTATACTTGCTCCCCAAAAAAGCAAATTTAAAAAAACCTTTCCATGCCTCACTATTATGAAGGGAACAGAAAGCAAAAGAAAAAAAATTAGTGGGAATAAAGGAAGTAATGCACAAATGTTTCCCTTTTCCCTCACTCCGGGAATCTCTTGGTTGACACAGTTCTTTTTCAGTTCCTCTCATTCTTTTTCTGTCTAGGTTTTCTCATATACTGCCAACAAAGAAATTCGAACAGATGATTTGTGTTTAGATGTATCCAAACTTAATGGCCCAGTAACGATGCTCAAGTGCCACCATCTAAAAGGAAATCAGCTTTGGGAATATGATCCAGTGGTAAGTCTTCTAATGACTTTTGACTGTAAAATGAGACAACTTTGGCTTTTACATGAGTCTGCAAAGCAACATATTCCAGTGTGGGACCACTATTGGACAGACAAAACAGGAAACAAAGTCAGGATTATGTTCCCTGTGTTACTAATTCACTATGTAGTCACACAGGGAACATCTGTATTGATTTAATTACCTGGTGGAACATTTTGCATGTGCTTTGGGATCCTCTGGAGAAATATTGTCTGACAGTGTAGTGTTGTGTTAGATCAAAAATGGAGAAGTATTCTAGGTATCTATTGGATGAATAAAAGATAGGAGTAACAATGTGGTGACAAATTTAGCACTTGGTGTCTTGTCTTGCACAAAATTAAAAGGAAATACTTGTCTAATTAAAAAATGAGCATTGTAAACTTAAAAAGATGATTTGACGTTTCAAAACATGTTATGCCTAAGGTATAGATGTTTAAAACACTTTAAATCGTGCTCTTTCTGCTACATAATGTTCAAATTTACTTTGAAGTTCATATGTTGAACTGCCAGATCTAGAAATCATGGTCCATTGATCAATTCGTCATTAATTTGATTTGTAAGCTCTAGAAATGATTTCATGATTGAGTAATGCAGTCAAGAACTCTGACTTAATGGATAGGAAAAAAAGTACTCCTCAAGCTTGTTAATTTAAAATCAGTTATTACAAAAGACAGCTGTGAGACAATTTGTGGATAAAGAATATTGTCAGTATTTGCAATGTCCATTTTTGAAAAGAACTTTTAGATATAAAAAGTCATTTCACTAAATAAAAAGCAAAGTGGGGGTTATTTCTGACTAAATACACTTGCTATAGACTTCAGTAGCTTAGGTATTAACAAAGCCTGCAACCTGTTAGACCAAGAGCAAATATGTGTGAATGATGATTTTGTGATTAGGATAGCAGTTAATGTAGAAGACAATGGATCTCTGCTAGGATTTCTGCACATTGCTGGCAAATGTTGATAGGACACTGAAAAAAGCTGCAGGATTAAATTAGTCTTGGGAACTATTCATTCTTGGTTTTAATGTAGTTAGTTTACCTGACTTAAGCAAATAATATGAATAATATCACCACCTACAGTGATTTACCAAAGAGCAAGTGCTTTTCATTAGGTTTCTACCTTATCAGTTATAAGAAAAATGCATTTTTAGACACATAATCACAATAATCTGTCTCGCAGCCATAAATTTGGTTATATATGTTTTCTTTTTATTTTGTCAGTAGAAAATCTAGGCATAATCTTCAGAACTTAACTGAAAGCGGGCTAATAAAGCACAAAAAAAAGTTATAGGGCACTTAAAAAGAACTCCCACCCACATAGTTAAGTGATTTTTAACTTTTTTTTTCTTTCTGCCTCTATTCAACCCCCTCCTTCATTCTTCAGCACCTCTATGAGTGCAGGAGATTGACATGCTCAGGTGTTTGAATTTGATTTTTTATTTTTACTACCCTTTGCTGCTTGTGCACATAAGGCCACGACTTTTCAATCATTCCAGTGTCCTGGCTGAGCTGCCGAATGAGAGAAGAAATACAGGCAGTGATGCCTGTGGTACCTTAGGCAAGTTGGTGCACTGAGGGGTATCCATAGTACAGTGGCAGGAAATGCAGCTTCTGAGGATCTCACCTCCACGAGGATAGTGCTGAGGTGTAGGTGAAGTGCTTTACCAAAGATTCCATAAGTGAGATTAGTAGATACTGCAAAAGATACACACTTGTGTGAAGTTGCACATACTTTTTATAAAAGAACATACTTTTAAAAAGGCGCCCAAAAAGTGCTGAAAGAACATAGTGTAAGGTCAGTATTGTGTCCCCAGCTGAGGAAAATAAAAGTAATTTTGAAAAGATATTCAGTGTGTTCATTCTGATCTGATAAAAGCTACTATTATAAGTAATAACTGAAGCTGTGTATCTTACCAACCTGTAATTTCTAACTCTTCAAAGATCCCTAGCTGTATAGCCCTATTTAAAGAATGGTGGTTGTTGCTTGACAAAGAACATGATTTACAAGTTAAGACTGTTTTGTTTTTCATAAAGCACTGCTTTTAGTGTCTACAGCATCATATAGTGTTTTTTAGGATTGGGATCTGCAGTCAGTAATCACAGGGTCTAGTTGCTACTTACCTAGGAAAAAATTTTGATGCCAGCTAGAAGTTTTTTGGTTACCTTATGCCTGGTGATTTTTATAAAGCTATTTTTTTTTTTTTTTATTTTGTCTTCAAGAAATTAACCCTGTTGCATGTGAACAGTAACCAGTGCCTGGACAAAGCCACTGAAGAGGACAGCCAGGTACCCAGCATCAGAGACTGCACTGGCAGCCGCTCCCAGCAGTGGCTTCTCCGCAATGTCACCCTTCCAGAAATATTCTGAGAGGTTCTGAAGAAAAGCAAAGATTGACTGGGCTACCTCGGCTGATACTTTGGCTACGCTGTTAAGTAGCAACAGAAGAAACCTCTGCTCGGCAGAATCCACAGTTCCTCAGCTGTTAGAGAACTCCTGCAGCTTCTCAGTATCTGTGAACCAGCCTTCCTGTATAAGGATGTGAAACTACCACACATAGCAGTGAAACTGTGCCCACTGATGTTTACAAGATCGAAAGAGTTTCTTCCAGCAAATAATTTAGAGAACCTTTGGACAGTGGAAACATAATCAGTGAAATAGTCTCTGAAGAGTTACATATCGTTTTAGTTTGCTTGCACATCAGTAACCTCTGCTGAAAGTGCTGTTGTAATGAAGAAAGTTTCAAGAATCCTTTTTTTCCTGGTTAGCAGTGGTAACCAGACTACTAAATATAGGTCCACAAATGAGAGAGAGAGCTGGAAACCAGATTCAGTATCATGACATAAGAATTCTGTGGTTTAAAAGCAAAAAGTAAACAGGGTTTAATGAAACTAAATCAGAACTATGAAAAGTACAATTTGTTATAGTGAAGTATCAAATTTATATGTAGATTTTATACCTCAGTGGGGGAAAATAACCAAGTCAAAAGGCAATTGTTTCTCTTTTTCAATTGTGTGATAGTCCATAAATACTTTTCTTTTTCCTGGTGAGTCTAAAATTATTTTGGGCGCAAACAAAATGAGCATAAGAATAAACTGAGCTCTTGAATGTCAGATCCACTTTTCTTTTAATTTTAATTTCTTGGCTGTTGGAATTGTATCTTTTTATTACTGTCTGAAAACTGGAGGTTAACATGCTGTCTAACTTTTTTTTTCCAGACCTGCCATTTCAATTTATACTTGGGTCAGTCAGCTTATGGACTTTCATGGCCAAACAAAAGATTTAAGTACACTTTGAAATTAAGTTAACTTCAGTATGCTTTAGCGCCCAAGACTTGTACTACTGTACTACAATTTTGTTTTCATAGCAATAAATCTTTTGTTCCTTGTTTGATTTCAGTCATCAGAAAGCCAGAAGAAGGGATACATGATTTGGGTAGAAGAAGATTGGCAAAACTGAAGGTTTTCTGGAATCCTTTTTCACGTCATATTCAGATGTGCTTCATTGTCAAGTGCATATTTAGATTAGACTCTGAAATGTAATGTTGATCTGCTGCTTTTTTCTAATAAAACCTAAAGAAAAATAGTGAAATTGGCATGGTTTTTAAAGTTAACATAGCCAAAAGCAATATGACTATGTCATTACATTGGTCTGCATTTTTTAACTGAATTGCTTTGTTTTGTTAAGAAAAATCTGTGTGGGCTGATCTTGAAAATGAGCCACTGAATGCTCAGAGTATACATTGAATTTTCTTTTGGAAAGAAAAATGAGATTTGTTTAATGGAGAGGATATTTTTATGATAAATGTCATTGTTTGGCCAACTGTCCTGTAAAGCAAATTAAACCTAGACTCATGCAAAAGTTGTGTGAAATTATATTTGGCTGTTAAGGCCATTTCAGATTTATTATCCCAAGTTGCTCTTCTCAGTGTTATCTCCATTATTTCTGCAGCATTACACAAGAGTTTTCATACAGAAAGCAGGGGAAAGGTTAACAAACTGCACTATTACACTGCTAGTTTAAAAATACATAGGATGAGATGATGTGGGTTTAATATTGCATACAATATCCAAATATCTATCTTTTATTGACCCCTTTGTTTGGAGAGCCCTGCAAATCTTATGAGATTGAAGTGGATCTATGAAAGAAGTTTATAAGAAATATATTGAAGTGTGCTAAGATGACTTAAAAAAAAAAGGAAAAAGTTTGTCTTAATGGTTATGTGAGAAATGTGAGAAGACTTACTCCTTTCTTATGGTCAGTGAAGAGGACAAGGTGGGTGACAGTGTCATTTTTTTTTTTTTTAATCTTACCAAACTAGCAATTTTTAGGGCGTGTATGTGGTGGTGCCTAAGAATGTGGTATCTTTTACTTCAGAAAAAATTTCCCATACACAAAACATCCTTTTAAAAACATTTCAAGCACAGAGGCTCTAAATCAGAGTTCGGTAAGCTTTCATGGAACTTTCATGGAATGAGAAGCAGGAGCATCAGAAATGCAGTGCGAAAGTCCTTTAGGTTTTAAAAATTTCCTAATTTGTTTGAGATTTTATATGCACACAGCACATCACTGAACACACAAAACACATTTTCACTTTGTATTTTCAACTTTTGTGATCCCTGCTGTGATATCCCGTTAACAAAACTGAAGTGCCATGGCTTGGGAGGTAACTAAATTTATAAACAGGCCTCAGTGTTACTGTGATTCTACCCTTCTTAATTCAACAAATCATTTTACATGTTGGTCACATAAAACGGCAGTACAACTTAAACTGCATGTATGAAGTTGTCAGCAAGCTGAAGGAGCAATTGGACTTCCAGCCTCTACATTTCCAGTTCTTACCTGCTGAGTATGGGGAAGGGAAGGCGCAGACCCAGGAGTGGCTGCAGCCCTGAGGTGTTTGGCTCCAAACCCTCAGCTCAGCCAGGCCCATGGTGGGTAACTGGGGCTGGTTAGGGGCAGTGGGCTGTGCTTAGCCTGTCCATGTCTCCATGGCACGTGCCCAGCAGCTCTGCTCTGTTGGTGGACCACAAAGGACTTCTGAAAAATATCCCTTCACCAATGTGTGTTTCAAATATTCTGTTGTTATCAAGCACTTTTCAAACGTGGCCAGGGAACGGCTTCCTTCACAGAGTTATCTTAGAGCTTTTCTTGCCACAGAAGCTCATGTCACCAGAGCTGCCTGCTGAAAGTGATCTTCCTTAGAACTCTGCTCAGCTGTAGTCACCCTGCAGTGATCCTCCACTTACAGGCATAGTGCTTCTACACACCAGCTTTGAGTAGGAATATTAGTTGGCTCTATCAGTTACAGACTTACTTAATTCCTTTCCATCTAGTCTGTTTTC
The DNA here is from genome assembly GCA_013397195.1 of Hylia prasina. Taxonomy (NCBI): domain Eukaryota; kingdom Metazoa; phylum Chordata; class Aves; order Passeriformes; family Sylviidae; genus Hylia; species Hylia prasina. The sequence continues at coordinate 234,858 of VYXD01009094.1, read as the reverse complement.
TTGTACTTGAGTCTTCAGATAGAATTTAAGAACCTCTGTAGCATTGCCTTTTCCTTATTGTGTAACATAACTGTTATGCGATGTATGAATATTTTCTAGTAGAAATCCCCCTTTAGTTCTTCAGCATTTATTGCTGTTCAGAACACATGTAGGAGTGGTAGAAAAAGACCACTATTATGTTATTTGACCTTGATAGCAAGTAGTTGCATAGTAGTGAAAAAAAATCAGTGGCTATATTTTGAAGAGAATTGATAAACTCTCTTGTCCTTTGTCCTGTGATCAGTGTATTTAGCATAATTTTCCTATGCATGCTCTAAAGGCAGTGTTCTGTTCTCCATCTCTTTTCATTTGCCTGTCTGAAGACATTTATTGAGAAACACCAGTCCCTTTTTAACTGAGTTGAAGTAAATTACACATTATGATCCAAAATTTAGATAACTACACTGTGCCAGGTCTCATTAGGTCATCTTAAGTCTCTTCAGATACTGAAAGTCACAAAAGTTATCTGTATGTACATATAACTATGGCAGTTGTCTCAAACTATCAGTTTGTTTTATCAGTATTGAGTTGTATTTTAGTAGCATTATTTTTATGATATTTTCATTCAAAGGGGCTTGGCAGTTGCTTTTCATTTTATCACAGCAATGGTTCTCATCTGAGATATATACTGTAAGCAAATGAGAGAATCTGTGTTACAAGTTAGAAACAAAATTAAGATGATCCTTTTTAATTCTTGCTTGTATTTGTTCAAGTAATGTAGCACATTCAGAGAGATGAGCAAAACACTGGCAGATTTATTCTTCTGTATTTCCCCTTCAAGGTAAGTAAGCAGATGCAAATGTGCTTCAGAAGATTAACCAAGAAATAGTAACTCAAAGCTTTCCTTCACTATGTTAACTGTTCCTTCATGCTTTCAAATGAAGAAATGTAGGAAAACACTTGCTACAGAATAAATTTTGGTAGCTTTAGGAGCTTTGTATCTGATTTGAACTAAATTGTAATCAGTAGAGATTTAGGGTGAAGAGAGGAATGTGCAATGTTTAAAACTTTCACAGTTTCAGATTGCTATTTACTCTCATTTCTCTTATAGCATTTCTTACAGTCATTTTAAAGTAAGTAGTTCTCAGGTTTGCATCTTACTCTAACCACTGATGATTGAGAATTGTTCAGCTAAGCATAATTGTGATATGTGCAGGTGGTGAGCATGGCTTTCGGTACTTTGATCAACAAAATAATACTTTAGTAAGTTTCCAGTGCAAAAAACAAAACTGGCACATAACTAATAAGTTATCTAGAGACTAGAAATTATGACATTGAGATGAAAACTGATTCTCTACATTGTTCACTTATTTTCTTTATGAATCTTGGAGGATCTTTTTGTAGCATTTTGCTTGCATTTCCTGCAGTGTCAGCTGATCCTTATCTGGCCAGGCCATTCAGCTTGGTGATGCTGCTCCATATCAGAACTGAATTCTGAAATGAAAGCAAACTGCTACTTCTGACAACAAACCAAGTAATTGTCATAGTATGGTTCAGGGCATAGACAGTGACCTGCCTCCAAAACAATCACAGACTGATTTCCTCAACCCCTGGAGTAAATAGTAAGACACATAGAACTTCCTTCAGTTTTAAATGCATCTTATTTCTTTGTTTCAGTGGATGGATGTCATTAGGAGTTCTGATAACTTTGATGTTTTTCATTGTTATATTCTTCAGAAAAGCCTTTTGGCCTCACCTCTTGTTAACTGTTGTCTCATTTTCATCACCTTTCTCTGATTCTTTTTTAATTTTTTTTTTCCCAAAGATTGGATTGTGAATTTTAGAACAGTGATGTGGACATATATATTGCCTTAGAGGTGTGTATTATTTCTGTGTTATTTGTTAGGCCTTCCAATAGTGCATTAAGTAAATGTTTTGAGGAAGTGATTCTCAGTGGCATTTTCTGCATATTTACCTAATTGTACAGGAGTATAGAAGTAATTTTTTGTTCCATTGTGCATTAAGTTGAATTTAAAGATTTTTGTTTTCTTTCCATGTGTGCTGTTTAGTCATCTAGGGTTGGTTATTTTGCTGTCTTAAATAATTTGAGACTTCTTCCCCAGTACTTAATGATACTGATTCGGGCACACATTTCATACATTCCCACTTTTGCTTTTCTCTTGGGTTGGAACAGACCTTGGCAGGTTATCTGGTCTAAACCTTTGCAAAAGCGAGGCTGACTTCAAAGTTAAATCAAATTGTTCAGGACCTTGCCCAGTCAGCTTCTCCACGTCTTGAAGGGTACAACCTTCTGGCCAGCCTGACTGGCACCTCTCATGGTGAAGAATCCCCCACCTCCCCACCAGTACCTAGTCAAAATTTTCTTTCCTGCAACTTTTCTGTGCCTTTCACTGTGCATTTCAAAGTTAATCATAAATCTCTGCTTTGCAGATACTGTCTGCTCTGTCATTTTCCTGCTTCTGGGACTACAACCAGTTGACTGTGTATAGTTCATATACTGAGAGTAAACTGTAATAGAACAGAGGTTAAACCAACGTTTCAAGAGACATCACCACTACTTCCTCTAAATTCTAGAAATACACCTTTCCTACAAACTTAACTTTGGCAAAGAGAGGCACCTATCCTGTGAAGTGGTCCAGGAAAAACTATTGGGTCCCTGTCCAGTCCACAGGAAGTGGGAAGGAAGCCCAGCCTTTATTGCTGTGGTGCCTTCAGCATTGGAAATATTCAGACCAAAGAACTTGAGAGAAAGTTTTGTAGTTGCCTTGGCTAACTGATGAGGAGATCTGGATTGTTTCAGAGCAAAAGCCTTGTATCAAGTTCAGTGAAAACAAGAAGAATTTTCTAGCTGCTGTTTTCTCTCCTGGTTTTGATGTTCATGAATTGATTAATTGGGATATCTGAGTCTCTAGTGGATCTTTTTGGTCTGAAAATGTTTTCAGGTAGCTAACCAGATGAGCAAAATAGCATTTTCAATCTAGGCCAGTTAGATAGACACGGCTCAAATGACCAGTTCTCTTGGTAACTATTCCAGGATCTTGGGATATAACAGCTGTCACTATAGATGATCACTGTGATATGGTAAGTGATGGCTTGTTGAATGGAAATGACCCTTTGCTTGTGCTTTCTCCTGTACTCTTTTGAGTCAGGGAAGTGCTGGGAGTGGGAAGTGTCATTTCCATTACCCAGAGTAAAGAACCTCTCCCTCTGTGAAATGATGAAAGAAATGTATGCCTGAGGCAGTGAGATCAAGTTGCACATATAGTTCCATTTAAATGTGGCTGTACTTACATGGTGAATGAACTGGAAACAAATCTCAAACCCCAAAATCCTCTCTCACATTCCCAGATGCTGAAAACCACAGGAACCAACTGTATTACCCATACTTAGGGCATGCTTGAATGTAGTACCTCTCAGAATTACCCTTTGTAGTCAAAGCCAGTCATTATTCTGATCTGGCCTGGTTTTTTGTGATCTTGAATGTGAATTACTGAATGAAAACAGAGAATTATTCAATTACAGATTGTGCATATGTGCATATTTATGTGAAGTAGTTCAGACAAAGCACATTAAACTACTTCAATTAGAACGAAAGCTGAACCCAGCAGCAGGAGCCTGTACACCCAATCTACATCAAGAGGCTCTTGGACAACTTTGCTAAATGTTGTAGGCATGCTTAGTTCTGTCTGCCTTGTGTGGTACAGAAATTGGCCAGTACCACCTCAACCCAGCTCAGTCAGGTCCCTGGTGTGAGGAAACACTTCTTTGTTCTTATTCCTTTCCACAGCTCTGGGCTGCCACCAGGCATCATGTGCCTTTTCCACTTTCCTGCCCTGTACTTTTGCCTTGAAAAAATGCATTTCAACCCTGTGCAACAGTGCTGGAATGTAACTTGGAGGAAATTGTATCTTCTGAGTCATGGCTTTTGTAGAAACCAGATCCATAAGATCTGGGGTTTTTCTGGCTATGGACTGGCCAGGACTGGGTCTCCTAGGTAGAGTGGTGGAATGGGTAGAGATCAGTCTCCTAAGAAATGCTTTGTTCCTGAACACTTCAGTCCAATTGGATCAATGCTCTTCCAGCCTTATGCAGGCTTCAGAAGCCATTTAAGTATAATCCATTAACTCTGTTGGTTTCTGAAGTCAGATTTATGACAAATAAATCTGGAGTGTTCTTAAATGATCACTGATATGGTTAAATTGTTTTCTTCAGATTCTCAAAATTTCCACCCCTCAGCACTTGGTCAGCATAGAAGAGGTTTTTTGCCTTTGCCAGGCCAGTTACTGGAGATGACTCTTCAGTAATGCTCAGGCATTGGCATTTTAGAGCTCCTGGGTCACTGCAGCTCAGCACACCTGATCTGCTCTGCGGTTGGCTTTGGAAGCCACCTGCCTGAGAGCACTCTGCCACTGCCAGCATGGTGCTACCACTGTGCAGTGTGGACAGGTCAAATTATTCTGGACAGTAAACAAGCAATGTCTTTGGCGTGGTGCAGCTGACAGCGTGACCGAACCAGCTGGTGTAATACCCACAACACAGCAAGCCCTTGTGTTTTGGTGTAGAAGAGGTTGACCACTGCTGTCTTAGAGCTCTGAGCCTCAGATTTGCTTCTGACTCATTTACTGCATACTTTGAATATTCTGGTTCAAGTCACTGTATCTTGTGTGGGAAATATCAGAGGAGTATGTAATGGACTTTATTCCAGACATGGGGTTATTTGAGTCTGCCTGTTAATTGTGTGTTTGACTTGGACACCAACAAGACACAAAAATTGTTCCCATCCTGTCAGTGATGCATGGGAAATTTAAAAAGACATCCATTAGATGTGATTCTGGCTGTAGGACTGGAAAGGCTGATGTACAAGGTTCCTTCATTTTTCAAAGAGATGACAGAACCAGAGCCACAGTAATGATGGCAATGTGGTTTGGTGGGGAGTCTGGTGGTAGTGGGAATGTCTTTGGCATGGTGCCAAATCCTTTATCACTCTCCCTAAGCTGTTCTGTGGTGTTGTCCCCTCTCCCAGACCTCTTTTTGGAGAACTGTGGGACACTGTGCCAAAGAGTTCTTCAGTGTTTTATCCCAGGCTTGGATGTGAAACAACTCTTGGGATCAAACATCTTTTCTGCCCTGCAAAATACTCTCTCGACAGCAGAAACAATTGTACTACCTATAGATATTTATGATTTCTAGTGGGTTGCTCTAACAGTCCTTAATATTGCTGTTTAGAACAGTAGGAGCTGGAGGCTGTGGTTTGTTCTGTTTTGTGGACATCATTAATGTAAGGAGTTTTGGTTTCGTTTTGTGGGGTTTGGGTCTTTTGTATATTGTCACACTTGGATCTTTTTGGTCTGAGTGGTATTACATCTCCATAAGGAAGTTACATGAGTCCTATGCATCTTCTGGTGGAACTTGTCTAGAGATGTCAGAAGGACAAATTCTACCAAAAACACAAGGAACTTAGAGATAACAACTCTCCTGCCCTGCACCAACTTTTTTTGAGCTTTTTTTGAGATGTGAAGTGAGGTAGTTCATTGTACATTTCTTCCTGTAGTCATCTGTTTTTCTCATTAAACTCTGCACCACAAAGGCTGTACTTCAAAGTATTGCCATAGACAGTTTTGCTGTAGTTAATGCTGTAAAGTTCTTTAGTTTCATTCGTTCACCTCATGTTGTCTGTCGTATTAGCTGTCAAAGCTAGGGACCAGCCACTTCAGTGTCCTCCACCTTTGTGGAGTTCTTCACTGCAGTTATATTATTGCTGGGTTTTTACTGTGTTCTTCCTGCCCTTTCTCAAGCAGGTGATGTGAGGACATAGGGCTGACGTGTCAGTGAGGTGTTTGTGAGAAGTGACCCCTGACAAGCAGCTAGCAGTGTTGGACACTTCACAGTAACACCATATGTGGTTCCATTCATATTTATTTTGAAAATAGAGCGGTTTAAAACCCACAAGTAGAATTAATCCACATGTCTTTGCTCATTTTCCTCTCTCCTTTCCCATGCTATGAGAATCCTCACAATTTGGGGCTAAGAAGGAACTTAGATGTTGCTAGGCACAATTTTACCCCAAATATGAGGAGAGGAAGAATTACTTTTCCCACCATGGATACTAGAAACAAAGAATTGTGGTATATGTGCAACCAAGATGCAATTTGCTTGAAGAAACCCAGTTAGAGGTAATCTCACTGTATGCAAACTTTTGTGTGGTTGGTTTTTTTAAACTGATGAAGTGAGCTTTGACTTCTGACTGTCTTGATTATTCAGAGCATGAAACTTATTGAAAGCTGAGCTGTTGCAAAAGGCTAATGAAGTGGTTGTTCCTGCGTCCTGTGGATGTAGCTTGATGACTGTAAAGTTCAGCTCAATTTTTTTAGGACGTGCCTGGACTAGGAATGTTAACTAGCTAAAATAGATTTAATACAGCTGTATATAATCAAGGAGAGTGTAAGTAGAAGCTCATATTCTACCTGATAGTATTCAGATTAAAAGGTAATGGGGTAGGAACAGATTTGTTGCTCACTGGCACACAAAAATGGAAGGAAAAAAACAACACAAAAAAGCCACAGCCCTGCTAGTTGCAGTACTATGTTTCAAGTTTTGGCAGTTATGGGGATAGTAAAAAAAAAAACCTCAATGAACTTCAGTGCTTCTTTGATTTCCTTAAAGATTAATGTGCAATGCTTCCCTACTTACTGAAAGCAGGAATTTTCTCTTTTAAAGTCCAGGTTTCTGTATCTTCTTAAGCAGTTTTTGCTGTCTCTGCAACCACTGCAAATGAAAAATGTTTTGGGTCAGCACAGGGGCAAGCTGTGCTTTCCCAGGAATCATTCTGTTGGTTTAAGTAACTTACAATAGATATATATAGCTGAGTCCTAGGAAAAAACAAATTATTTTTCTTAAAGTTAGGAGAGCCAAAAAGTGTATCTGATACCCAGTGGGGGGAAAAAAAAAAAAAAAAAAAAAAAAAAAAAAAAAAAAAAAAAAAAAAAAAAAGATGTCTTCACAAGTTTGAGCCAAACTTAAACCATTATTTTACAATCCTTTCTCTGAAACAAGTAACTGGGCTCAAGCTCACGTGCTTCTTACAGACAGGTTACTGATACCTGTCACCTCTGTGAGGAGCTACCAGCTCAGTGACATGTTCTATAGCAGATGCACAGGGAACTTCTGCTTTGGGCTGCAGAGCACAGCCCAGAGACCTGGACTCCCCACTTTGTGGTAGCCACAGAGACAGGTTATTGAGGGACAAGATAAAAGGTTATTAAAATGTGATGACAACTGGAAACGAACATGAAACGTTGTGAACAGAAGATTTTCTCATCCTGACTCCTTGTCACTTGCATGACATCACTTGTGTCTGCTTCACAGGAGGGATTTCTGGATATCCTGAAAGAGGTGGGCATGCTGAGGCTGAGGCAGTGTATTTCTAAGGGTCAAAGCAGCACCAGCTCCAGGACTGGAATTTTGGTGACAGGGCTCAACAGTGAAGCACAGCAATGCAGTTGCCCCATGCCCTGTTCAATTTTCCTTCACAAAAGGGATAGCCCAAAAATGCCATCCTTCTAATCTCATTGAAAAGATTGTGCTCATCTTCCTGTCCCTTTTCCTGTGCATGTGTAGAATAGGGTTATTTTTAAAGAAAAGGAAGCCTTGCTTAACATTCAAAGGATGCTGTTAGATTCCCTTTCAATGAGTAGGGAAGGTGCAGGTATGGGGAAGCAGAAAGTCTTAAGATAATGTGTTTAGACTTAAATGTCTCTGGTGAATTGCATGGAAAACCCTGCTAGTCAGGATTCTGAAACTCTCAGCATGAGTATCTAGTTCACAGGAAAAAAAATACATAAAGCAATTTTTTAAAGAAAAAAAAAATCAACTAACAAGCTAACACTTCTGGTGTTGAGATGGTTGAGTATTTTGAAACCTTTACCCTTAAGGAAGAATACATAAAACACAATTTTGCAAAAGAATTGGCAAAATATTCTGATGATGACAGCTAAATAAGCTCACTTTTGGGAGGTCTATTCTTCTTTTGTTAACACCGCACTGTGTATTTTCACTTTGTTTTTCCTGTTCCCCATTTTCCTGAAGGCCAAAAATATAACTCTGTGGTTACAACCAAGGTGTAATGCTGGAGCAGAGCAGGAGACAGGCAGGTGTGGTGTCTTGCTGCTCTTTGGTTGTTCTGTGCTTTCCTGGGTTGTAATTATTCCTGCACTTGTGCCTCCTGCCATTTCCACTGTCACAGTCACTTCATGTGGCTTTTCCCTCACCAAATCAGAGCAACCACCCACCTTTCTCTTTCTGAACTCAAGCCAGGTACAAAAGACTGCACCAAATTTCAGAACCTTCCCTACACAGTGTGTATCTCACGGACTTTATTCCTTCTCTGCTTTCCCTTCCTCTTGCAGAAGTATTTTTCATCTAGAGTCTGAGCCCTGATGATGGATATCCATGGCCTCGTTTGACTTCCTTGCTGACTGAATCACTATGGCAGGCACAGCTAAAGCCTGGGCTGCTGTGGCTGCCATTGGCCACTCAGCTCCTGCTGTCCTTGCCACCTTCCTCAAGTGACATGCATCGCCTGGGGTCACTTGGCTGCTCTTGGTCTGAATGGGTTTTGTTGCACCTACCTGTAAGGCACAGCCCTTCCCAAAGTGGCTGCTTGAAGCCATGGCAAAGGCAAAATTGCTTGGTACCAGGATTGGTTCCGCACAGCATATAAATTCTACATTGTTTTTTGACAATCTCTTAAAGGAGTAAAAACAAGAAACCCAACAGCTGCTTCTTTGGTTTCGTGCTGTGAAGGATACCAGGGATCTGGACAGAGGCTACCAACCATCAGCAAGGCTTTTGTCGAGCTAGAAGGACCTATGAAAAGGTGACTTAAAATCAGGGAACACTGACCAGCCAAAACTACATCTCTTTCTATAGTAACCTACTCACTCTTGAGCTGAATTTTGAGTTTCTCCCAAGATGTTCAGTCTTTTTTTTTTTTTTTTTGTTTTTTTTTTTTTTTTTTTTTTTTTTTTTTTCTTCTGTGTAATGAAAACGTTTCAGAAAACTTCTGGGCACTGCAAGCAAAACTTTTGTGTAGCAGCAAGGGATTAAGTCTTAGAGAAAACCATTAAACAATTGTTTTAAACAGATTTGAAATGTTTGTATTGGACCACTTTTTGGCACCCTCTTTATTTCTTCTTAAAGCCAGGAGCATCAGTTACTAAGAGTACAACTGTGCAAGGCCTCAGGCAGCTGCCAAATCATAGGAAAGAAAGGAAAACCTCTTTTCCGAGCCTAATAGGGCTGTAAATTCTGTGATCTGAAATTTTAGGAACTTGTAGGGTTTGTGGTAATAATCAGCAGTCCTGTCAAACTTTGTCATAGCTGGCTTAAAATGGAGGGGGAAGCATGGAATTACACCTGTCCAAAGCAGTCTGCTTTGGGGCCTTTCCAAAAGCTGAGGAATATAAAGAATGAGAAAGCAAATCTTGCATGCTTATATCAAACAGCTTTCTAGCTGCACTGAAATATTTGCAGCTGCCCATGTAAACCCAACCTGCCATTGGCACCACATTTTGATTCAGTGCAAAATGGTTAAAATTTTCCCTACAGTTATGCATGATTTTTGTTAGGTTTGTAGTTTTTGCTTTGACAGATCGCAAGTGCCCTAATTTAAAGAGCAGAGGTGGCTTCAGTTTTTAATTTGCACTGCTGATAAATGATCTCTCCTGCGCTTGACTGGGTAAGTAAATTGAAAGTACCTATGATATTNATTTAAAATATTTCTGTTATTTTTCTTTCTCTCTTTCTTTTTTTTTCTTTTTTTTTTTTTTTTTTTTTTTCTTTTTTTTTTTTCTTTTTTTTTTTTTCCCCCAGCTGAGGGTTAGGAATGCAAGAATTTCCCTGTGACTTAAAAAAACCTAATCCTAATCTGTTTCTGTGGTTTTCAGTTTAGCTACATAGGGCTGAACTTCAGTCCTGGAGATCAGGGTGAGTACAAGTATTGTGCTTTAATTCCCAGTCTTGTTTGTTTTAAAACCAAATAAGAAATTTGAAGAATCTTATGTCACTTTCACCCTGATTTTAAGGATGAAAATAATGGTGGTTCCTGGGAATTTTCCTTTGTGTGCTTATAGTTTACTGTGCCTCCAGAATGGGCCTAGAATTATCTTGAACTTTATTATCACTCAGCTGAAGCAGGCAAGTAAGTTTTCAATTATTTCCAGTAAACTGAGAATGCCGAAAAGAAAGAGGAGAAGATTTGAATAAATGGCCTGCTTTTAACTTAGAAATAACAGTGCTGCTCTGAACCTGTAAGTGAAGGTTAAAGAAAAACCTCTGAAAAGGACTTTGGTTTTCTACTATGACACAACAGGACTCGTTTCCTGATGCACAGCTCTACCAGAAAAGCCTCTCTGGGCTATAAATGTCATCCTCTGCAACTGTGCCATGTGCTGAAGACTTAAGATGGAGAAACTGTTTCGGGTGACAAATTTGATTTTTTTTTAAACATAGATCAGGCATTTGCAAGAAGTTCCTGGGCTGGGTTTGGATCACAGCAGAGTTCAAAACAGAAAAGTGAGGGGGAAGGTGCTGAGCATGTGGCTGTGCCATCAGCCTCTAGTGCATTCAGGGCCACACAAGTAGCACAAGTTTCTTCTTCGTGCTTCCACTTTCTTAACTGTGGACATGTGGATTTAGTGTGTTGGCTGTGGTTTAAGTAGGTTGTTTAAAATAATTACATTTCAGAAATCATTACTCAGTATTTTTTACTCCTGTTCATGTCACACGATGGTCATCATCTGTTTGAAATTCAGGCTTCCTATGGAAATAATCCAGAGTGCAATAGCTATGTTCTTATTTGGATGCATTTCTGTTATTTTTGTATAAATTTACATATTTTTTCAGTGGAAGCCTGACCACCAGCTACCAAATAAACTTGCATTATTGTTCCTCTGTTTAAGCAGCGCTTCCAGTGGACTATTCCTTCATTTATCTGCATTGTGCTGATACCAGCAGTTTGCTCCTTGTGAGCCTCCTGAGCTCTGTCAGGCAATGTTTCCATCACACTGCAGATGGTTTTGCATGAGGGGTTTGGCAAGGGAGTATGTCAGTGCTGCCTCTGAGTAGGAAGGATGTTTTAGCCGGCTCTTTTCTCCCTCACTGCCCTATCTCCTGTCTTTTCTTACAAGGAAGAAAACATTGCTCAACATGAAGGTGAAGTGTAAACAAAATTGTTATCTTGGGGCTTTGAAGGATGGTAGGTGGGCTCCTGAGGGAGGTGATCTCCCCAACACATCCATCTTTTCCCAGCTAAACCAAATTTCGCAGGCTGCTGCAATACAGTATGAGCTCCCAAGGCTGGTTTTACTGTTGGTGTTCACATAATTTGCAAGTTGCTTCAGGTGGCTGCCTGGGCTTGCAACTGAAACAGCCTTATCTATTTATTTTAGTACTCTCAGGGCACTTTTTAATCTGCTTTGGTTGTTGTCAGAGGCCTTTTGGGGGAGCAGGAGTTCTGTCCTCATCCTCTCTTGGCATCCTCCTGCCCTGAGACTGAGGGTGGCTGTTATCTCCCAATGCACACTCCTCTGAGTGGCAAGCTGGTGGGATGACTTGCTGTCTGAAGGCCCTGGTGTCCCGAGAGGATGTAGGCTTGTGTTGCAGAAAGTGGAGGTGGGACCTAGAACCAAAGAGTTTGGTAGAGCTTTCTATGAAGATTTATCTGTCTCTTATATATCCATAAAAAGCCAACTGCTCTGATGCCAGCTTTCAGCATCACAGCCACCCTCTTATTGACATTAAAACACCTTTTTTACCAGGTGTTTCTGTTATAATATGTAAATTTGTTATATTGTAGATTCTCTCTAAATTTAGATCTGTCCTAAACACATTTAGCCTAGCATCCATTATTAGTTGCTGTTCATTATTTAATGCAGCTCCCATGTTATGAAACTTACTTGGTTTGTGCTTGTGCTGGATATTTCTTTTTTTTACCTTTTGTGCTTCCTTGTATTTTAATCAAATAAAGTGTTTATTCTAGAAGGAAAGTATTTGGAGGGTGGAGCTTTATAAGACGTAATTTTGTATTATCATAACCAGATCTTTAGGATTTATATATTTAAACAGTTGAAATTTTTCTTGCTGCAGCAATGAGAAGGTATTTCCATCTTGTATCCTGTAAAGGTAAGGTACTATTTTCCTGAGCACTGTACAAATATTCTCTTCTTCATTAATATTGATGGTGTTTCAATCATCAGCATCAAGTTTCCTTTCTCCTGTTACAGGACAGACTTTTCACAATAAACCCTGACTCCCTGACAAATTTTCAGAGCTTGGAACTTCTTTTTCCATTTAATACTGTTGTGTCTGGCAACTGACTAATAATTGTGTAAAGGTGTCCAGTTGAAAGTTAATAATATCATTTGCTTTTCAGAGTGCTTTGCAGCAGGCTATGGACAGATTGTCAGTTCCCCTTAGCTAGCAGTGCTTGAGGTGATCATTTCTGTCCACTGTGTGTTTGCCAAAAATGAAGCAATCCATCGTATGTGTTTTTTTCCCCCCTCAGTGTAGTAATATTGTCTTGACCTGTGGAGATTAGCACAACTTGCTTGGCTGCTTTTGAGCTCAGCATGGCTTCCTGCTGCAGGATTTTGGAGACAGACAGTCCTGACTAGCATCAGAGTCTGCGATCCAGGCTGTGCAATCTTCAGAAACTAAATTGATTTATCCAGGGGTAAGTACAGGTCTCCCCTAGGGCTGCTGCTTTGGGCTCCCACTGCAGTCTGATTCCTTTTCAGGCACTGACAGTGTCAGAGAGGCTGGTCAAGATCATCCCTGGATCTGTCACAAACTCCAAACTGCATTGTTTTCTCATTTCATCCCAGACCCTCCTTATTACCTTCCTCTGCCTGCGTCATCTGGCAGTTGCTGAGGGTACCACATCCATCACTTTGCCAAACGACTGAGCTCCTCTTCATTGCTGCTAGCAAATTTTCACCTCATTTGCTGCCTAAATATTTCCATTCCATTGGGTCTTTTATGTACTCAGTACCATAACATTCAACTCCTTCAGTCTTCCAGGTGTGTGTAAACCCAAACTATTCCTTCCATCAGTTCTTTTTAGGGCCTGGTGTTTGAGAACTGCACAGGGCATAAAGTGCTTGGACACATGGCTTTGGTGTCCAGCTGGTCCCAGGGCAAACAAGTGTCTGAAAATGCATTTCTGCCTGATGGAAACTTGCTCAAATCAGGCCTCTAGCAGCCAAACCACCTGTTTGTGGACTCACCCTTGCCTTCTGGCCGCTGTACATGTGCATGAATTCAGCTGATGCTCTTTGAGATGAATATGGTGGGAACAGTATTTATTTTGTCAGCACCAAAACCATTTTTGTATGCAATAAAGTGTAACAAGTAGTTACAGCAGAAAATAGCTGTAGAACCCCTTTTTAGTATAAGCTTCTGTATGCATATTAAATATGCCTATATTCATGTAAAAGTAGTGACTGTATATTAATATATGTCTACATGGTATTTTTGGAGGGATATTTTACAGAGGGGTTATGGTCTGTAGATGATATTTTACACTTAGAAAAAGACAATTAAGTCATTGTCCATACTTATTGATGAGAATTGTATGCTGGTAGGTGAAGTTATTTTTAGGGTATTGATAAATGGCCTGCAAAATGAAGTATATCCAAATAGGCAAACTGCTGTGTACGGATGTGTTTAGGTGCAGTCTTTGTTAGTCCACTTGTGTGTGTTGGTGTCGTTAAATGAGCACCTTTGTGTTCAGTTGCTGTTGCACACACAGGCAAAGAAACAGATTGAGTATAATCTCTTTGTCATTTACTTTGCTAATTGGCTGTTAATCAACGCTCTGTGTGTATTTGGTTCATCTGTGGAGTTTAGCAGTGACATTTTATGTGTTTGGCAGCGTGAGGTGCATTGTTTTGAGGAGGCAGCTGTCCTCTGTGGATGCTGGCCCAGCTGTGACCCACACTGGGTGCTGCAGGGTCCAGCTGGGCACCAAGGCAGCAGAGAGGACAGGCAGAAAACAGCCTCTGCTTGGAGGCTGGGATCTTTTGCCCACCAACCTCTGTCTTTCAGCAGCTGAAACTCACCCATCACAGACCTTTTTCTCTAGGAGTGTCTTTATCCACCAAACTTGATAGCGGTTTTTTGTCTGTCCAGTCATATCTGATGTTTTTTCAAGAAATACGAGATTAATAAATTTTGGGTTACCATACCTGAGGAATACAGGGCAGGAACTTCATTTCTCCAAGTTTGGGTTAGGACAGTGTGATATCAGTGGGGAGCTGTGAAAGATCATCACTCTTGGGAGAGGAAAGATGCTCCTGTATTTTGCATAGAGACACTGAGGTGAAAAAAAGGTGAAGGAACTTCTTGGGTTCTCTTGGGTCTACCAACAATAAAAGACTCTCTAGATGGACAGATATTTGCAGCATTGAAGCGCTGTTTGTGTACCCTGAGCTTCACTTCAGGTTGTGTGCAACTTGCAGTAAAGGAATTGCCTTACCAAGGGATAAATATCATCTCTTGTCAGTTTTTCTAGGTAGCCTCTGTCAGTAAAGATTTCAAGGCACCTCAGTGCTCCATTTCCCTTCTTTCTGCCTTGCTCTGTTTCTCCACACTCTGGCATCTGCAGCTGCTACCATGAAACTGATTTGTTGGTGGGATATAAGGAGTCAGGAAGTGGGAATACCCTGAAGTGAAGGCAGAGGGATGGCCAACAGGCTTAACACTTTACTTGTCGTGGACCTCAGAACACTTTTTGTTTTCTCTGTTTCTGTAGAAAAGATGGGGAGTCAGGAATGGTGTTATAACTTTCTCTGGATTATAAATGATTCTTAAAAAATCAGAAAAGCAAAATCCTGGTTTAAATCAGGTTTGTTTTGATATTAGCTTCCTAGTGTTTGTTCTCTTTTTCTACATGCATAAATTCAGATGTTTACTGGTTCAAACTAAAATCACACCTTCCCTTTGCTGCCCTTCTTGACTGATTACATCAGCATCACAACCTCAGTCTCCTGGAGGTAGATGCTGGATGTGAATGGTGCCATCCTCCTTATTGTGCCTGAAGCCCTGGAGCTGCAGTTCCTTCTGGTTACATGCCAGAGGCGAGGGCACCACGCTGCTCTGATTCAGGGGTTGTTGCCAGGGCTCAGCAGAAAGAAGGAGCAGTTACTGAAACCCACTGGGGACAAAATTAAAATGAGAAAATCACCTGATATCTTCAATACTGTGTTATTGCAGGGGTGTGTAAAGGGGAAAGATTTTAATTAAAGCTTTCAGAAGTCTTAATGAAATCAGGTGTCTAATCCTGGAGGTAGAGCTGCTTTTGACTAGTTAAGGCATATTGGCCTCACATGAAGAGATGGGACAGTTGAAAATCAGCTCTGGTTTCACATTGAATGAAAGTCTCCAGAGATGGGATGGAGTTTGAGTAATCATTACATTCAAAAATAGCCATAGTTTTATGAAGATGCAGTTGTATTATGAAAGCATAATTTGGATTATATTGCCTCTATCAATGCAAGGTTCAGATGTAGAAGTCAACACCTGTCAGCAGATGAAGCAGGTGGTTGTCTCAAATGCACATTTTCTGCTTTGTTCAGGGATGGATGGATGGATGGCTGTGCTCATCAGTCCACATTTCTGTTTAGCTATTGTGCAGCCCCCACATTTTCTCTCCTTTCCTCCTCCCCAAACAACATCCACTAATCTGATTTTTATTCTTTGAATATTGGCAACAATAAGCTGGGAAAAAAAAAAAATAGAAGTTTCTTTGTCCATTTTACCTGATGTTCTGCTCTCTCAGGCCTTAATCTGCAGTTTGCAAATTCTTCACCCTGCCTGAGTGTTCCTTCACTTGGCCGGAAGTGCATGTTCACATCACCTGCCAAATATTAGCACAAGTCTTTCAGTAGGCAAGAGGCATAAAAGGGGAAAGGAAGCTTTGCAAACTGGGAAAATGTACCTGTAGGAATAGAAAAAAAAGGAGGACATATCAGAAGAAGTATAGTGCCATACTTTTAGTTCACTTTTGTTTAAACCAATCATACCTTAAGTTTGTTTCTTCTGAACCAGTAATGAGCAGCACACTGGAAGTAACATAATATCCATGTATCACACGGATTTCTGCAGCAGCCAATATTGCACTCGTGTTTATGGATAAAATTGACTGTCATAATTTATAGGTGGAATTAGTCCATTGAGGCTTTCTTCTTTCTCTTTCTCTTTCTCCTTTCTCCTTTCTCCTTTCTCCTCCTTTCTCCTTTCTCCTTTCTCCTTTCTCCTTTCTCCTTTCTCCTTTCTCCTTTCTCCTTTCTCCTTTCTCCTTTCTCCTTTCTCCTTTCTCCTTCTACTTTCTCCTTCTCCTTCTCTTTCTCTTTCTCTTTCTCTTTCTCTTTCTCTTCCTCTTCCTCTTCCTCTTCCTCTTCCTCTTCCTCTTCCTCTTCCTCTTCCTCTTCCTCTTCCTCTTCCTCTTCCTCTTCCTCTTCCTCTTTCTCTTCCTCTTTCTCTTTCTTTTTCTTTTTTTCTTTTTTTGTTGAAGTAGTTCAGAACTTAGTTTGGAGCAATCTCATTTCTCCAGAAGTTGTGGGTGGTGGCGGAGCACAGGAGATCACGGAGCAGCAGTGACACACTGTGCATCCTTCGTGTCTATTCTACTGAGTAGCTGTTGTTAAAAACAAACCAAAACAGAAAAGCTCCAGAGATCAGGAGCAGTGTTGACTTGTGTGTGTGTAAGTCCCTTGCTTCCTGCCTTCATCTTTTTGTGGATCAGAAGAACATCCTCCCTCTTTCTCCATTTATGCCCCTGTGTTGCAAGAGGTGTCTAATTGGGACGCTTCATCTGTGGAAACACAGGTATCAGGAAGAGATAATACCCTGAGCTAATGTGGATAGAATTGCATTAAGAGAATGTCTTACACCTAACTACTCTGGTGTGGTGTGATGGACAGACAAAACATTTCATAAAGTTTGAAATTCGCTCAGCTTCATGGTAGGAGATGTGCTCCAGAGTTTCAGCTGGGCATCCCCAAGGGCATGAAGGGCATATGGGGTCTCTTCCCTCGTTAAGAAAGGAGCAAAGCTTAGAAGCAAGCACCAGACATGATTCATATTTTTGTAGATAAAGTGGAGAGGAATAACAAAAAATCTGGGAGGAGCTGGTATTACAACACAGGATTCTAAAAGTAGCTGTTAATCAGAGTTAATCTGTTTAAGGAAGTAAAATGATGAAAATGTCCTTGGCTGTGGATGGAAAATGTCTGTTATCACAGATGTAACTCTCCATTTTAATTTGGCAATTCAAACTCTTTCACCCCCACCCCTCAACCTCAACAAAACCCGTGGATCAAAGAAGAAAGCTGTGGCTCAGCCTCACTGCTGCTGAGACTTTGAAAGAGTGAGTGAGCTGTCAGGATGTTGCAGTGAACAACCACATCAAAAACCTGTGATGATATTAACAGAGCCTTTCTATCTAGGTTTTGTTTTCTAGGTAAGTGTTTTCCAGGGTTTATCTAGGATGGCACTGGGCACCAGCCTGTTTTGACCTGTTCCTTCATTCATCTCCTAAGAAATTCCTCAGAAAATATCTTGGCTGCTGAGTAAAGGGGGGTTTGTGTAATTCCTTAAAGGGGAATGATGATATTGCTCCCACATAAATGTGGTAAAGAGGTGCAGTGGGTTTTAGGTAATCATTACTTATGAAAAACAGTTATTGGTGGAATGAAACAAACAGACTTGGTGGGGTTTGTTTGTGGGGTTTTTTGCTGGTTTTTTGTCTCCTCCTCCCACCTCAACCCTCCCCACCCCCCACAAGTCACAAGTTCATAGGGAGTAAAAGATGTCTGTGTCTTGGTGAAAGGTTAATGGACAAAGTATCAATACAATTTTATGTGTAGGCAGTACCTGTGATTACTCTTTCAGATGGCTGAGAGTAACTGTTGTTATCTCTGACTCCACACTGAAGTTAATCTATAGAAATCTAAACAGACCTGAAGGTGCAAGACATTAACTAGGACACACCAGTCAATTTAACAGAATCACAGGGTGATTACTTGTGTTGCAATGAGTAACAGGCTTTGTAAATGGATTATGTGTGTAATTCTAGCTCTGACTCTTGAGATTTAATGCTTGTGTTCTTTCTTGCCAGCCTCTCCTCAAAATTCCTTACCAATATATGTTGGTAGAAAATTGTAGGTTGGCATACATAAATTACACCTAGAAAATTTCTGCAACCCTCACAGTCGCCGGGATAGCAAAACAAAAGCCACTAGTTTCCAGTTCACCTATCTGAATTATAGAAGACTGAGCTGCCTACCAGGAGTCTGAGAATGAGACACCTTAGTGAGCAGAGTATAATGTAGCATGATCTTACGTATGGAGTTAAAGAAGCTCTTGAAGGTTTTACCAGAAGTGTTAGTGTTTTCTTAGTGCCAGACATCCCTTTTCCCATCAGTAACCTGGGACTTCTGCCTTCCAGTACTGGCAAGGGTCAGTTTCCCTCATTCTTATCTTTGATGTTATCAGCAGACATACAGGGCATGGTTTAAGTTCTTTACTATGACTAGAATTACACTTCCAACTGAGAACTGGCATAGGAGAGACTTAATAAACCATTACAAACAGCTCCTCCCTTCAGTTTTGTTCATTCTCTGTTAGACTCAATGTAAAACAGATGAAAAAGTTACCCCATGGTTTTGGCATTTTGCTGGAAGAGTTGAATATGCAGAGGTTTTTATTGTAGTCTAGATTTCCTGCTGTTTAAAAATATGTGATATAAAGGCAGGGAGCTTAGAAAATACTTTACAGATACTTATAAGAGGAAACATTGTTCTTGAGAGTGTCTCTATCCTGCTTTCCCGAACAGTTCCCTAAATCAGGAAAACAAAAAGCTCAGTTAAACCTTGATATGGCCCAGTGAATTGAATCCCAGTTTGTTGATAGCTCTTTCCCAAATGATGTGTTGTTTTCCATGTCTCTGTCCTAAAATGTGAAGGTCAAGATGCTGTCTTTCTAGGATGTTGACAGAAATAATTGTGGCTCCACATTATTCAATTAGGATGAAATGCAGTGTGGAATATTAACAACATATTCCTTGTATTTTGGCAAGCAGCACGTGGTAAGGTTTGCATTCAGATTTTTCTCAAGATCTGATGAGTTCCACTCTGTGCCATGTATGATGGAAATAGATTATCCAGTCAAAACTGTAGAAGTTCTCTGAAGTCTTTGAGGCCTGAGAGTGAGCCTCCTTACCAAACAGATTTTAATCCAACACATTTATCGACTGCATTACCAGCACTCTGCATTACCAGCACTCTGCATTCACAATTTGTGGGAGCTTTTGCTGGTTTTGTGGCATAGTGGCCTCATTTCCTCATTTGAATATGATTGCAAAACTCAAATAGTTTCATTGTAACAGGAGGGGCTGTTTAAGGAGACTGTGTAAGCCCTTCCTCTGGTATTGGTCCATGCTCTTTGCAGTTCTCCATTATCCAAAATCTCTGTCATAAAAATTATGCAGAACACTGCTTTGCCCAATCCTTTCAGAAATCATTTATATATTGTCTGTGAATGTGTTTAATTGCTTTTTTAGCTGTCTGATACTATTGACATCCACAATCTCCTGTGGCAGCAAGTCATAGAAGCTCACTACTATCTGTGTAAGGAATAATCTTTCAGCTTTTTAAAGCTGGTTTCGAGACAGTTTCCTTGAGTGTCTTCTAGTTCTTGCAGTATGGGATTTGGTGAACAATGGTTTGGCAGTCAGCATGGCCACCAGCTGTCACATTATGTCATAATATTGATATTGCACTGTATGATATCCGCCAGCTTTTCCCTTTGCAAGTTGAAGAGTCCCGGTCTCTTACAATCTCTGTTTTTTTAGCAATTGCATTGTCCCCCTTAATCACATTAGTTACCTTTCTTTGTACTTTCTTTAATTTCACTATGTCCTTCTTGAGATGCAGAGACCCAAGCTACAACATTTTCAGGACATAGGCTGACAACTTCTTATGTGGTGGTGAAATATTCCTTTCTGTTTTATTACCCTGACTGATGATGCTGAACATGTTGTTTTCCTTCTCTGAAGAGAAGTTGCTGAGTTGGAACCTGAGAGCTGTCAATGATCACCCCAAGATTTCTTTTCTCAGTTATAACTGCCTTTTCTAGACTTCACATCCTGTAGGCACAGGTAAGCTATTTCTCTTTAGGTGTATTTCCTTGCTTTCCTTGACACCAAATCTGACCTGCCATCTTTCTGTCTGCTCAGCTCTCCTGAGCTGATAAAGTTCAGAATGGCATGTGGATCAGAGTCTGTAAACAAGAGAAACTTCCGATGAAGTGTGTAGATAAAGGAATTGCAAAATGTTAGTTCTGAGTGTTGACAAACATTCCAGTTGGGTCCGTGCCTCAGCTGTGCTTGAGAAACACTGATGGCTGGGTACCACACCTGGGTTTGTCATAGAGGTCAAGCATAAATAATCCTGTGCAGTAGATAGGGAGAACTGGGATCCAGAGCCAAGAAGCACAAAAGGTCCCAAGGCACATCTGACTGCCCGACCTAAGATTAACTGGCTTCATAATGTACCTTCTGGAAACTGGAATGATTTTTAAAATAATTGACCTAAATGCACTTGCAGTAAATCTGCAAATGTACCTGCTTCTTAAGCTTGGGCTGTTATGGCTGCACCATTAATTTCAGGCCTAGCAGTAAACTAATGAGGTAAATTACCCAGTTGGTCTCATGTGACTGCAGGGACCACCCTGACACAGCAGCCAGCTTTCTTACCTTCCCTAGTGTCTATACAATAGCAGAGCTGAAAGCCTGGCTTCGTATCTCTGCATTGCACACAGTCTGCAGTGTGATGCTGTGTGTATTAATGAGTCCTCAGAAAGCTGGTTGTGATTGGGATAAATCAAACAAAATCTAGCTATTGCAAATATGTTAGAAAACATTTATTGTTTAAAGAAAAATGTTTGGTTGATATTGTGGACCAATGTTGGGAGATTTTGGAGATGTACGCCATTGCTACGCCTTCTAATGCTAGGTGCTGCAATGTGCCAGTGTATGAGATTGACTTCAAATTGTGTCTTAATAAATAGCAGGTGATTAGGCAAGAGTTGTGATATGTAAAGAAGAATCAAGCTTTTGTTTGCAGTTGCTGTAATGCTGAGAATCACAGACTTGCCTGTGGATAGAAGAACATACAGACAAATCTGAGACACCAGACTGAGATTTGCACTGCCGAAACCTAAAACCAGTATCACAGCACATAAAGATCTCATTTCTTTAAAGGTATGTTGAAATCCCCAGTTGCAAACTCCCTTTCTAAATTAAGCTTTAAAGGGCAACCTGGGAACCACAAGGCAGTGAGTCTGACTCCCAGCAGCAGCAAGATGATAGAGCTGATAGTAAGGCACACGAGTACTGAACAGGTAGATATAAACACAGCCTGTGGGAAGCAGCACAGCTGTTTTGAAGGGCAACCCCACCAGTGCAGCCTCCTGGGTCCTATTGCAACCTCCTGGTGGTGGTGTCACTAAGCATGTCGATAAGTCGAGCCCAGGAGGGGGTTCTACATGGATTTTCAAACAGCACTAGGCAAGGGTTCACATCAGAGGTTAGTAAAAAACTAAGTTGCTGTGGGACTGGAGCAAAGACCTGATAATCTCTTTTTTTTAATAGACAGAAAGCTGTTTAGAGGATGAGATGCTCTCCATTCAAAATTCGGATGCTTTGAAAGAGAAGCAGAATCTAGTCCAAGGCCACAATGAAAATTCACATTTTAGTTTTCCTGTGAGACAAAATGCTTAATGAATGTTGTGTGGGACAGGCTTTTGGGTGAACAACCACTGTGTGGCTCACCAGTGGTGAGTCTCTGGCCTGTTCTTTCCAGGACTTTAAGGGCATATGTATTCAGAAGGAAATTGATGGCCAATGGACATGCAGAGGCCAAGCACATAAAATGAATGGGTTTAGGCTGTTGGCCCCCTCACAGCTGATGCTGATCATGCCACCCAGCCCATCTGTGAAACAGAGGGATGAGACACTGCAACTGAGCTATCAGTTAAAAAGATATGAGAACACAGTTTCCTTTCTTTTATTTCTCCTTCCACTATATCCTAAAAGAAGCCCCTTCCTGGCCATTATTCAGACTCTCATTCCTCCAAATACCATTAATACAAATATTTCTGAGGTAGGAAAAGGTGTGTATGAAACTTCAGCCCTGAGGAAAGATGTTATGTGCAACTGGAAATTACTTTTTGCATTGGAAATGTTTGTTCAGCCTTAATGGTATTCACCAATCCCATGAAACAAAGCAGGGAGAAAGAGCAAAGCTGAGTGAATCCTATGCAAGTTTTGCCTGTAGGGTTTTTTCCCCCTCTTTTATTCAGAGTTGAATGTGATCCATTTTCTTTTATTTGCTGTAGAATAACAATGATCCTCTGCTCCCCCAACAGTAAATACTGCAGCCTGTGAACATCAGGGTTCAGCAAGCAAACTTTGAAAAATCCCTTTGCAGGGTAAATGTCAGGCTGTTTTCAATTAATTATTTTTAAAAGTGAATTCACATGCAGCAGTGACCTTTAGCTGTGCTCCACACACACTGCTGCTTTTTATGATCTCATTTGATGTTTCATGTCTTGGGCTAATATGAGGGACTGGTGGTCTGCATAGCAGCAGAAGAGATGCCTGCAGTGCTGGGGTGGGGGAGAGATGCTTCCTTCACCCTTCTGGTTTGGGGGATGGGGATCAGTGAGAGCCCCAAACTTCAGAGGGGAATCTACTCTCCCTCCCCAGACATGCTGGGACCACCTTGGTCTTGGTCAAAGTCAGCTTGGGGAGGGGGTGAAGTGACTGACCCCACCTGGTGTCTTGCCTCCTTCTCACTGGAGGAATCTTCTGTCAGCAGCAAATGATTCACAGATGGGGCTCGGCGCTGAAAGAGACAAAAAACTGACGGGGTTTGGAGTCCTGTAAACGGGACTGGGCTGTCTTGACCTCTCCATCTGGCGCAGTTTGTTGTCTCACCTGGTGTCACGTCAACATTCAAATGAGAAAATAACAATTCCTCTTTGCAGGTGGACTGACAATGGCTTTCTTGACAGGAGGCGTACATGTGCCTCCCAAGGGAGCAAGCAACCAGCTGGGAGTGAGTGCTTTGGTTTTGCAAGGTTTCTCAAAAAGGTCTGGATTTGCCAGTCCTGAGAAAATGTACCCAGAAGCAATAAGATCATTCACCTGAAAAAAGTCTGCCTGAATGAAATTAACAGGAAACACCAGTGATGGGGGTCTAAAGTAATTCCAGAGAGGTTTAGGGCTCTTGCTTGCTCTGCAAGAAAATAATCAATCATCCTCACATTGCACTACAGCTGCTCTCCTGAAATCAGAAGCTTAAAGAAAATCATACCTGACTGGAAGTAAAAAAATAAATAAATAAATAAATAAATCCTTTTTTAACTCCTGAAGCTACTTCAGCAGGTGATAAAGTTAAAAACATTTTGATATCTTCTCATAGATACATGGAAGATCACCAGCCGTCGTGAGAAAGAGAGAAAATGATGTTAGGAGCCTGGAGTGCCCTATTACACAGTTGAGGAAGTGCTGGAGCTCCAAGCTGATGCTGTGTACTGGCTGAAGACCCAGCAGACTTTTGTTTATTTAAGTCTATTTGAGTTTTACACAACTGACACCCTTACTTGTCTGCTTGAATTTCCCAGATTCTACCAGCCTTATATTTTGGTTTTCCTTTGCTATGAGGCAGAGATTTTTTGTATAGGCACCACACTTCAGCCAGTGTTTAATGCTATGGAAATCCTCTACCTTTTGTTTTCTGAAGCTCTGAATCCTCTACCTTATGTTTTCTAAGACAAGCTCAAATGTGAGGTTTTATATCAAACAACTTCCGTTTATCTTTCCACTTTGCTCTCGTGCTCCATATTGTTTATATTATGGACACAGATCTTACTACTTACTGCGCCAGAAAAAACACAGCAAGAGCATCTAGGTGCATATATGCCCCTTGATCATATTTAGCCCTAGTGCTCAACTGTTTCTTGCTTGTGGCATGGATATTCTGACATTCCTTAATCCACTTAAAAAACTCCAAAATAGTGTAAATACTCAAAAATATATTTACCCTATTTCTTGCCATTTGCTCAGCAGAGAAAAAGGAAAATAAAATACTAGTGAAAAAAAAAAACAAAACCTTGCAGAAGGAGAAGAGCTGGGAAAGGTCTTCCTGTTGATGATGAGCTAGACATTTTATGTACACATTTCAAAATTCCAGACACAGTAGCTCTATTTGTAATTTTTGAAGGACCTTCAGTATAGAATTGTTCTGTTTTCACTTATTCTCCTTTAAGACAGGGGTAATTAAATTCAGATTCAGGTTTGTTGTTATGCTTAATGACACACTAATAGGGCAATTTTTTCATTTATATTAGACTTGTGCCTGAATTTGTGTATGATAGTTCAGGACTTGGGTTTGCCCTCCTGTGAAGACAACCATATACATTAGTGCTATGATGGTAATTTTGAGTCCCAAGTTACATTATCTTTACCACTGGTTTTGTGGCAGGTGAATATGATGGAGGTACCAGAGGGCAGCTGAGGGTGGATGGGAGCTAAGGGCCTCAATGCAGATATCTATGAGAAAACTTCCACCTCGTGTGCACAGTCCTTTCTGACTTACTGAGCCTGATGACAGCATTCCTTCTTCCACTGCTTTTGTGGTCGTGCAACATCATCAAGGGGTCAAAGTAACTGTTTTACCAGCTATTAAGGGCGATAGTGGAAAAGATTCATGACCAGTACTTCCTTTGAATATTATTTAATTGAAGAGCAGAGAAGATTCTTGCAGTAAGAGATACTTAGTATGCAGAGCAGCAGTGCCTGGGTCCATTTCCTTTCATTAGCCTTCCTGGAAGCACTTTCCATGACTAATGTGACCCTTTTATACAGAGTGGGGTCATGCAGTTTGTACCCCCTGGAAGCACCTGGTTTCTGAAGCAGTGCCACAGCAGCTGCTGCCAGCAGGATGAAGGGGGGCTGAGGTGGTGAGGCTCAAGGAATTGGGGCTCATCTCCCCAGGGGTCTGGCAAGGGAGGTGGGGGGAAAGCAGCTCATGGATAACAACAGCAAGCAACTAGCTTAGGGAAAATGTCCTGTTTCCATCTTTGTGGAAACAGGGCCCATTTTCTAGAAGGTGGTACCAAGTGGAAGCCAAAATATCTTGCTTCAAAGGCAAGATCTGGCTCCCCCCATGATCCCCTGCAGATGTGTTCCTCTGGATGTCTGGCTGATGAAGTGTGCTAGCAAGAGAAAACAAACTCCTATTGTTTGCAACAGGTTTAACCTGGAGATCAGTAGAATGCCTTGATTTTCCGTGCTCTCAGTGTGATATTCAGAACCTACATTGCCCTCAGAAGAGCCTGCAGACCCTGAGCTGGAGCTCCAATGCTGCTTTTCCCGGTTTTTCTGTAGAGCCTCAAACACATAATACAGTGTATCCTCAGTCTGAGTTTTCTCCTGAATTGGGCTGGTCTTTGGTCTCCATTCAGAAGTGTCATTAAGATAATTCATTGAAGTGCATTTTAAATGACCATTCTCCCTTTTTGCTTGTTGAAGCTATCAGAAAAGCATGCCTCTGCTGTTGATACATAGGCCTGAAAGGCAATGGTCTTGTGTCAGGGTTACTCATTTTGGGTGCTACAGGTACAGAGCTGAAGTGCTGCCCTTCACAGAAGTTTTCCTCTCAATGCCAGGAATAAGCTTTTTCTTGAGGTCAGAACACATTTTAAAACTAAAATTCAGCCTCATTTGTTGGTCACTGGGGTTGTGCTTGTGCACAATGACTAATTAGTGATGTGGATATGGAAAAAAAAGAACCTCTGAACAGATTAAAGCTGGTTGTAGTGCAAAAACTGGATGTCTAACACAGTGATTTCCTTGTCCTGTGATGTTTTCTTAAAAACCATCTTCAACAAAGAGGGTCTGAGAATGCCCACTCCGTCTGGAAGCAGGGAGGGATACAGGTCTAGGTTAACCATGCAGACATGGAGAAGACAGACAAGAAGCCAGATATGACATCATGATAAACTGAATGTAACAAGGGTTTCCAGTGGTATTAATATTAGATGATAATGTCAGAGCATAGCTGGTAATTAGACAGGACAGCTGCCAAGGCCAGTCATTAGCAATGTTGATCTACTCACTTGGAAACCAGAGAAAAGGTATTGCAGATGTTTCTCTGTCACTTTTGTTTTGCCTGTAATGGACACGATAGCTCACTGCAGGTAAAAAGTTCACTTTCCTGCGTAACAGTCCTGGATTGTTTGAGTTGCCACAGGATGTTCTTATTTCTCACTTGTTGTGTTTGGCCCAGAGCTGTAAATCACAAACACCAGGCTGTGTAATTCTGACTTTTATTACGTTAATGTATTTTAAGAGCAGGAAATCTATAGACTCTTGGCTCAGTGCAGCAGCAGCAGAGCATGGTGGGTACTCTGCGGTCAGGAATGTTCTCAGAAATATGCCTCTTGCTGAAAAGGTGACCTCAAGATAATCTTTGCTTGGCTCCTGGGCTGGGGAAGGAAGGACAGACATCTCAACCTCTCAGCACAGGTGTGAGCTGGGAACGTGTTCTGGGTGGAGGAGGAATTTGTTCCCTAAGTGTAAGGAGGGAGGAAGGGAAGGGTGAAAAAAATGATGTTAACCTCAGTGCTGAGACCAGCCTGTGGATGAGGGATTCTCTTTGCACAGGGTCATTGCAATAACATCAACAGCATAGCTGAGATACCAGCGGAAGGCTCCTGATTCCCCACCCTCGTTCCTTTTCTACTGAGCCCCGGCAGCAGCTTAAGCTCTACCTGCAACCTCTTCAGGAAAAAAAAAATAAATCCCCAAAGTGCACATACTGGTAGCTGCACTGAAATGTTTCTTTAGTCTCTCTCTAGGCATTAAGCCATTTTAAATAAATCTCATGTGTTTTGGGAAGCTCCCCTCCTGCCCCACTGAGTGTCCATTATGTCACAGCATGCAAAAGTGATCTGCATGTTGTCAGAGACTCAAAAAGGTGATCTGTTTTGAGACATTGGGGGCTTAGAATGAGTAGCAGGAGGTGATTCAAGCCTTGCTCTGGTGAGGAGGTGCCCTGCCCCAGATCCCCCCAGCCCCACAGTGTCTGTCAATGATGGCACACTGGAGGCAGCCCCAGTGTCACCAACCCCAGTCCCCAAGGGGCTAAGAAATGAGAAATCCCTCCTGGGAAGAAGGTCCAGGATGGGCCAAGGCTTTAAGAAACCTGACCACAAGGCAAGCACATTGTCCTTTAACCCTACCTTCATCTTGGAGTTTTAGATCATTGCAGCTCAGGACCTGGTAACGATGTGTCTGCTTTTTTATATCTTTCCTGTCTTTCTGTGTTTCTCCCTTTCTTCTTTTAACTCTCTTCTCATGGAACGTAGCATCAAATGGCTTTAAAGGTTTTCTATGTTCCATGGGCTAAGTCTATGCTGTGATGAATGATGTTGTGTTGTATTTACTCTTTTGCCAATTGTCATTATTTTTCTATCATTTACCATAAAAAAGAAAAACAAAACCTTCTTGTGGTTGTTTACCTCTTGAGAGTACTTGGTTGGAATTTTCTCCTTTGCATTTACCCAGAGCAAAAGAACTTTGGTTTAGCCCTAGGTCTGAGTGATCAGCATGTAACATATGTGCAGCAGAAAAATCCCTCAGACTTGTGGGTGACTACCACTAGAATCCACATTATAAGTGCAGGTGAATTCACTGATGACCATGATCTTCTCCCTGAGCGTGTAATTTTCCACTCCGCTTTTGCACAGCTATTTTAATGTGGGGAGAGGGAAATCAGAGAAACCAGATTGCTAAGCACTTGGTCTTCAGGGCCAGGACTGCTCCATCCATTTAGGGTGGCTCTGGGCTAGACTTTATGCTGCTGTACCTGGTGAAAAAAATTCTTCCCCGTGCAAACAGTCTAAGCTGAGAGAGCCCTGCCAGCGGCGTTCAGCAGGCTGCATTGTATCTGTGAAGTTGATGGTGAATACAAATATTTGCAGGAGAGAGGTTCAACGAGCATCCATCTTTTCAAAGGCATAAAAAGTGGATTGCTCCTTTATTTTATCACTTCTGAATATCCTACCCTGAATGTACTGCTCTCCTTCAGCTGTGAAAGTGTGCTGGAGAGTCTTGAACATAAGAGTCATGTTACAGCTCTTGATCTGTCTCATCCGTGAGTTCCCTGCCTGCTCAGGAATGCCTCAGGTAAGTAGTGCTGAACTGCTGGGGCAATTATATCACTGGGATACCTTTTAACCTTTCTTTTAGCTATCATACACTCAGAGAATTACACTAAACCAGGTCATAATAGAAATGTTGTGAAATGGAAGTCGAGATAAGAGAGACGTGCTTCAGTAAAAGTGAAAGTGGAGAGGGAGTGATGCGAGGGGGAGATTTGAACCACATCTCCAGGTTCAGCCTCTGAAGAGGAGAGGTAGTGGAAGCTAATGCAGTGAAATGAGCTGCAACAAAGCCACACCAGGAGTTATTCAGCTGTTCACAAGAATTTTAGAAGAACTGTAATTGGGAAATGATGTGAATATCAAACAAAATGTCACTTGACTGGAAGCCTGAAAAGAGGGGAAAGAAAAGAAAATAAAGAAAAACCCCTGCATTACATGTCACCCTCTTAGACACACTTGGAAAGAGTTCCCTGCTCTCCACTCAGACCTCTTGGCACGCTATTGTGTAGCATTGTGTATTTCTGTGTGGGGTTCTTCTCCTTGAAAGAAATTAAAATGATGAGAAAGCTGGCATGTCACGTTAAATAACATCACATGTTTTTCTATTGGCAGGGAAAAAAAAGGAAAAGTACTATGCTGAGTTCCAAGAAAATAACTACTGAGGAAATGAGTGCAGCAACCAGCTCGGATCCTGTCCCTGGAAAATAGCAACCATGCCAGAGCAGAGAAACATGCTCTGTATCCTGGCAGGGTTCAGAAGTGTGCTTGAATTTCTTCTGCATGCTGTTTGCTGGTGACCTGCAGACCAGATTGTCCACAACTCTGATCTCTCCCAGCTGCCCATAGTGATTTTCAAGTTCTAATGTTAGAAATTTTTTTCTAAAATTTGAAATGGATATAAAAAATCAGGATTCTTGAGCACCATTTCTGCTCTTGTTAACTAATATTCACTTTTTCCTTCTAAATTCCCTGTCTGTCATTCGTCTCTGAGAATAAGTCATCTTGAAAGCACTTTGGCCCTTTCTTCTTCCTCATTATTATCCTTCACAGGCAGAGAGTACCACTGGGTTGGGTTCTCTGGGCCCCTTGATGTTCTCCTCAGCACTCGTAGAAGAACTGGCCTTTGGATGACCTGCATCTCCTCTCTCTTTAATTTAGTGTAAGTTTTTGTCTGGAAACGCCAGGAAACCACCTGCTGCTTGTAGAAACATAAGGACCCTGTGGGCCATTGCTCCTACTGCATGCCTGGAGAGGGGATGAAGACTAGGACAGGATTTGCTTTGAGGTTTACCCAAGTGAAAAAAAGCCTCTTTTCTCCTGAAAGGAGATGACAGCACCGTGGAGAAGTTACCCATCTAAAAAGACAAGAAGAGCACTCTGATTTTGATTAGACAGAATTTCTCAGTGGCCTCAGGGTGCTCCTTCTCATCTCAGATCTTCTGCAACCAGGAACTTTAAAAAGAGTATATGGGTTTTGCATGCTTAACTTGCAGGGGCTATATGGAGGAAAAGGGGTGATACAAGACACTGCAGTAAGACAGCTGTCTGATAATAGATACAGTATAATAAATATTATGCACATAATATTATACACATTAAATGCATTAGTAATAGATACTACATTTTTAGTAAAGTTGTTATGCATCTGTCATGATTTGATGGGAAACCCTTCAGGCAAATATGAAACAGATATGTTGATTTCTATCTGTAAATTGTGGTGATTTTGATGGAAATTTGCTGACTTTTTTAAAAAATAATGCTCCATGTACAGTAAGCGCAAGAAAAATCCTGCCTTGGAGCATCACAAGAAAACTACAAAACGTTAATCCCTGTTGCATTTTTTCCTCAGCTTCATGTCTTCACTATAGAGCTGGGAGACACTTGCCAGCTTCAAAAGGAGGAAAAAAAGGAAGTTCTCTTGCTCTTTTGCTTTCTGAATATGAGGTCTGATTGTAAGATTTTAGGTTTCTGGTCAATATCTTCTTATTCTGTCTTTAAATGTATATTTGAGTTTTTTGAAGTTTGGTTGGGCTTTTTTGTCTGGTGCTGTTTCTAGCCAGTGAACCATCATCTCTAAAGGCAACTCCCCTGCTGCCCCACCATTCTGTGTTGGGGAAGAGTTAGAATAAAATACACGTGCAAGCACAGGTCCACAGGCAAGTGAGTGTCTGCATAGCCTTGAGGCAAGGCTGGTAGAGAGCACTTGGTTGAGCCCAAGCAGTAGTTACCTGCTGCCATGCCAGAGGGTGGCTGGGCAGGAGTCCCTGCACCCCACCATGTGCCCCTCAAGCACAGGGGGAGGGTGGAGGGGTGACAGGAGGTGATTTGGCTGTCATCACTGTGGGCACTTTACTCCCAAAGAGAGAAGCCCAATCAAATGGTGCTGAAGAACTAATTCAGGTTTAAAAGGCCCCAAGACATAATTTATTTGGGGAAGCTGCTACTGAAAAAAGAAAGCAAAAGGGCAGCTCAGCACTAGGAGCCAGCCTCATGCAACCTCTCAGCAGAAGGTTTTGGTATTTGCATGTTTCTCCATGCTTTCTTTCCCATTCAGAAGGATGCATGAAGCAGTGAAGAAGATTTGTGGCCTATTCTTATTCCTGCCACAGAGAATAAGTGTTGTTTTCAAGTCTGAGCAGAAGCAGGTCTTGCATCTCCCTCAGCTGTACAGCTCTCAATTGTTTTTCTCCCCTCACTTAAGGATCTCACAGAGGCACACCTCAGGTGTACTTGTGCTTTTATCTTTGGTCTCTGTTATTAACAGGTCTAATAGCTAACATTCTTTTGGATGAGACCTTATTAATCAGACTGTCTGCTCTAGAAAAGGTCTAATGGTATTTTAAAGCTCTTCTTCCAAGGGCAGAGCTTTGCCTGTGAATCGTTAACCAAAGGTTCCCCCAGGGCTCTCTAGTGTGTTGTCCAGCACTGCCCCTTCCCCTTGCAGGGATGGCTGCTTTTTGGTGGATCTGAGATGCAAAGGGAAAAATCAAACTAAAATATGAGCTCCATGTTTAAGTTAAATAACAGTGCTGCTGCTATTCTGAATTCGGTAGCGTTCCCTGAAATAATTTCCTAGGAAAGGGTTTGGCAGACTTTACTTTCCGACTCACACAAATATGAGCTGTTCTTGCTGCTTTGGAGTGACTGAATGGAGGAGGTTTGCACACTGTGGTGTGCTTTTGATTTCCTTTTTTACTTTATTCCTGCATTTTTTTCTCCCATTAAAAAAAGAAAAAAAGGAAAATTATAAAACACTATTAATTCACTCGAAAAGCACTGTGGTTTTGGGTTTTTTTTCTCTGTTATACTATACAAAGTTATACCATCAAATCCTGCCCTTCTGTGGGACTCTTTTCTAGCTGGCTGCATGGCAATGCAATTGAGGGCTTGGCAAATACCAGCAAGTAACTCTTGATGTTACCACAATGTTCTGAAAAGCTTCTATCAGGATAAAGTGGTTTTCAGCTATGTTTAACTGCAATGCAAAGCGAAAAAGAAATATTGGAGTATGACCAAACAGTTTCTGATGGTTTTGCTCTTGTACATCCTATGTGCTGGGGGCAGAAACTGTTCAGTTTTCGGGCTGCTGTAATGGCTCCCTCTTGTAATGCATTGGATGTTATTACAAATTGAATGGCAGCACTTGCACTTGTGAATTGAAGCTTCACACAGCCCTGGTAGCAAATTCAGCTACTTCATATTCTTGTTGAAAAGCCTGATGTGGTGAGGGGGATCCCAGGTTAGCAGATTTCACCTGCAGAGGAGGGCAAGAAGCCAGTTTTTGGGAAAAGCAGGGTAGGTGGTCTGGGCCCTGGAGGTGTTGGGGAGCAGCAAGGGGCTGATGATGAATGAACAGGCTGCCTTTTGTCATCTGGGTGGCTTCACTCAGCTGGTACCTTGGAGAAGGAGACCTGAAAAAGGGAGTGAAAGGGTGGATCTTTCAGCAGCTTGTTTCCTATCTTCTGCAGTAGGGCACTTAGAAGGAGAGAAATGGGCCTGCAGTTATCTTATGTTGACTCCTCCTGCCCCCTGCCCTGTCTGGCAATCCAAAAAGCTACCACTTTCCAGAGAGGTGCAGTTGGTCCCCACTTGGCATTACACAGGGCATCTTGCTGTAGGAGACAAAGACCTGCCTTTGAATGCCCATAGAAAGACACTGAAAATAGCTGGAAGCATCCCAGGACAAACAGCTGAAGTGAATGTGCAGACATGGGGTAATATTATAAGCGGATTGACCGTATTTATCCAAGGTATGAAAAGCGCTATTATTCCCAAACAAAGAGGTAACCTGAGGAAGCTGCAGCTGTCGAGGAGCAAATCAAATGGGTTCTTCTCTTCTTTATGCCATGACAAAAATGTGCCAGGGGCTTTGTGAGCAAATAGAAGGTAGGGCCCTGAGGCGAACAGCTAACAGTTTAAGGCTAGACCAAACAGTGTGTGTTTGCAGGTAGCAGTCTGCAGGTTAGGGAAAGGGGAGAGGAGATTAGAGAGGAGATAATCTACACTCCCTAAGGGATAGCACACAGGCTAGCCAGATCAGATGGTTCAGCTATCACAATAAATCCGTTTGCTGTCTATCTGGATTACTGTGTGAGTTTTTGGGATGGGTACGGCCTTTGCTTCTGGAGCGGTCTGACCCTCCAACACCCCTCCTTTACAATGTGCTTGGAGGTGGGGCAGCTCTGTGTGCTTCTCTCTCAGCTTCCTGAGGAGAAAATAGTGTAGACTCCGACCCTGAGGGAGCCTGGAGCAGTGCAGAAAATGTTAAGCCCTGACTCTCTGATCTAGAAATGCTTCCTATCACCTTATATTTGGGATAATATTTGCACATTTAAAAATTATTTTTGACTGCAATGTTTGATCTTGCAGCTGAGACCAATCTTCCAGTGTTTTTTGCTAGGGTCTCAAGTCACCCTTGGAGCTGGATCATTCAGGCAGATCGCAGGTAGAACAATGTTGCCTGTGTTCAGCTAACCTGGTGTAATGATACAAGCTCTAACCTGTAATGCAATGCAATATCCTGCAGCTGAGAAGTTTTTGTGCTGGTGCAGTTAAATCAATAAACTTGGTAAGTTAGGCTGGTACAGATATTTTTAATTGCACTCCCTACAGACAACCTCACAGTTCCAATGTCTAATCAGAACTGCAAACTATTCAGAGGAGTTTTCTTTGCAAATAGGGTTATAAGTAATCAATAGCTCAGTGTATGTGTGTGTGCACAAATACTCATTTAGTAATTCTGGCCTGTGAACACATTCATTAACCTGACTGCCTGATGTTACCCCAGCCTCCCTCCCCTCTTCACAGACAGGAAAAAGGAATGCATTCACTGATTACACTGCTTTAATTTATTTGCCTAGTTCTAATCTCTGCACAAGATAAGACTGCTAAGAATTGTCAAATTGCATGCTTTGGAGAATTGAAAAGGCCATTTCCTCTCTATTTCCTACATTGTATGATAATACAAGATCCATGGTAGCATTTTTGCTTTCCATGCAAAACATCAGTTAATGGATATACCTTTTAGTGTCACTGTTTTGTGCTAGTATGTCCCATCATTTCTGCACAGAGAAATTAAATAAATAGTTAATACTAATGCAATACAACTGGACTTGGAGTAAACAAACAGAATTACCTATCACCCCTTGTCTTGGAGAAAGGCTGGTCCCAATTAAATAAAAACAGATTGGTCCTGTTTGATGTATGTCATTTTGACTATGTCATTTTGATGTGGAAGGCTTAATTAGAGTTGGTTTAATTCTGCCTCTTGTGAGTTAATGCTGTATTCCTTCCCCCCAAACTGCTTAGTCCAGCGTTGCCTCTCAATGACAGATTGCTCTCTGCTTGATGTGCCTGTTGCTTACTCGTGAGAGGAGGAAAACCTGCGCAGCAAAACTGCCCTTCACTGCATGTTGGAGGTGGTCTTTGTTATCAATGCTACAGGAACTGCTGGTAAAGCAGCTTTCATGTGAAGCAGGCTCTGGTTTTATTTCAGCAGTGGGAAGGGGAGACAACACTGTCAGTGCTGCAGGGGCAGAGCTGTAGGTGAGTGAGGATCTAATAACTTGCTGGGATTCTGTGCTGGAGTGTGGCATGATGCCCTCTCCAGGAGCCACGGCACTGACAGGCCAGCCAAAGGCTTACATTGCAGAGGATAAATTACAGGGAAAGAGACAAGCTGCAAGAAAGAAAGAGAAATGTGAGCAAAGAGAATGAGATGAAGTGATAGGAATGTGCAGATGGAGGGAGGAAGGAGCAGCGGCAAAGGCAGCAAGTAGGGAAGGAGTAACCTCCCACGACCTCAATACTCCCAACAACATGGAGCACCCCAGGGTCCCAGCCTGGGCACCCACATGGCTCCAGGCACCTGGAGATGAAGGTGTGGAGGCAGCATCGTGCTCTGTCCTTCCTTGGAGGCCGATTCGGCATTCATTTCACTGCGGGGAGCATTGTGGTTTGGCTGGAGAGCTTCCCCCTTCCACCTTGCCTGCACCATGGAACAGCTACCAACTGTTCATGAGGGCACTGATGTTGTGCCTCAGCTTATCCCTGCAAAAGCCTTTTCCTGACTTGGCCATGAGTAGGCCCTGTTCCTAACCTTTCCCTGATGTTGGGGTTTTCCTAAAGCCCAAGGGGTCCTAGACTGGGTCAGGGGGAAAGGGATGGGGGGTTAGTGCATGATGGAGTCATAACACTGTCCCCCAACTTGCTTTTCTGTCTCCTTGTTGTAGGTATCTCTCATCATTCCCCTTCTTTTCCCACATGGATCTGAAATGCAGTTGTGTTTCCACTCTGGAAATGATGAGGACTGGCTGTTTCTGAAGTGGTGGAACAGTGCTGCACATTGTTCTGGTGGGACCTGGGAGCCTTTCATCAGGCTGGACCCATCTGGAGATTTAATGGGAGGTCCTGCTTAACCTTACAACCCAGGGAAGAGACTCTCTGCACTGGACTGGTGAGGAAAATGGTGAGGAAGCTGAAATACCCACAGGACCTCTTGCCTTAATCCCCCAAACTGCACAGGACTCAGACAAGAGCGAGCTTCATTTCTGGTTGACTTCAGTGCTCAGACAAGAGTACCTGCATGCAGAGAAGGGCTAAGCTACTGTGACATGGGAGATTTATTTGTCAAAAGTGTCCTGGGTATTTCTCATCAACTCTAAAGTCACATCAACAGGCCTAAAGTTATTTGTGGGTTTTGGTTTTCTCCCCAGTTGGGGGTAAAATAAAAATCAAAGCAGAAATAATGTCTCCCTGCCAACACTTGCTGTGGTCAGCCCAGGTGCATGATTTTGAACGTACTGATGGCTATGGTATGTGACAACCCCTCATATCCTCAGAATGGCTGCATGCTCTGGGGAAACACAGCTTCCTCCTGAAGGCCATCAGGAAGGAAAGGGGAAAGAGAGGGGGGGATGAGCTCATCCTCTTCTCTGCAAATGGGAATCGAGAGGATCCATGAAAAAAAAAA
This sequence comes from Hylia prasina, assembly GCA_013397195.1. Taxonomy (NCBI): domain Eukaryota; kingdom Metazoa; phylum Chordata; class Aves; order Passeriformes; family Sylviidae; genus Hylia; species Hylia prasina. Next base: position 199,097 of record VYXD01009094.1, on the reverse strand, counting down.
ATTCTATTAGTCTTTTCTGAAATGTAAAACACTGCTTGCCTCTGGTAGTGGGCTTAGAGGGGGAGGAAGTTGCATTGCTAATGTGCTGCAAGTGTGTAAATATCTCTATGGTTTGCAAATGCTGTTTCTTTCTTTAAAGCAAAACCTGCAAAATTCCCATATTTCTGAGTTTCTAGCCTTCTCACCAAGGTGTGTGAGTTCTGCTCAATTTCCACTGCCAGCTGAATGATAGATACCCCCTACATTTGGGAACATGCACCACCCACCATCAGCTAGACACTTACCTAAGGAAGGAAATGGTTTAGTCTATGAAGTAGCTCCTCTATTTCCCTCTAATTGCAGCAACTCTATGTTGGACAGATGGCCGGGTCTCTGCATTATGTCAGGGAAGTTCTGCTTATTTGTCTGTGCACCAAACTTTATTACAGCACTTCCAGATACATTTAAGTTAACTTTGACCACTCTGGTGGTGCATCAGAATAAGACACATCTTCACAGCAGCACCTCCTGCTTACTCGCCCTGTCTGTAAAAACCTTCCTGCTGCTCCTCAATCAGACTTTGCTTGATGTTTTACTCCCATCTAGTGCTTTTTATTAAAACTGCCGGTGCTGTGTTTCTGACATAGGACTAGCCTGAGCTGATCAAACATCACCTTATTTCAAACCTACGTGTTAACCAAATTTCTTTCCATCTGGCTATGAAAATCCACAGCTCTTTGATCCTCCCTGGTGTAGTGGAGGTACAGGAAGGAGGGAGATCTTTGCAGACTTTTGCTTCTGTAAAAGTCTTTTGAGTCTTTCAAATACAAGACACTTCTTTCATGATTGTTTTCTTGTCAGAGGAATCTTGACACTTATGTTTATTTGAAACAGGTTTCTTAAATACATTCTTGTTGATATTGATGGGAATGGGAAGGCTGCTATACGAAATATGGGTGGTGTACTTCAGTGGTCTGTTTTGAGAACACTGTTATTTAATATCGTCATTAATGACAGAGGGATCAAGTGCACCCCCAACAAATTTGCAGGTCACACTAGGCTGAGTGATGCACCTGTCACACCTGAAGGATAGGATGGCATCCAGAGGGACCTAGATAGGCACGAGAAGTGGGCCCAAGAGAATCTCAGGAGGTTTAACAAGACCAAGTTGCAGGTGCTGTACCTGGGTCAGTGAAATGCTGGGGGATGAACAGATGGAGAGCAGCCCTGCCCAGAGGGACTGGGGGGAGCTGGTGGGTGAGAGGCTGGACATGACCCAGCAGTGCAGCCCAGCCAGACATGTCCTGGGCTGCATCCAAAGCAGCATGGACAGCAGGTGAGGGAGGTGACAGATATCCCACATGCCTGCATCACCACAGGCAGTGGGAGAGCCCCAGGCTGAATGAGCTGCTGGGCCCAGAGGAAGCTGGTCTGTCTGTCTGTGCTTTCACTGTGAGACTTATATAAATAAAAAACCCTGAACTCTTCCAGGGAGTAGCTGGTGACCAAAGATGGGTCACCCTCTTCAGGTCAGTGTGTCAGGGTTTCCTTGTCATGGGTAGCACCCCATGTGGGAGGGAGGTGAGCATCCAGGGCAGTGAGGTGCTGGCATGGTCCCAGTTGTGTGTTGCTGTAACTGTGGTTTGTTCTTGATGCAATACCTGGCAATAAAGCCAGACTCCTCAGGGGGAGGGTGCTGTGTTTTGAAGCAAAGCAGCTTCATGTGGGTTAGTGCTGACTTGGTGAGGATCCTGGTGGGAATCACAAATCCTATCTTAGCTGTGCTGCCCTAGTACTGACATCCTTCCAGCATGGATTCCTCTCTATTCTGTCCTCTCTCACTGTTTGTTTTCTTCCTCATCAGGGCTTCATGGAGCAGGGGGAACATGGAGTAACTTGGTGTCTCCACATTTCTCTGACATCCCCACTTGTGGCTGCTGGTTCATCTGCTGGTCTCCTTGGTGTTGAACTTTGTCAAGCCGAAAAGAAATGGTTCCTCATTTTGCACCCATTGCTGAACTGCATTGAGAAGTTTTGCTTTTCCTACTGAGTTTCTGCAGTCTGTTGCTCACCTTCTGTCCCTTATGCTGCTTATATCACCAATGCTTCCAGCTTGGATTGATCCAACCTCTGTTTTTTGCTTCGCTAGCAGCTGTTTTTGCTGAGTGCTTTGTTCCCCTCTGGCATCTTCAAAGACCCCTGCTGCTACCAAAACTTCAAGCTCACTTCTGCCTCTGGGTGCTGCCACAGCACTGACCCCAAAGGTTCTCCTCATCTTTCTTTTTCCTTCTCCACATTCCCATTTGATTTGTTTTCCAGCAGGATACACCCTGCTCTGTTTTTGTTTCCCTATTCTTCCAATGAATATCTAGACAAAGCTGCTTTGCTGTCTACATAGTGTGACGTGGTCTACTCTCTTTTTTTTTTACCATTCCTTCCCTCTCTTCATGGTCAGTTAAACCACATCAATGAGACTTCAACTCTCTTCCATCTAGGAGCAGAGACCATATTGCTTAAAGCTATAAAGCTCTGTGTTTACTTAGCATAGCAATGATAATTTTTGCAAGTAGGTGTTGAGACTGCAGAATAAGAGTACTTCCAACAGCAGAAAATGCACAAAGGCAGGAAAAATATTAAGGAATGTTTATAGGCAGATAAATATCAAATACAATGCACTGATTAATATTCCAGTGGGACAGACTTTGATAAACTGGCATGCCATTCTGCAGGTTTTATTTTTCACAGATGGGAGAGAAAAACAACATTTGGTCTAGAGCCTCTGTCTGTCTGAGTGAGGTTTTGCTCATTTTGGGGGCTGCAGCTATTCTAAACATGGCAACTTGATTTAATTAGCTGACTAGGATCCTGCTTTGTCAGTGGTTTTTTGTTATTGTTGCTTTGTTGATTTTTTTCTTGTTGGTTTTTATTTTTTTTTCCTAATGCACTTTTGCAAAACTGACAGTACCCAGAGCTCCCAGACTTCTCTGGCCAAGTTTCTGTCTGGAATGTGCAAACAGAATAGCTGATGAAATAATAGACATGTCCATACTGGAAACCTCTCTCTTCCCCTTTTTAGGGAAAATTGAATATCTATTGATTCATTGTTTCTACCAGATGGGGAGCACAGCAGTAATTCCTTTGTGTTTTTGAAAGCAGTATCTTTCACAGAGTTTGCTTCGGTTGACAAGTTATTTTCCCTCTGATTTGAATCTGTCGTTAATGTGTTCTGTTGGGGTATTGACTACACAAACAGACAAGCTCTGATTACAGCTCTTGCATGGCTGCCAAGGTCCTGCAATGAGCAGGGAGCTGATTTAGTCTGTTCCCCTTGAAAGCTCAAGACTTCCTAAGGATGGAATAAAAAGCTCTGGGTCCATTAAGCAGAGAAGCAGATTGTGATGCCTAGGAGAGATGCAAAGGCAGTCAGGCTAGGCAACAATGCTATGTCCTTTGTGCATATTTAAGTGTGGCACCATAAAAGGGCTTGTGCCAAGTCCGTCTGAAATGTTTGAGGACGTCCTTACTGAAAATGGCCTGTTGTCTTAAACAGGAGATCCAATTACAGCACAAATCCAGCATTGTGGGTCTTCTTTTTTGAGCATGTTGTTCTGAGCTAAATTTATGGGGGAGAAGACAGGAGACATAACCTGGACTCACTAATTTTATATGACAGTAATTATGCAATATCAATTTGCAATATCAGCATATCCCAACTATGAGGAGTAGACACCCACATGGAGTATTGAACCACAGGAATGGTTTTGGGAACCTGCCTGGCCAGTTCTCCCAAGCCTTGTGTGACACATGTCCCTGAGTCTCTGTCCCTTCTGTTGGCTGGTTTCAGTCTCAATTGAAATGGACATCAAAGTCACCAGATAGCAAAGTCCTTGGTGACAATCTGGGACCAACCAATGAAAAAAAATCAAGAAGGTTTCAGCAGTGCCTGAGTGTGTGATTGCTGGCCAACAAGTGTTTTCACATTGTCTGCCACAGATTTTCACTTTCTTAGTGCTATCAAAGGCAAATGAGAGCAGGTAGAAGCGGTTACTGCTCCTAGAAGAAGAAGAAACTTTATGGGACATGTCACAAATCCATGGGAAAGAAAGTTTGATTATGTCTGCTGTTCACAGGTCAGCTAGGGTGTTTGGTTGATTTTTTTCTTTTGCAAAAATTCTAAATTGCTATGTTCGTTTGTTTTTTAGTTTTTCTGGTTAATTTATTTAAGGTTAAAAGTTGTTAGAAAAGTCAAGCAAAGCAGAATTTTTGTCCAGCGGTTTTCTGCTGTGCATATTCCAGATATTTCTTCTCTTCTGAAGTGTTCCCAATATAGAAACGAAGGCAACAGGTTACTGGCTGAAGAGCAGGTTTACTGCAGGGGTTGGAGCCGTGTGTGAACAGTGAGAGCTACAACAGTGCTGAACCTAGGGAGAAGGTCACAGCAGCCCCACAACCATATATTGCTCATTTAGTAGCTTCAGACACAGCCATCCTGCCTACACTGCAGTTTTTAATGCACTTGAAAACTATCATTGCATATATTTGCATATATTTACACACGTATGTGAGCATATGTCTTGTTTTCTGAACATGGGGGCATTTATTGCCTGAAGTCATGTGCTTGATGGCAAAAGTATCTGAAATCCACTGCCAACATCTGGCTGGTAGCAGGAACACCAGGTACTCACTGTCAAGTGTGGGAAGTGCCCCCTTAGCTCCAGCACAAACGTTTTCTGTTCACAGCAGCTTCGTGCAGCAAGAGGGGTCATCCATGTTCCAATTCTTTTCTGCATATCTGCACTCTGGGTGACAACCCAAGGATCACCTCCTACCTGTCCACAAATAAGGATGGGAAGAATGTTTTGGGGTCCTGGGAGTTAGGTCAGAGAAATATAATATAACTCTAACTTGGCCCTTTGTATGCACAGTAATTAGACTTTAATTAAAATATCATGTTCTGTTATTTTTTCTGCAGACAGCTGCCTCAGTAGGTGCCCAAGAGAAGTGCAGAAGAAACTAATGAAAAGGAGCAGGACTGTGTAGTGAAAGCACTTTCTGTCTGGAGAACTCTGGCTTTGCTTGCTAGAGAAGGCTGCAAATGCATAATGAATGAGGCAGGATGCTGCAGAAAGACATAAAATGGTCTCAGAGGGAATGCTTGACGCCTTTGTGGAGAACTAGATTCTACAGCTTGCTCAGCCACAAACTTTGTCTCTCTCGCATAAAGAGAAAAATTGACCACAAAGTACATGATTCTCATTTTCTCTACGACCAAGGTAAAACATACAGGAGTTTTGGGGTATTTTTAAGAAGAGGTAACTGCAGAGGCAGTTGGTGGCAAATTTTTCTGGTTGCTGAGCTATAAGAAAGCTCAGTACTCGGGAAAATGAGGGTCTCAGTCTCATTATTCAAAATTTGCAGGTGATATTGTTAAGCCTATACTTAAATTTTCCAATCTCTTAATTTTCTGTTGGTAAACTGAGGAAAGTAATTATTTGATATCCTAAACAAACAAGGACAAGGACTTCTTAGTATTTGTGGAGTACAAGATGCTGCAGTGGGAATAATTGAAAGGAAAGCACATTTTTTTTCCTGAGGCAGGATTTAGATGATGTAAAGTAAATAAGAATAAGGGATGTGTATTATAGTAGCAGAGCAGAAATAAATAAAAATATTTAGCCACTCACTGAGGAAGACAGAGGCTTTGTATAAAAATTTCATCTACAATCACATAATTAAAGACTGTATTTTAACTCGAAGCTGAAGTAAGGAAGCTGTGTGGGTGGTTTTAGCTCTTATATTTCTTAATCACTGAGTTTCTGCTATAATAGGTAGCTTTTCAGATGCAGTTGTGTTTGTAATGGCATGGTAATAACTTCCATAACATAAGCTTTACATCACATTAAAAGCACACAACTTACTTTATGCAGCTCAGTAAACAAAATAATCCACTTCTCTTATTGACACTCATCTCCTTCCTACATCCATCTCTCTGTCACCCCTGTGCTCTCTGGGACAGGACATGTGGGCCAGTGTCATGGGTTTCTTGCAGGTTTATCCAATACCAGTTTATCCAACTGGCACTTGAGCCTCCCCTCTCTGCCTTTGGACCTGCACAGCCCCTCACAACAAATATCAGCTGACAGTTTCAGAGCTGATGCTTCAGTTGCCAGCCCTGTTCTCTTCCCAGTTTTTGAAGCCTCCATGGCATCCAAGGGTAGCACTGGCATGTCTTTGCTGAACTTGACATCTATCAAGTCAATACTGAGTACTTTATTATTTTATTATTATATTTTTGCTTTGCATCAAGCAATTCTCCCATTTATTCCCATTTGATTGGAGTTTGTGTTTATTTTGTGTAGTTTTCTTCGGCAAAGGCAAAATGTGCATTGCCTTTGTCCAGCTGTGGTTTGTTACAATGATACATGATGTCTCTATTTCCCTTGCAGGGAGTAAGGGGTCAGGAGGAAACAATGCTGGCCACTCACCACCACACCACTATTGTACTTTTCAAGGCCATGGAATTGTGTGCACCTGCAGAGGGGAGTGGTGCTAAATGCAGGTAACCTGAAGCCAGGATATGTTTTACAGCATGGCACTTAAAATGCAGGATCATAAGAAATGTTTGCATTTTAAAATGTTTTATCTTATGTTTAAAGGACAGTGTTTCTGGCAGGGGAAAATATATAAGGGCATTAAATTGCTTTCTTTGCAGGCAATTAAACAATGAAGCCAGTATGAGGCATTTAAATAATTGTAACAGATGTTTATTGCCTAGTGCAGTTTATTGCATCCTATTATTTCCTTTACATACAGGAGAGAAGAACACATGACAAACTATACCGTAAAAGAAATTCTTTACTGCTTTGTGAGCAATGTGGCTGTTTCTCTGACTTCTTAATTGAATCACCTTGGGAACAAGTTGGTAATAAATAGTATTTGGAGAGCAGGCAAGTGACTAACTGCCTGAAGGTGCAGCAGCAGCAACTGGTGTGCAAAGACCTGGGGCTGGCGGTAAATACCTCTGAGTAAACAAACTGCAGTGGGATTGCTCCAAGAGTGATGCTTGGCTCACTCTCATTAAGGATTTCAGTGCCTCCCAAGGCTGTGTGTTTCTGGAGACTCTCCTTGCCTAAAACCCCTTTTGTGTGCTCCATTGAGAGAGGAAAGATAAGATTCTAGGTCTGTGGATGGACTTTTGATAGGACATTTGTAATCCCATGTTACTACAAACCTGCTGTGTGGCTTTATTTCTTGCACCCCATCCCAGTGAGGCTGGGAAACATTTCAGTCTGCCCAAGATGTCACATCCAATGTAGGGATGGATGTCCTCAGCCAAGCCAAAGGTGCACAGAGCCCCTCTGGGGGGCTTGTGATGACCTCTGGCAACAGCCTCTGGGGAATGACTAGGAAATTATGAAGGACAGGTCTTTGTGTATTATTGCCCCCAAACACTCTCCAAATATTTATTTTGCATATCCAGATATGTTTTCTGTGTTTAATAATGTATTCATTTGACCAGATAATTAATCTGTGTATTTATCAGTGATTTTTTTTATCCACTCTTCCCTTGAAAATGTCCTGTAGACAGTATTCAGAGCAGTCTGTTTAAGGCTGTAGGATAGTAATGCTCTAGATAAACCCATAACCTTCCTCAGCTAGTAAAAAAAGCCTCTACCTTCTCAAAACAAAGAAAAATTCTTCATCAACGCCCCTCCCAGTCCCAAACCCCCAAAGTCCTGTGGACATTTTAGCTCTTGCCTACTATCCCTCCTGTTGTCTTGTCCCTGGCTTTGACTAAAATTTGAAGGGTTTTTCACTGAGTATCTATTTTCAACTTTCTGGCTCAGGTCAGCCAAAGCTGTTTTGTGATTTCAGGTCAAATTTGGAAAAATCTGAGAATACTCAAGAGTCTGAAGACATTTATATTTGGTTTTTTTTCAGGAAAATGTCAATGTTTTTAGCTTACATAATATTTGGACACCAATTTTGATGCTGTAAATCATGAAAGAAAGAAAATCTTTGTTTGCCCAGTGCCTTTTGCAGGGAGGAAAGTGGTGAAAATGGTTTATTCTTCACTCCCTTTTCCTTCCCTTTTTCTCCCTCTGCTACGTTTTATTTACCATTTTGACTCTAACACCTTTTTAGACCTTGCTCATTTCTCATTGTCTGCAGCTCCATGTTATGCTAAAACTTACTATATATGTTGCTTTTTTATGTGTCTTAAATCCTGTGTCTTGTTCTTTTCCTTACCCCTAGAATGAGTTTTCTCCAGCCCCAGGTCTTCACTTCTTTAACTGGCTGTTGGTGAGCTGTTTTTAGCTGTGGGATCTCCAGGCCCGGTCTGTGCCCCTTGTGTCATCACCCCATGCCAGCACTTTTCTATAGCCCCTCCAGTGTTTGCCCTTCTCAAGGCCTCTGTCCTCTCTAGTGAATCTCTACCTTAGAGTGGTACATATCTCATTCTTTACAGAAAGACTGGTTGTTGCTGCGATCTGTCTAAAATTACTCTTGCATCACGCTAGGGTAAACAGAAGTAAAGCAAATTATCATCAGAGAGACTGCCATTTCAGATGAACTGAGCTTTGATGGGTTGCTCTGCTCTGCTGGTACCTGCCCTTTCCTGGTACAGAGTTTCCTCCTCAGGCAAGTTGCTGTTACATGCGTGACCTTCACAGAGGTCTGCAGCAGAGACACGGCTGGGTGGAATGAGGGTAGGGCCAGCAGGAGGGGGAGCAGAGGAGAGTCAGCCCCAGCTGCAGGATGTGGATCAGTGCCTCTGCTTCTCAGGGTAATCAGGAGCTTTTATGAAAAGTCCTGTCAGTTTGTCTGAAACCCTTCAGCAGGTTTTGATCTACAGCTTGTCCTGGCAATGTAAGTGGGCAGCAGATGATAGCTGAACTGGGAGCGCTTAAAGTTTCTTTCCTCTCTCTCTCTCTTGATTATTGAAAAAAGCCTTCACTGGAAAAGCTGAATCGCTTCCCAGATGTCCTTGGAAAGACCATAGTCTTTCCTTAAAGCTAAAGAAATCCCAGTGTAATATCTCAGCTCTGATTTGGGGTCACTCCTGGGTGAGCCACCGGGCTTCATTTAGAAACAGAAGCCACCCCACATGAATAGGGACGGCAGAAAAAGGACTGATGGAGTCTGACAGAATAATTTAGAGAGGAACCATCTATTTAAGGATGAGGACAAACTGAAAGGCATCCATTTGGAGGTTGTCTACACCTGCCTGTGCAGCTCTGAAGGGGGATTCTCTTTATTGGAGTGTCTTGCCCACTGCTCCTTTGGATACATCAAACAAGAGCTTTGCCTGCCTCGGCATCCCCACAAACAGTGTGACACCTCAGGGACAGATGAGTGGTATGTGCAGGTCTCAGCTCTGCTGAAATCAGAGCAAACATTCATGTAGTGGTGGAACCTGCAGTTCAGAGGAATTAGATGAGCCCTGGTCTCACCTTGTCGGACCAAGCTCAGTGGTGGCACCTGGGGAACAAAGGGTGAAAGAGGCATCTTAACCTTCAGCTTTCTCATCACCTTTCCCATAACTTGCTGAAACCAGCCTTCTGTCATTTCTCTCCTAAGTGAGACTCTTAGCAGCAACCTTTTGGTATGTTAGAAAGCAATAATCAAATCAGTCTGCCTTCCCGCTGAAGCAGAACAAATCCATGGCTGTGTTCCCAGCTGTAAACAAAGGTAAACAGATGTGGGACTATGGTCATCTCCTTCCCAGCAGGAGGGATTATCAGAAAAACTCCATAAATAATGAAAATGTAAATGGGGCATAAAATTCATTTTTAGATGAAACTGGAAGCCCTTTGTACGCCCCTTATCCAGTTTAGGTAGAGAACAATCCCTGGCTTACCTTATAAAATTAATTTTCTCCTTGGTGAATATTTTAAAACTTTGAATTCTCAAGAATTCCCCTGTCATATTTGATTGTTTGTTCTTCCCTTGTTTTGTTTGCTGGTTACTTAAAATGAAGAGGTCTTCTTACCAGTTATTACCTTTTTCCTTTTTTTTTTTTTTTTTCCTTATTTAAAATGCTTCTTACTCTGCCAGGTCTCTCAGCTGCACACTATCCCTTTTCCCAGATTGTATTCTAACCTTTTAGGCACCAACTTATGCTTGTATTTGTGTTTTCACAAGCTGTATCAGAGTAGCAGCCAAGAGGGAAATAGAAAATAATATCAATTTGAGGCCAATACAGCTGCATTCTCAGTTCATGTCTCATCACTGAACACAGAAAATGGTATGTGTTATTATTTCCTATGTACATTGTTATAATCATTGCCATTTGCAGATTATTTTAGAGACTGAAGCTGTCTTCAGGGGAAAAAAGAACCAACAAAGCAGAATAACCCACCCTCCTGCGATACCCCCAGTCCTAACACAAATTCTGTTGTGGTGGATTTTATATTGAAATAATGACTGCCTTGAAATCAAGGAGGGGCTGTGCTGTGGCTGAAGTGTTGCTGGGTGCCAAAAGCCTCCCTGGAGAGTGTCTCCAGAGCCTCTCTGGAAACTGTGGGTCCCCTGTGGAGTTAGGTGGTCTGGGAACTAACTGGGTTTTCCTCACCTGCACAAATACACTGCCTTTTGTTTGGGATGAGGAGACTGCCTGAGCTCCTATTCCCGAGTTTTAGATGAAAAGCTTGTCAAACTGGGGATGCTTCTGTCACATGTCAACAGTGAGGTAGACTTTTTTTTAAACTGAAAATTATATCAGGGAACTCCTGATGACCGAAGGCAGATCCCAGAAGATCTCAGGCTAGTCTTCAGGAGGAACCTCTGCTGGAAGCCAAGCACTGGTCAAGCAGTTAATGTGCTTTAAAAACAAGCCCATGAAAAGCATTTAGGCTGCATTCAGTGTTGCCGTAGCATGGGGTCCTTGCTTTATGTGAAGGCAGAAAGTATAAATGCACAGAAAATCTTGGTAAAGGCACCTAGACCCAAGGCTGCTGCTCTGAACTTATTGAAATTTGTTGGGGGACAATGAAATTGCAGCCAAAAGACCACCCCATTATATGGCTCCTTTTAAAGAGAAGTCTTAGAGTGAGGTTTCCTCTTTCCCATGAGTGATGAGGGTCTCCACTTGCTTGGAGGGTGAGCAGTGGGGCTTGCTGCTCACAGGTGTCGCTCCTGTGGGCACAGGAAGCTCCCTCCCTGAGCCACCAGGCATCACAGACATGTTTTGTGTCTGCCCAGAGGTGCATCCTCCTTGTCATGTGCACAGATCCGCGCTTGCACGGCGCTCTGCCCTGGCCACAAACATCATCGCCGGCCGTCAGTCTGCCCCAAGAGCACTGTCCACCGCTCCAGCAGTTAGAACCTGTCATAATCTGCCAGATGAGAAGCATTACTGCCACATTTCTACTGCAGCATTATGGATTATAGCAATCCTATCCCTTAGGAAATAGTTCCAAATTTATTTTCTTTCAAAACAGACAGAAAAGTAGAAAATTGTGACTATTTCTGTGGAATGCAAATTAAAGAAAAAGCAGTTTGGAAATACCCCTGAGTTTTGACAATATCAAGTTGTTCAATTTCTGTTCCTATTTTGGTCATGTCCAAATACTAAATAACATAATGTTTTATAAAATGGATATGCACAATTTTAAAACATGACAGCAGACAGAATGTAGCCCAATAATATGATGAATCCAAATTATATATTTAAATATTACTGAAACCAACTGTGGCACTTGAAACTGTGGCATCCCAGCCCCCATCCAAGTTTCCTGTTTCTCAAACTTATTTGAAGGTAATGTTCCTGTGGAAAGATCTTCATTAAAAAAAAAAAAATAATTGTCTTTTTTTTGAGAAATCTTAACTGGTTTGCTTAAGCATCCATAGTACACTGCATTTTACATTCCATCTTTACAAAAACTGGTGAGGATGCTGTCTCTGTTGGAGACATTCCCTCTCATGAGTGAGCAGGGAGAAAACAAAAACCAGTTTGATCCAGACCAAAATGACAAAGTTCCATTTTACTCCTAATGAACTGAAAACCATTGATTGTATCTTGGAACAAAAGAAGTGCTCTTTCAAATAATTTAATTTTATTTCTATTCTGAGCATCCCTTGGCAAAAACAAGACAAATGCAGCAAATGCTGAGTGTAGACACATCTTGCAGGTTGTTGTGGGCTATGATTGCCTCTTCACCCATATAACTGAATGTGAAGTCACCTCTTCTGCTGCTTAGAGCACTCGGAGAACTCCTCATGAGTTTAACTTCCTCTTTCATGGGAGATCATTTGCACCCTCAGGTCCCTGGAAACTCCCCTAGCAAACACCACGGATTAGACAGTGTCCTGGATTGGAGAAATGCCATCTCTCCAGCTAATGGTTTCCAGTATCTGTAAAGCAGTTTAACGTTTATTGGAACAAAGCGTGGAACATAAGGGTTTCTCCTCTGAGCCGCGTGCCCTCACCAGATGACAACTGATCTGGCTCATTGAATGTTTTTGTCTTTGTGGAAATTATATCAATTCAAGCAGGAGGAGAAAATGAAGTAAATTTACCCTTTAGTGCCCAGAGCTGTGCTGATAATGCTGTTCTCTTGAAAAGCTCTGGTCCAGGTCCCTTCCTCTACTCTGACAGACCTGAAGCCAGGTTTGGGGTCATGCAGTTATTCGATTTCACTCTTTTGGATTCATAGGCGCAGTATGGGAGGGACAAAAAGGACTCCCTGGTATTTTTAGGGGAGAAGCATGGGATTAAAAATATTGCAGTGCTGGCAAGTATTTGGTCTACATGCAGTCCACAGGGATTTCTCCTTCCCTTGGATGCAGAGACACAGTGAAACTCCCATCATGTTGCACCAGTCCTAGACCCTTTCCTGTATTTCTGCCTTGGCTTATGCCTGGATAAGCCAATCTCTGCAGTCTCTTTAAGTGACATGATGAAGAGAATGATAAAGTAAGGTTTAGTGCCAGAATGAAAACCAGGTAAGTGCTGATTTAATATCCCAGCCCCTGTCATTTTGAGTCACAGGAAGAGAAAATGGAGAGGAGAGTTGCATCCCAGGGATGAAGAGTCATGGTGCTGGTGCCAGCGCTGGAGGGGAGTTGCTCACCAGAGTGAGACTGATGGCTAATGACTGGCATAAGGGGCTGAATAGATCAGTGGTGCTCAGTACACACTGATGAAATTCCAGGGAGCTGATCTGCATTGTCCTGTGCCATTTCTTTAGTTTGTGAGTTAGGAGATTTGGAGGGAGAGGGACAAATTATTTGTTTGTATTAATAAAAGCTTATTATGGTACTGTGGATTTACACACTGCTTTGCAAACTTAGCTGTGTTCCTTACCCTCTAAGTCTTTCATAGAAAATCCATCGAATAAACTCAATTAATTATTTGGAGTGGAACAGCAGTGAGATAGGAACCATCTAACCCTGTCCTTAGAAGTGATTTTACAGCTACATGAGGTGAATTTGAAGCATTATGCTTAGTTGCCTGTGTGCCTAAGAAGTTGAGCTTTTTGTTTACTTTCTTACCTTTGTCATGAATATTTTTTGTGCCAGAAATTGTGCTGTTGTCAGAAACTGACCCTTGCTCTGTCTGACCAGTAACTCAAGTAATTAATTGCTTTCCTGCACATAAAAATGCCTTTTATTGTCTGCATGTTTCTTGTTAGTACCTCATCTGAGAGAAACATCAGCTGCTTGTTCAGTTTCCTGCTTGGACCCAGACATCCTTCTTAATCTGACTGAGATTAAGAGGAACGCCTCCAACACTTCTGTGGGCCCAACCCCTGGATGTTGCCTGCCTGTGGATTTAAAGGTGGTGGAGTGCAGATCAGGGATGTAAGGTGGGCCTCACCTTTTCCCTATGCCAGTCCTGGATGTGCATCCCCTGGGATGTAGAGGCTGCTGGATGGGAAGTTTGGCACATGGGATCTTGTGCAGTCTCAAGCCCTCATTCTCTGCCCTGACACCTGTTGTTCTACTGTGTGACTTTGCCTTCCAGCAATATGAAAGGGCTGACCCTCCTCTCTCCTCCCTGCTTGCCAGCAGTGCTGGAGTGCAAGTTTTGGCTAAGCACCATGACAAACCTTTGCTGGGGCCAAGCAGGGAGGAGAGGACCTGGCAGATGTCCTCTACAGGATTCACTTTTGTCATCCTCAAGAACATGGAAGAACAAAGACCTGGCACTGAACTTTAAGCAGTGATATTTTTAGCCTTTGCAAGGCTGTTTCCCTGGGCCACCTCCTGCTTGGATGGTGCCAAGGAAGGGTCTCCCTGTACTGCTCAGAGACCATTGTTGAATACTAAGCTCCTCAGCAGCATTAAACTAGCAAGACCTCCAGATGTGACCGCAGAGCATTCATGCTGTAATGAAGCTGGACTTGGCTTCTCTGCTTACAGAGGCCTTTCCTCTGCCCTAAATAGAGAGGAAGGGATTTGTGTCCACTTAGGGGAAAGGCATTGGACCCACCTTTGTAACAGGCTGCTCCCAAATTTGGGTCACATTCTGATCCAGCAGCTAACTTTGTATTTGGAGCCCACCTGTAGCATTAATGGAAGTGTTTCATTTAAAACAGCATGGAACTGGCTAGCAATGCTTGTGAGAAACATCTCGTGCTGTCAGCAGGCACTGGTCCTGCTGGGAAGGGATTAATTCTGCTGGCTCTGGGAGGCAAGGAGCTCATTGCTTTTCTGGAACAGGGAAGTAACAGGGGAAGGGAGTTGGCAGCCAGACAGAGACAAAAGTCTTGTATGTGAACTCATAGACCATCCTGGGTTAGCAGTGTGTTTGCAAGGGTAGGAGGATTGGGGTACATGTTGGCTGGGGCTAGGCACAAACAGGAATTTAGAGCCACCACCACCCACAGCCAGCCTTTGAGCTCTGTGTCCAGACATCCTGCTCCAAAGACACCTTGAGCCCAGTGTCTGCCCAGTTAGAAGAAATTGTACCCAGGTGTGGATGAGCTCTGTGGGACCCCTGGGCTGGACTTGTGCCTGCCCACCTGATGCACTCTGTTACCAGGCTTGCCGGTCCTGATGCTGGTGTGAGCTGAGACATGGTGCTATGAGCAGCAGCAGCAGAAAATATTCCATTCTTGTCTTCTCCTCCTGGTGTGGTGGCCCTTGGGTTTGAAACAAAACTTCTGTAAAGATATTGACCTTTTTTTTTTTTTTTAATTCTCTTACTCTAGAAGATTTTATATCACTGTGATTTATATAAATTGGGAGGTATATTTTCATGGTGTTCTTTCTTTTCTGTCTTTAGGGCTTTTGGAGCTACATTACAGGCAAAAAGAAAGAAAAGGAGAGACAGACATCAATTTACAGGAAAAAGTAGTCACCAGAATCCTGACCATACATCTATCTAGTGTTTTTCTTCTGTCCAGGGAATCTCTGCTACAAACAGAATGGCTAAAGCAAATTTGCCCTTAATTGCTGCTTGTTTGCTTGTAAAACTGGGAGCCATCTCCAGAGCTGTGCAGCAAGAGATCCAAAATACATTTTCTTGAAGTGGGCTCTCTCTCCAGGTATGTGCTATTCAGTGAGTTTTCACTCCTGGTCTGACCATGCAGGAGCTCCAAACCCTGCAGAGGTCAGTCCAGATGCTGCCCCACATGCAAGGGGGGCTGATGGACCAAACAGTGTCTGAGTGCTGGGGGTGAAATTTGCTGGGCTGGTTGTGTCTGTCACATGCCTTGTTCATAACCTCTTTGTGTTCAAACCCTTAAATGTGTGAGAGCAAAGAGAGACCGTGCATCCAAAATTACTGAAGAGGCTCTGCATAGTGAAATGCTGGACTTTCTGTCTCATTGGCAAAGAGGTTACCCTTGCTATGCAATCAAAAATTGATCCAGAGGGAAGCATTTACCCCCCTTTGACTGTTCAGTATTTGGTCCCTAGATGATCTGATTGATATACAGTGTGCTGTATATTTTATTAGGTGAAAAAGTACCCACTGAGGCATAGTATCATTTCCAAGGGTGACCTTGTGACAGCGGGTGGCAGCAGCACACATAAAAATGATAAAAGCCTGGCCAAAATCCCCGGCTGCACAGGTTGGAAAGGTGGCTCAGAAACTGTTGATAGATGGGTTAGATTAACCGATATGCCTTGGCTCAGAGGTTCACCTTTTTTTTTTTTAAAAAAAAAAAGTAAATCAGGGAGAAAAATGAATGCAGATGAGCACACAGAAACTCAAGGGAAAGGCAAATGCAGTAGAGAGAAGGAAGAGTGGAGGAAGGTTTGGATTTTTTAAAATAAAGCATTCTTCACGAGGAAATATGGCCAGACTGAGGTGGCATGTTGCTCTGTGCTGCAGAAGGAAACTGGAGTGTACACTGTACTAAATTGCACATGACTTTCTTTGTCACTATTAAGTTCTCTCTCTATATTTCACTTGGTTATTTGTGGTATGTGTTTGTAGTGAGTTTTCAGGCAGTGTAGGTAATTTATCACATTGATTTCTTTTTCTCACCTTTTTTTTTTATTTTGGTGGGGGGTGGCCGGAGGGGGCAATGGGAAAGGTTTCTGTGTATTATATAGAAAGCAGAGTGGCTGTTAACAACCTGCTGGGTTTAGTATCCACTGTGCAGGAGAGGCACTTGAGCCAGAACTTGGAAACCAAACATCTCAAACTGCAGGGCAGCTGAGGGTCTGCATCCAAATTTGCCATTCAGGGCCATTTCTACTACCCAATACAGGAATAAAAAATTGAATACTAGCTTCCCAGGACTGTATATATCACAGCTCAAGACAAGGAATATCATAACTTGACGTATTCAGTGATTGATGTGATCATGGTCAATGTAACAGAACTGATTGTTTTTGCAGCTATCATTGCAGTGGGAGTATAGAAGTAACATTTTTTGTTCAGCACTGCTTCGGTTTTCATGCCCTGCTCTGCCAAGACAGAGATATTAAGGTGAAGAGTGGAGAAAAGGGTTTTAAGCAGTCAAGGGAAGAGAGAAGAGATTACTATTTCTGCCCAGAAGCTAGAGATGAAAAGGGAGAATTGTGCCTATGACAAACACTACCTTGAGTCACTCACCATTGACAAATGGGTTTGTGGACCAGAAAGTGTCATTTCTCTCTGGGAAAGCATGGCTTAGATGGGAGACTGGTGGCAAGGAGTTTAAGTGGATTTGCCGTAGTTAACTTTCAGGATGGTGGCATCTGCTACCAGGTCAAGAAACAAAGAAACTTAACCTTCCATTCTGCAGACTGTAAGATGTCCCTTAGGGGCTGCAGAAAATAGTGGAAAAGAAGTGATCCTCACTGGAAATGTTTATTTATTGTTAACATGTGGCAAACTTCTGCATCTAATAATTCTCTCTGAGTTTGTTGTTGGCAGTGATGTGACTCCTATGCAATCTTTGTTGCCTTATCATTCCTTAGTGCATCCCGAGGAACAAAAGTGCTGTCCATAACCAAAGTGTTCATCCAGAAAGTAGTCTCAGTGCATTGCCAGTTACACTGGAGCTGTGCCATGTTGGTTCAATGCAGTTTTGGTGGCTTCAGATTGTGTTGCACTCCTGCATCCACTTGTGTTTTCAGTTGTCTGCTCTGGGGTGTTGGATATATCCATATGCATCATCATTATAACTTGGGGTTATGCATGCCACTGTTTAGGGTCAATCTTTATAGTGTCCTCTGCCACCATGAATCCAGTGTGTTGAGACCGTGCTGGGATGAGCCATCCTTACCTGACTTTGTGTGCACTGAAATGATGATGAAAAAGGGGTAGGAGTGTGAAAGGTGAAGGACAACAGCAGCAAGCAGAGGGCTTGCTGCTGGGGAAGTTCATGCCTTCAGCCCTGCCAGCCAGGAGGTTGTCCCAGCTCTGGCAAATGCGGGACCTATAGCTAAGGCCAGCTCTGTTCCTGAGAGCTCAGGAATGATGCTGGCTCCAAGGCAGTTATGCTGGAGAGTGAGGTTGGGATTTCAGAGGGCTGGGAAGAGAAATGTCTGAGGGTGGCATGGCAGCAAGCATGGCTGTCAGGTTAGCTAAAGTAATGACATGTTCCTATGAATATTTACTTTCAGCTATTTATAGGGCCATGTGTTAGATGTTCTTTATGGTTATTTTAGTAGAATTAATGCTTAGGGGATATTCTCCATGAAAAATATTTCCCGTGAGTGAGTCAAATCAAATAAATAAATTTGCTGCTTGCCATAAAATAGCAAAGGTACACTTAATTTTCCTGCTAGGATGACATCATTTCTGTGGAGATGCTAGCTAAATATTCCTAGTGCATACAGTGCTTTGAAATGAAAATAAGTAGAATATAAGGTGTTTTGAGTGCAATGAAAAAACTACTGTGAAGGCTGAAAAGAAACATGTACCTTTTGACTTTGAATTTTATTTCAGTTTTGGAATTGTCTGGATTATATACAGACACCTCAGTCAGAACTGTTGCAGAGTAATTAACATTTCTATGTACATATGCCAAGGAGGTTGAGGACAATAAGAATTCAGATACTGAAATGAAAGCCATCCCTTAAGAAAACATAGGTTCGTTACTTGGTACAATTGGCACTACTGCAGAAAAAAAAATGAACTCCTAAATGAATATTCATTACGGATAAGGGAAGGTGCTTTGTCATACATTTGGGAGTCACAGTGAGAATGAAATTCTGTTTTGAAGGTAGCTAATGAAAATGCTAGAGAGCCATTGCTAACAGTGAGCATCTTAAAATTTGCATGACCAAATAAGTGTCACCCAGGAGTTCAGAAAATATTTACACAAGAAGATCACACATTGTTTGTGAGCAAACTGTGAAAAGCACATCAGAGAAGGGTGTGCTCAGACATGAACTTGATTGCATAAGATTGTGCCAATTTTTAAAAAAGATACTCTGAAACCACAGGTGAATAAAGTTTCATCTGCCTAGCAATAAATATAGTCTAAAAAGAAAAAGAATTGGAGGAGAAGAGAAACAGGAAGACAATTGATGCCTTTCAATATTGTTTTTGTGGGAAACATGTCCTGTGGAACTTAGCTTTTTGATGTGATTATAATTTCATTGATGACGTGCCTCTCATCATGTGTCAGGCATCAGACTCAGTGTCACAGAAGGTTAGCAGTGGATTAACTAAAAGCAGCACATTTTAAATGGATTAAGCCATCTCACCAATAAATCTCAAGTAGGAAGCTCCAAGGGTTCCCCTGGGGTCACTTCTTGGCTTAGTTTCTTTTGTATTCCCCCAGTTTTTCATAAGAATATGTAAAGTCATTGTTAATAAAGTTTGCAGATGACATAAAACAAGGACAGTCTAGTTCTAAGGACTGAACTTGATAAGACTGTACTGTGCTGGGCTAAAGTCTTTTTAATATCTCCAGATTCAAGGTCATGCAACCAGAACTGGAGAATTTAGATCATGCTTACAAGGAGTAGAGGCTACTTCCTGACAGATAGCAAGTGTGAAGAAGACCCATGGTAGATAACCCACCAGCCCATGTTAGGATCCTCCTGCTGAAAGCTGATTTGACTGAGAAAATTAAGAAACCTATTCCCTATTTGTAGTAACAGGTGCAGGACCAGCAAGACAGTTGGTGGAAATCTGCAAACAATTCCTGGAAAATTCTGGTGAAGCAGGAGTGATTTATAAAGAAAAGGACAAGGACTGGCTTAAAACTTGAATTATACTCAGTTATTGTTATTCTTTTGTTAGTTCATATTTTTGCCCTGCTTATTTAATGAACCTGTTGGGCAAAGGAGAGGAGGAAATTAATCTCAGGTATAACATTGTTAGCTTCTTTCTTGTTCAGCAATGGATAAATACAATTCCTATGTCTAATTCTAAGTCTCCATGACTGTACACAAAATTATTCTTTTTATCTCCAGCCTCTCTCTGTAATACCTACTTCACCCCTCTTTTCTAAGACTGGGCACAGATGTCGCTATCTGCTACAGAGTAGCTGAAAGTCCAAACCCTCCTGAACAACCAACAGGAGTCTCCTTGCTCCTCATAACCTGCTGAGGAGATTTGCTTCACATAGTCTGCTGGATCGTAAGAACTAGAGACAGGAGAAAAAGAGAAAGGATGTAACATCCAGCTGAGTTGCAGAGACCTCCATGGGTGTAGCTGCCTTCTGAACATTGTGACAGTGCAGTGGAACCTACACAATTATTGTCACTTCAGTGCCTTTGTTATATATAACCTGAACCCAGAGCAGCCTAGGAATAAACAAGAAAAATCAGAGCTGCAGCTAAACCTGAGTGCCCTCACAGTCACCTGAGTGACTTGTGATGCTGTCTCGATGAGGAGAGTTCTGGTACAGTAGCAATGCACCCAGTATAGCACCAGTGCAGCTGGTGCTGCTAAGTCCCACAGGAGTCTGGTCCATAAGCTATGCTCAAGTGCAGAGCAACAGAAAGAACAGTTGCTGTGGTCATTTAAGGGCATGGACATGTGGCCCAAGTGGGACAGGGTCTGTATGTCCCTAAGAATGAAGATGAATAAAAATGGTTTTCATTAAGAGTAATGAAGAAGAAAAAATAATATAATGAAGAATAGCAGAGATATAAGACAGGATAGCACTTTTATTTTACCTGTTTCGTGAAGTGAGGATGATAAGAGCAAGGAGGTGGAATTCAGTACTGAAAAAATGAAATACTTTCTCTGCCTGCTTATAAGTGAACTATAGAGCAGATTTCTATAGTATGAATACTTAAATACTTTATTAAGCCTTTAGTTTGAATTATTATGCTAATTACTGTAATTTGTGCCACATTCTCTTGATATCCTTATGTCTGCCTGTCAAGAGCACCCAGAGCAATCATAATGACCATTGTTAAAAACACTGAGGGGTGGACAGATCTCTTAAGCCTCCTGCTTGAGAGCTTAAACCAGTCTTCAGCAACCAGACATGGTGTGAGACAGAACATGGCTCACAGGAAAACTGTGAGGCAATAATGTGCAGGCCATGGCCGGAATCAAGGTATGGGACCATTTCATCTTGGTTCTGGTTCAGTGACTTCTTTTCTTAGTTTTGGACTCGCCTTGCTGATTTCTGATTCCTCGTGTGGTGTAAAGTGGCACAGGGCTTTTGGTTTCAACAGTATGTTGCTGACTGACACCATGCTTTGCCTAGACATAAATGCATCAATACAGTAATTATCCCTGCTGCATCAGTCAAACATGCAATTCTTCTTCCTGATACCCTGAGAGAGTTTACGCTAAGAGGGAATCTCTCAGTCTTTTTCTATCTGAAAAGAAAATAAAATCTTCCACCTGAGGTCTAGGAAAAAGGTGTTTCTTTCTAGTTGGATTTCTCTTTTTCAACTAAAATTGAATAGGCATCCTGTGAGCAACCAGGCAGAGAATTTTGGTCCTGCTGCACAAGTCTTACTCTTCAGATGCTCACTGGCAATTTGCAAGCACTTCTGAATATCTTTTGGCATGTGAGCTCTCTCTTCTCTGGATGATTTTTTTTTTTGAATCCTTGTATTGTGCAAATGCTCTTGCAGGTGGCAGGCATGCTACAGATAAACCTTTTGATCCTTCAGAATCACCAACCTCTTGCAATTGTGTTTTCCAGCTTTGTAAATGTTACCCCCAACACATGCAACATCTTGTTCCTCTCAGATCTTCATCCTTACTTCTTAATTTCAAACAACATCATCGTGCCTGCCTCTCAGTGTGCCGCATCACATTTCCCCAAGAAAAAGGGAGTCTTCTTGAAATGATCACTAGATGGCTACACTACCGCACAGGATTTCACAGCTCTGTTTTTCCACACCTTCAGACCATTTCTCTCAGCCCTCTAGTTCACAATATCTTTGGTCTGAATTGCATTTCAGCCACAAAATGCAATTTCCATATCTTCAATTTTCTTCTCAGCAGGTTGCAATATAACTCCACACCGTTCAAATTTATTGTACAAAGAAGTCGCTGGGGCTTAAACGGCATCTAACCTCTGAAGCCTCTGGTATTGTCCAGGATTGGAAATAGGATCCTGGACTGCATGCCCCTTTAGTTTGATCCAATAGAGCAACTCCTGTCTTTCTGGAGTCTGTGCAGAAAGCCGTCGGAGTCAATTTGGCGCGACCTAGTGTGTCTATTGACCTGGCTATGGCTGAGCAGCTTCAAAAGCCCAGAGATTTGGGATGAGCACCAGTCCATGACTCAAACGTTCACCAGTCACCACTACAGTTTCAGAGGATTGAAGGGAGTTTCAGAAGGAGGGAAAAAAATTGTACTTATTTTTCTGTTGTAAGCAAGAGCAGACTTTAGGAACAAGAAGTAGCAAATACTAGAGAAGTGTTTGCCTTCCTCACTGCATTTTTTCTGTCTTTCATTTAAATCAAAGACTAATGCAGATGTTAAACTTTCCAACAGAAATAATTTCTTGCAATGGTTGCCAGGAGGGACCTAAAAAAGACAGCAGTATTAATTTTTGTCATATATATTAGTGTTCAGATTCATGCAGAATAGAAACACATTCCTCCTCTGCTAAAAGTCCCTGTTTGTGCCTTTACACAAATCCTCCCACATTCTTGTGAGTGGTTACACTAATGACATTTATGTAATATCACTGGGTGTTTACAGCTGCGTAGTCTGAACGTGAGTCTGGATATAAATAATGTGATCATCGTCTCCTGCGAGCTAGAGAAATGTTATCTGCGCTTTACAGATGGGGGAACTGAGGTAAATGGGGGTAAGTGAAATGAAGTGAATAACTGCTCTCGCCTGCAAGCTGTGGCACCCTGCTACGTTCATGAGGGATGCAGGATGCGGACAGACAGTCAGCCAGCCCTGGGATGCCAGCAGGCGCTCGATGGTGCCAACAGCTGTGCTATCACAGGGACAGGGAAACAGGGCAGGGGAGCATTTTGCAGAGAGGAGTCTGGTGAAAAGACCTGCTTTGAGAGAACCAAAACATCTGGCTGAGGAATGAGGTGTGTTGTGTGCAGTGCGTAGTGGCACCACCCAAGGGGCCAGAAAAGTCTAGAAGGGACTAGTATTTTTCAAGTTAGTTTTGTGCCGACTGCTTTGGAAATGTGACATGAAAACTGGGGCTATAGATACATTTATCTTAGCGTATTTTCAAGGGAAGTCCACAAAAGAGGAGAAGCATCAGAAGAGAATTAGCAGAGCTCAGGCGGGGTGCCCCCTGCCACATGGCTGTTTGCAGCTCGAGGAGGGTGGGGTGTCCTCCCCACCAGGCTACTCTGGCTGGGGACCATGGAAGTGACTGCTGCTCACCAGTAGCCCTGGAGGCACCCAGTAGCTTAAAAGGAACAAAGAAAGCCTGGATGGTTTGCCTGTGAGTTCCCCACAGAAAATAAAGGTCCCCATTTGACAAGCATTCAGCCTGTTGTAAAAAGTTAATTGAAAATGCAAAACCCCTTCATAAGTGCAGATGAGCTCTAAACTGTATATTCAAAAAAGAGCATCTCAGCTGTTTTCTCTGAGTAGGTTGGAGACAGGGACTGATCCTTTGGCTCTAGAAGGTGTCTCAGCCATTTCAGGGGTGAGACAATTTGGAAGATGAACTTCAAGTTGGCATGGGCTGATTTGCTCCCAAATTTTCAGAAAAATACTGAAAACCACTATGGTAAATTATCAGATATACGAATGTGTGCATGAGAGTTCCTGGGAAACATTGTGAGTTTGTAGGTGAAAGCCAGTATTAATTTCAGAGAGTAATCTATAGTGACAACAGGCTGTTTTCAGGGAGCTGCTTTGCAGTCTGTGCTATTGAAATTTAGAGGCAAAGTAAGGTATTGATGGGAACCAATATCTCCAATACAGCCATCTCTGCAAAATTCCAGATATGGTGATAAACATTGCAAGCAACCATTTTGTTTTATCAGCACAAAGCTATGCATCAAGAGTGGCTAATGAGACACCAGTTAATAACAAGACTGTGGCAGAACTGTATGGACTGCTTTAGACAGCAGCATGTCATTTTGGAAACAGGGCTGGCAATTGTTTGAAGGGAAATGGTTTAAAGGCAAAGTGGTTCCTTCTGAATCCTCTACTTAGCTGTTGTGAAAATATTGATGTGTTGGCAACAAGGATGGCTGCTTGGCTTTCACTTTGATGGGCACTCTGTGGTTCCTCTAAGAGGCTGATGGCTATGAAGGCTCCCCCTTCTTGCCTCAAGGAGATAGCAAACACAAGCAAAGTTCTGACACTGCTAAGGCAGTTTATGCAGCACTGTTCTCTGCTCCACAGTTTTTCTTAGGGATTTCTTTTCTAAAAGAAGACAAATAGTTTTGGCTTTCCTTTATGCAAGAGCAGAGGAGAAAATTATTTGGGCTCGGAGCGTGGCCCAAGGTTCTAATAACCCCTTGTTGCCTCTGGGGCTGCTGTACACTGAGATTTTCCCAGCAACTCTGCCCTTTCACAATTCACAGGATACGCCCCAGCTCACAAAACATTTTGCTGAGAGGTTAAAGCCAGCTCTGGACCACAAAAGTTGTGGGCAATCATCTATGCAGGAACATGCTTGTCCCTGAGGCCCTAAAACTGACCTTCCCTCCTGGAGCATACAGCTCCAAGGAGGAGGATGCATACCAGTGCCCCTGCAGTGGGACAAAGCCTATCCCAGCACAGGGGCTGGGCAGTACTCCAAATATCTCAGGGAACAAAAATTTAATTTTTAGTCTGTATTCCACCCCAGAGCTGCCTGTGGCTTTCTTACAGCAGCAACTTGGCCTCAAAAACTGCCAGTGCGTAACACAGCGCTTCATGTACTGCACACTAGACAATTACTGTGGGAAGGCTGCTTTGTATAAGCAGAGTTGCTTACACAAATGTTACCACAGCTTTCTAGCCAGAAACAGCTCCTTCCTTGTCCTGTGTTGGACTTTTCCATCCAAATCTCAGGCACTTGTCTCACTGGCGTTTAACTTTATTCAGCCTCCATTTTGAGATTAACGAGAAAGTTAATGACAAGATTAAATAATTTTCCTTCAGTTTTTTGTTACTCCCCAAGCTAGACATAAAAGAGGCACTGAATTTGCACAAACATATGATGCAGCCTTTCCCATGATTGTGCTTAAACCCCACTTGAAAGAGAGACTTTTGGAACCATAAAATACTTTTATCTGTAGGATTGAAATTGGGTTAGCAATTTCCTCAAAGAACAGAAGAAAACTGACTGCTCTGGGTCATGCAGTGTGCTTGCATTCCTTTGAAGTAGTCTTTTTAAAATTAATGTCCCAATGCACAGTTAAACTTGCTGCTAGGTTTTTTTTCCCCCTTTTCTGACACTAAGAGGTCATTGGTGTCAATAAGGTTGTTTTTCATCTTGTTGGATAACCAGAGGATGGTGATGGGGAGCTGGGAAGTGCACAGGTCTCCATCAGCACCAGACAGGGAGTTTCAAAGGAACAGACCCATGCACTCTTGTTCAGACTTTGGTTATGCGTGAGCCGTTCCTGGTTCTGGCCACAGTCATTGTCACTGCTGCAGATTTATGTTGTTGTGCTTTCTCTGCTCATTACAATTTTCCAAGAGGAAAGGCATTCATCAGCTCTGACATCAGACAAAATCTCATGAGGGCTGTTACCCAAGTCTGTTGGGCAATGAGAGCCCCAAGAAAAGTGTCGAGACTCACTCTGCCCACATGGGCCATGGCAGTGTGTAGAGGAGCATGAGGCTTGGAGTAATTACAAGCAGGAAATAATTAGCTAGCTCCAGCTTCCACGAGGCAATGAGGTCTAATGATTTAACTCTGAACTGGCAGGTAGGACTCCTAGATCAGAGCTTGGTCCTGATAATAGCTGAGGGCAAGTGATTTAAATCTGTATTTTGATCTCCTTGAGAAGGGCAGGTAATAGTTGTGATTTCTGGAGTGAATAGGCACTGAGGTCTGATCTCCCTCCCTAACTGGAGGGGTACACTAGTGAAAGACAGCAGAAGATGAACCTTTGAGTATTGCAAACAGTTGCTGAGGAAACCTAGAAGTGAAAAATACTGAAAATCAAATGCATTCAGCCACACTTGGAGAAAATGGTTTTTAGCAGAGATGCATCATTTTGACCCAAGTAACTTCTTTTTTATGTTCGCCTGTTTTTTGTCCTCTGGTCCTTGTATTTCAAACCCTCTGTGTCGAAGTCAGCTTGTGATACAACCACGCGCAGTACCTGCTACTGTGTATTGAGCTTGCACTGTACTGTCATGTAGTTAATAATTGGTTTTCTTGTCCATACTCTGGCAGATGGGTCTGGACTGCCTGGTCTTATTTGGGCTGCCACTACTCTGATGTGGAGTTCCTTTGCTTTTTCTCATTTCCACCAGCCCCACCATCCCAGTAAGCTGTTATGTATAAGTGAGATAGGGCAGGGGTTATCATTGTCTTCCTCTGAATACACAGATGCATTCTGACACTTCCTAATTCTCAAGGCCAGGATGTCAATAAAAATTGGAAACACTGTGGCATCATCATATCTCACCTTCAATATAATCCTCACACAAAGTCTGTGGCCTTGGGTACATGGTAGAGGAGTTTTTATGACTGTGTTCAGTGGCTTTATAATGGTATATGATGATTGTGCTGTCAATACCTAGCTATAACCTCTGCCTGCTGTACAGATTGTTCTGCTCCCTTAACTGCTGCTCTCCAGCCCTGAGCCCTAAATTTTAAATCTGTGTGAGAAATAATGTGCGTTTGGAAAATTAAGTCTTATATTCCTCTCATTATTAATCATCCCTTCCCTGGCAGCTCTTGATTGTGGCTTCATGTTGCATTAGCATAAATGCAGTGCTTGAGAGCCACCCCCACCTCGTCCTTTTCTTTCTCTGATTCCTTTTCTAACTTGTAGGCCAAGAAGGGCCATTCAGCCAGAAGGTGTCAGGTGTGAAGTGGTGGAGTTTAACAGGAAAAAAATAACAGAAAAGACTCCATGAACAATGTGTTTATTAGACTGTTTCATGTTAAGAGGGAAGAAAATGGTTCACAGAGAATGGAGAAGAAAAATTACAGACCTGTGTGACTAGAGCTGAATTCAGACTGAGATTAGGTAACTTCACAGGGTGTCTTGGGTGTTTTGGTCTTTTCCTTCCCTGACTCAGGACAGCACTTGAAGAAAAGTCAACAGATAAGAGAGGAATAGGCCTAAACCTAAATCCTGGTCTTAATTTACTGAAACCCTGGAGAGTTCAGATCTTGCTCCATGCCCAAACTTTACATGTTATGGCCAGAGCAGAGATAGTTTGGATTTCCCCCCCAATTTTCTCCAGCAAAAACACCAAAAGGAAACATGATGAGTCATGGTAATGAGCTGGATGACATCATTTCACCATGGTGGGATGCCGGGCACCGTGGGGGCACTAAGTTCATGGTGGCCACAGGCAGCCTTGCTGGGGACACCTCCAGAGCTCTGGGGCCTCCAGCACAGGTCAGGGCATCCCATCCAAAACTGCTCTACATCAGCCTCTCTTTGTGGGCAGCTTGTCTCCAGCCTGGTCTAGGACCTTTTCTCCTGGATGGATCTTGGACACATGGTGCGGTAGGGTCCAACTCCAGCCCTGCCTCCAGCCCTGTCTGCAGCTGCTCGTAGTTGGAGCTGGGTCAGATCATGTATCACTATTTCACAAGTGTATTTATCACAAGTTTTCAGGAAAAACTTCAACAACTTTTTTCCTGATTTCCTTACTCTTCTTTGTTTTATTTTCCTGGGCTAAAAAAAAA